>OZ038508.1:67288186-67500686 GCA_964036315.1 Acanthosepion esculentum | reverse complement strand
CAAGGCTCACAAATTTAAGAACTTTTATGAATGTTCATCATGTGGGGGCCACAAAATATCATGATTCAAAGTCTGGGAAAAAGTGAAACTAGAGAATAATATTCATTTTTTTTTTATTATTGTGCGACAAAAGCCATTTTTTACTTAGATTAAAACAAGCAAATTCTGATGAAATTAATGTAGAAATGTGTTAAATAGTTTGTAGGAGTATTGATGATAGGATTGAACGTTGTATAGTATATGAGGGGGTCATTTTGAATTTGTTAAATGGTTTGTAGAAGTATTGATGATAGGATTGAACATTGTATAGTATATGAGGGGGGTCATTTTGAATTTGTTAAATGGTTTGTAGAAGTATGGATGATAGGATTGAACATTGTATAGTATATGAGGGGGTCATTTTGAATGTGTTAAATGGTTTGTAGAAGTATTGATGATAGGATTGAACATTGTATAGTATATGAGGGGGTCATTTTGAATTTGTTAAATGGTTTGTAGAAGTATGGATGATAAGATTGAACATTGTATAGTATATGAGGGGGTCATTTTGAATTTGTTAAATGGTTTGTAGAAGTATTGATGATAGGATTGAACATTGTATAGTATATGAGGGGGTCATTTTGAATTTGTTAAATGGTTTGTAGAAGTATGGATGATAGGATTGAACATTGTATAGTATATGAGGGGGTCATTTTGAATGTGTTAAATAGTTTGTAGGAGTATTGATGATAGGATTGAACATTGTATAGTATATGAGGGGGTCATTTTGAATTTGTTAAATTGTTTGTAGAAGTATTGATGATAGGATTGAACATTGTATAGTATATGAGGGGGTCATTTTGAATTTGTTAAATGGTTTGTAGAAGTATTGATGATAGGATTGAACATTGTATAGTATATGAGGGGGTCATTTTGAATGTGTTAAATAGTTTGTAGAAGTATTGATGATAGGATTGAACATTGTATAGTATATGAGGGGGTCATTTTGAATGTGTTAAATAGTTTGTAGGAGTATTGATGATAGGATTGAACATTGTATAGTATATGAGGGGGTCATTTTGAATTTGTTAAATGGTTTGTAGAAGTATGGATGATAGGATTGAACATTGTATAGTATATGAGGGGGTCATTTTGAATGTGTTAAATAGTTTGTAGGAGTATTGATGATAGGATTGAACATTGTATAGTATATGAGGGAGTCATTTTGAATTTGTTAAATGGTTTGTAGAAGTATGGATGATAGGATTGAACATTGTATAGTATATGAGGGGGTCATTTTGAATGTGTTAAATAGTTTGTAGGAGTATTGATGATAGGATTGAACATTGTATAGTATATGAGGGGGTCATTTTGAATTTGTTAAATGGTTTGTAGAAGTATGGATGATAGGATTGAACATTGTATAGTATATGAGGGGGTCATTTTGAATGTGTTAAATAGTTTGTAGAAGTATTGATGATAGGATTGAACATTGTATAGTATATGAGGGGGTCATTTTGAATTTGTTAAATGGTTTGTAGAAGTATTGATGATAGGATTGAACATTGTATAGTATATGAGGGGGTCATTTTGAATTTGTTAAATGGTTTGTAGAAGTATTGATGATAGGATTGAACATTGTATAGTATATGAGGGGGTCATTTTGAATTTGTTAAATTGTTTGTAGAAGTATTGATGATAGGATTGAACATTGTATAGTATATGAGGGGGTCATTTTGAATTTGTTAAATGGTTTGTAGAAGTATTGATGATAGGATTGAACATTGTATAGTATATGAGGGGGTCATTTTGAATGTGTTAAATAGTTTGTAGAAGTATTGATGATAGGATTGAACATTGTATAGTATATGAGGGGGTCATTTTGAATGTGTTAAATAGTTTGTAGGAGTATTGATGATAGGATTGAACATTGTATAGTATATGAGGGGGTCATTTTGAATTTGTTAAATGGTTTGTAGAAGTATTGATGATAGGATTGAACATTGTATAGTATATGAGGGGGTCATTTTGAATTTGTTAAATGGTTTGTAGAAGTATTGATGATAGGATTGAACATTGTATAGTATATGAGGGGGTCATTTTGAATGTGTTAAATAGTTTGTATAAGTATGGATGATAGGATTGAACATTGTATAGTATATGAGGGGGTCATTTTGAATTTGTTAAATGGTTTGTAGAAGTATGGATGATAGGATTGAACATTGTATAGTATATGAGGGGGTCATTTTGAATGTGTTAAATGGTTTGTAGAAGTATGGATGATAGGATTGAACATTGTATAGTATATGAGGGGGTCATTTTGAATGTGTTAAATAGTTTGTAGGAGTATGGATGATAGGATTGAACATTGTATAGTATATGAGGGGGTCATTTTGAATGTGTTAAATAGTTTGTAGAAGTATGGATGATAGGATTGAACATTGTATAGTATATGAGGGGGTCATTTGGAATGTGTTAAATAGTTTGTAGAAGTATTGATGATAGGATTGAACATTGTATAGTATATGAGGGGGTCATTTTGAATTTGTTAAATGGTTTGTAGAAGTATTGATGATAGGATTGAACATTGTATAGTATATGAGGGGGTCATTTTGAATTTGTTAAATGGTTTGAAGAAGTATTGATGATATGATTGAACATTGTATAGTATATGAGGGGGTCATTTTGAATGTGTAAAATAGTTTGTAGAAGTATGGATGATAGGATTGAACATTGTATAGTATATGAGGGGGTCATTTTGAATTTGTTAAATGGTTTGTAGAAGTATGGATGATAGGATTGAACATTGGATAGTATATGAGGGGGTCATTTTGAATTTGTTAAATAGTTTGTACAAGTATTGATGATAGGATTGAACATTGTATAGTATATGAGGGGGTCATTTTGAATGTGTTAAATAGTTTTTAGGAGTATTGATGATAGGATTGAACATTGTATAGTATATGAGCGGGTCATTTTGAATTTGTTAAATGGTTTGTAGAAGTATTGATGATAGGATTGAACATTGTATAGTATATGAGGGGGGTCATTTTGAATTTGTTAAATGGTTTGTAGAAGTATGGATGATAGGATTGAACATTGTATAGTATATGAGGGGGTCATTTTGAATGTGTTAAATAGTTTGTAGGAGTATTGATGATAGGATTGAACATTGTATAGTATATGAGGGGGTCATTTTGAATTTGTTAAATTGTTTGTAGGAGTATTGATGATAGGATTGAACATTGTATAGTATATGAGGGGGTCATTTTGAATTTGTTAAATGGTTTGTAGAAGTATGGATGATAGGATTGAACATTGTATAGTATATGAGGGGGTCATTTTGAATGTGTTAAATAGTTTGTAGGAGTATTGATGATAGGATTGAACATTGTATAGTATATGAGGGGGTCATTTTGAATTTGTTAAATGGTTTGTAGAAGTATGGATGATAGGATTGAACATTGTATAGTATATGAGGGGGTCATTTTGAATGTGATAAATAGTTTGTAGAAGTATTGATGATAGGATTGAACATTGTATAGTATATGAGGGGGTCATTTTGAATTTGTTAAATGGTTTGTAGAAGTATTGATGATAGGATTGAACATTGTATAGTATATGAGGGGGTCATTTTGAATTTGTTAAATGGTTTGTAGAAGTATTGATGATAGGATTGAACATTGTATAGTATATGAGGGGGTCATTTTGAATGTGTTAAATAGTTTGTATAAGTATGGATGATAGGATTGAACATTGTATAGTATATGAGGGGGTCATTTTGAATTTGTTAAATGGTTTGTAGAAGTATGGATGATAGGATTGAACATTGTATAGTATATGAGGGGGTCATTTTGAATGTGTTAAATATTTTGTAGGAGTATTGATGATAGGATTGAACATTGTATAGTATATGAGGGGGTCATTTTGAATTTGTTAAATGGTTTGTAGAAGTATTGATGATAGGATTGAACATTGTATAGTATATGAGGGGGTCATTTTGAATTTGTTAAATGGTTTGTAGAAGTATGGATGATAGGATTGAACATTGTATAGTATATGAGGGGGTCATTTTGAATGTGTTAAATAGTTTGTAGGAGTATTGATGATAGGATTGAACATTGTATAGTATATGAGGGGGTCATTTTGAATTTGTTAAATGGTTTGTAGAAGTATGGATGATAGGATTGAACATTGTATAGTATATGAGGGGGTCATTTTGAATGTGTTAAATGGTTTGTAGAAGTATGGATGATAGGATTGAACATTGTATAGTATATGAGGGGGTCATTTTGAATGTGTTAAATAGTTTGTAGGAGTATGGATGATAGGATTGAACATTGTATAGTATATGAGGGGGTCATTTTGAATGTGTTAAATAGTTTGTAGAAGTATGGATGATAGGATTGAACATTGTATAGTATATGAGGGGGTCATTTGGAATGTGTTAAATCGTTTGTAGAAGTATTGATGATAGGATTGAACATTGTATAGTATATGAGGGGGTCATTTTGAATTTGTTAAATGGTTTGTAGAAGTATTGATGATAGGATTGAACATTGTATAGTATATGAGGGGGTCATTTTGAATTTGTTAAATGGTTTGAAGAAGTATTGATGATAGGATTGAACATTGTATAGTATATGAGGGGGTCATTTTGAATGTGTAAAATAGTTTGTAGAAGTATGGATGATAGGATTGAACATTGTATAGTATATGAGGGGGTCATTTTGAATTTGTTAAATGGTTTGTAGAAGTATGGATGATAGGATTGAACATTGTATAGTATATGAGGGGGTCATTTTGAATGTGTTAAATAGTTTTTAGGAGTATTGATGATAGGATTGAACATTGTATAGTATATGAGGGGGTCATTTTGAATTTGTTAAATGGTTTGTAGAAGTATTGATGATAGGACTGAACATTGTATAGTATATGAGGGGGTCATTTTGAATTTGTTAAATGGTTTGTAGAAGTATTGATGATAGGATTGAACATTGTATAGTATATGAGGGGGTCATTTTGAATTTGTTAAATGGTTTGTAGAAGTATGGATGATAGGATTGAACATTGTATAGTATATGAGGGGGTCATTTTGAATGTGTTAAATAGTTTGTAGGAGTATTGATGATAGGATTGAACATTGTATAGTATATGAGGGGGTCATTTTGAATGTGTTAAATAGTTTGTAGAAGTATGGATGATAGGATTGAACATTGTATAGTATATGAGGGGGTCATTTGGAATGTGTTAAATAGTTCGTAGAAGTATTGATGATAGGATTGAACATTGTATAGTATATGAGGGGATCATTTTGAATTTGTTAAATGGTTTGTAGAAGTATTGATGATAGGATTGAACATTGTATAGTATATGAGGGGGTCATTTTGAATTTGTTAAATGGTTTGTAGAAGTATTGATAATAGGATTGAACATTGTATAGTATATGAGGGGGTCATTTTGAATGTGTAAAATAGTTTGTAGAAGTATGGATGATAGGATTGAACATTGTATAGTATATGAGGGGGTCATTTTGAATTTGTTAAATGGTTTGTAGAAGTATGGATGATAGGATTGAACATTGCATAGTATATGAGGGGGTCATTTTGCATGTGTTAAATAGTTTGTAGAAGTATTGATGATAGGATTGAACATTGTATAGTATATGAGGGGGTCATTTTGAATTTGTTAAATGGTTTGTAGAAGTATTGATGATAGGATTGAACATTGTATAGTATATGAGGGGGTCATTTTGAATTTGTTAAATGGTTTGTAGAAGTATTGATGATAGGATTGAACATTGTATAGTATATGAGGGGGTCATTTTGAATGTGTTAAATAGTTTGTATAAGTATGGATGATAGGATTGAACATTGTATAGTATATGAGGGGGTCATTTTGAATTTGTTAAATGGTTTGTAGAAGTATGGATGATAGGATTGAACATTGTATAGTATATGAGGGGGCCATTTTGAATGTGTTAAATAGTTTGTAGAAGTATTGATGATAGGATTGAGCGTTGTATAGTATATAAGGGGTTCATTTTGAATGTGTTAAATAGTTTGTAGGGGTATTGATGATAGGATTGAACATTGTATAGTATATGAGGGGGTCATTTTGAATGTGTTAAATAGTTTGTAGAAGTATTGATGATAGGATTGAACATTGTATAGTATATGAGGGGGTCATTTTGAATTTGTTAAATGGTTTGTAGAAGTATTGATGATAGGATTGAACATTGTATAGTATATGAGGGGGTCATTTTGAATTTGTTAAATGGTTTGTAGAAGTATTGATGATAGGATTGAACATTGTATAGTATATGAGGGGGTCATTTTGAATGTGTGAAATAGTTTGTAGGAGTATTGATGATAGGATTGAACATTGTATAGTATATGAGGGGGTCATTTTGAATGTGTTAAATGGTTTGTAGAAGTATTGATGATAGGATTGAACATTGTATAGTATATGAGGGGGTCATTTTGAATTTGTTAAATGGTTTGTAGAAGTATTGATGATAGGATTGAACATTGTATAGTATATGAGGGGGTCATTTTGAATTTGTTAAATGGTTTGTACAAGTATTGATGATAGGATTGAACATTGTATAGTATATGAGGGGGTCATTTTGAATGTGTTAAATAGTTTGTAGAAGTATGGATGATAGGATTGAACATTGTATAGTATATGAGGGGGTCATTTTGAATTTGTTAAATGGTTTGTAGAAGTATGGATGATAGGATTGAACATTGTATAGTATATGAGGGGGTCATTTTGAATTTGTTAAATGGTTTGTAGAAGTATTGATGATAGGATTGAACATTGTATAGTATATGAGGGGGTCATTTTGAATGTGTTAAATAGTTTGTAGGAGTATTGATGATAGGATTGAACATTGTATAGTATATGAGGGGGTCATTTTGAATGTGTTAAATAGTTTGTAGAAGTATTGATGATAGGATTGAACATTGTATAGTATATGAGGGGGTCATTTTGAATTTGTTAAATGGTTTGTAGAAGTATTGATGATAGGATTGAACATTGTATAGTATATGAGGGGGTCATTTTGAATTTGTTAAATGGTTTGTAGAAGTATTGATGATAGGATTGAACATTGTATAGTATATGAGGGGGTCATTTTGAATGTGTTAAATAGTTTGTAGAAGTATGGATGATAGGATTGAACATTGTATAGTATATGAGGGGGTCATTTTGAATTTGTTAAATGGTTTGTAGAAGTATGGATGATAGGATTGAACATTGTATAGTATATGAGGGGGCCATTTTGAATGTGTTAAATAGTTTGTAGAAGTATTGATGATAGGATTGAGCGTTGTATAGTATATAAGGGGTTCATTTTGAATGTGTTAAATAGTTTGTAGGAGTATTGATGATAGGATTGAACATTGTATAGTATATGAGGGGGTCATTTTGAATGTGTTAAATAGTTTGTAGAAGTATTGATGATAGGATTGAACATTGTATTGTATATGAGGGGGTCATTTTGAATTTGTTAAATGGTTTGTAGAAGTATTGATGATAGGATTGAACATTGTATAGTATATGAGGGGGTCATTTTGAATTTGTTAAATGGTTTGTAGAAGTATTGATGATAGGATTGAACATTGTATAGTATATGAGGGGGTCATTTTGAATGTGTGAAATAGTTTGTAGGAGTATTGATGATAGGATTGAACATTGTATAGTATATGAGGGGGTCATTTTGAATTTGTTAAATGGTTTGTAGAAGTATTGATGATAGGATTGAACATTGTATAGTATATGAGGGGGTCATTTTGAATTTGTTAAATGGTTTGTACAAGTATTGATGATAGGATTGAACATTGTATAGTATATGAGGGGGTCATTTTGAATGTGTTAAATAGTTTGTAGAAGTATGGATGATAGGATTGAACATTGTATAGTATATGAGGGGGTCATTTTGAATTTGTTAAATGGTTTGTAGAAGTATGGATGATAGGATTGAACAATGTATAGTATATGAGGGGGTCATTTTGAATTTGTTAAATGGTTTGTAGAAGTATTGATGATAGGATTGAACATTGTATAGTATATGAGGGGGTCATTTTGAATGTGTTAAATAGTTTGTAGAAGTATTGATGATAGGATTGAACATTGTATAGTATATGAGGGGGTAATTTTGAATTTGTTAAATGGTTTGTAGAAGTATGGATGATAGGATTGAACATTGTATAGTATATAAGGGGGTCATTTTGAATTTGTTAAATGGTTTGTAGAAGTATGGATGATAGGATTGAACATTGTATAGTATATGAGGGGGTCATTTTGAATTTGTTAAATCGTTTGTAGAAGTATGGATGATAGGATTGAACATTGTATAGTATATCAGGGGGGTCATTTTGAATGTGTTAAATAGTTTGTAGAAGTATTGATGATAGGATTGAACATTGTATAGTATATGAGGGGGTCATTTTGAATTTGTTAAATGGTTTGTAGAAGTATTGATGATAGGATTGAACATTGTATAGTATATGAGGGGGTCATTTTGAATGTGTTAAATAGTTTGTAGAAGTATTGATGATAGGATTGAACATTGTATAGTATATGAGGGGGTCATTTTGAATTTGTTAAATGGTTTGTAGAAGTATTGATGATAGGATTGAACATTGTATAGTATATGAGGGGGTCATTTTGAATTTGTTAAATGGTTTGTAGAAGTATTGATGATAGGATTGAACGTTGCATAGTATATGAGGGGGTCATTTGAATTTGTTAAATGGTTTGTAGAAATATGGATGATAGGATTGAACATTGTATAGTATATGAGGGGGTCATTTTGAATTTGTTAAATGGTTTGTAGAAGTATTGATGATAGGATTGAACATTGTATAGTATATGAGGGGCCATTTTGAATTTGTTAAATGGTTTGTAGAAGTATTGATGATAGGATTGAACATTGTATAGTATATGAGGGGGTCATTTTGAATTTGTTAAATGGTTTGTAGAAGTATTGATGATAGGATTGAACATTGTATAGTATATGAGGGGGTCATTTTGAATGTGTGAAATAGTTTGTAGGAGTATTGATGATAGGATTGAACATTGTATAGTATATGAGGGGGTCATTTTGAATGTGTTAAATGGTTTGACAGAAGTATTGATGATAGGATTGAACATTGTATAGTATATGAGGGGGTCATTTTGAATTTGTTAAATGGTTTGTAGAAGTATTGATGATAGGATTGAACATTGTATAGTATATGAGGGGGTCATTTTGAATTTGTTAAATGGTTTGTAGAAGTATTGATGATAGGATTGAACATTGTATAGTATATGAGGGGTCATTTTGAATGTCTTAAATAGTTTGTAGAAGTATGGATGATAGGATTGAACATTGTATAGTATATGAGGGGGTCATTTTGAATTTGTTAAATGGTTTGTAGAAGTATGGATGATAGGATTGAACATTGTATAGTATATGAGGGGGCCATTTTGAATGTGTTAAATAGTTTGTAGAAGTATTGATGATAGGATTGAGCGTTGTATAGTATATAAGGGGTTCATTTTGAATGTGTTAAATAGTTTGTAGGAGTATTGATGATAGGATTGAACATTGTATAGTATATGAGGGGGTCATTTTGAATGTGTTAAATAGTTTGTAGAAGTATTGATGATAGGATTGAACATTGTATAGTATATGAGGGGGTCATTTTGAATTTGTTAAATGCTTTGTAGAAGTATTGATGATAGGATTGAACATTGTATAGTATATGAGGGGGTCATTTTGAATTTGTTAAATGGTTTGTAGAAGTATTGATGATAGGATTGAACATTGTATAGTATATGAGGGGGTCATTTTGAATGTGTGAAATAGTTTGTAGGAGTATTGATGATAGGATTGAACATTGTATAGTATATGAGGGGGTCATTTTGAATGTGTTAAATGGTTTGTAGAAGTATTGATGATAGGATTGAACATTGTATAGTATATGAGGGGGTCATTTTGAATTTGTTAAATGGTTTGTAGAAGTATTGATGATAGGATTGAACATTGTATAGTATATGAGGGGGTCATTTTGAATTTGTTAAATGGTTTGTACAAGTATTGATGATAGGATTGAACATTGTATAGTATATGAGGGGGTCATTTTGAATGTGTTAAATAGTTTGTAGAAGTATGGATGATAGGATTGAACATTGTATAGTATATGAGGGGGTCATTTTGAATTTGTTAAATGGTTTGTAGAAGTATGGATGATAGGATTGAACATTGTATAGTATATGAGGGGGTCATTTTGAATTTGTTAAATGGTTTGTAGAAGTATTGATGATAGGATTGAACATTGTATAGTATATGAGGGGGTCATTTTGAATGTGTTAAATAGTTTGTAGAAGTATTGATGATAGGATTGAACATTGTATAGTATATGAGGGGGTAATTTTGAATTTGTTAAATGGTTTGTAGAAGTATGGATGATAGGATTGAACATTGTATAGTATATGAGGGGGTCATTTTGAATTTGTTAAATGGTTTGTAGAAGTATGGATGATAGGATTGAACATTGTATAGTATATGAGGGGGTCATTTTGAATTTGTTAAATGGTTTGTAGAAGTATGGATGATAGGATTGAACATTGTATAGTATATCAGGGGGGTCATTTTGAATGTGTTAAATAGTTTGTAGAAGTATTGATGATAGGATTGAACATTGTATAGTATATGAGGGGGTCATTTTGAATTTGTTAAATGGTTTGTAGAAGTATTGATGATAGGATTGAACATTGTATAGTATATGAGGGGGTCATTTTGAATGTGTTAAATAGTTTGTAGAAGTATTGATGATAGGATTGAACATTGTATAGTATATGAGGGGGTCATTTTGAATTTGTTAAATGGTTTGTAGAAGTATTGATGATAGGATTGAACATTGTATAGTATATGAGGGGGTCATTTTGAATTTGTTAAATGGTTTGTAGAAGTATTGATGATAGGATTGAACGTTGTATAGTATATGAGGGGGTCATTTGAATTTGTTAAATGGTTTGTAGACATATGGATGATAGGATTGAACGTTGTATAGTATATGAGGGGGTCATTTTGAATTTGTTAAATGGTTTGTAGAAGTATTGATGATAGGATTGAACATTGTATAGTATATGAGGGGGTCATTTTGAATTTGTTAAATGGTTTGTAGAAGTATTGATGATAGGATTGAACATTGTATAGTATATGAGGGGGTCATTTTGAATTTGTTAAATGGTTTGTAGTAGTATTGATGATAGGATTGAACATTGTATAGTATATGAGGGGGTCATTTTGAATTTGTTAAATAGTTTGTAGAAGTATTGATGATAGGATTGAACATTGTATAGTATATGAGGGGGTCATTTTGAATTTGTTAAATGGTTTGTAGAAGTATTGATGATAGGATTGAACATTGTATAGTATATGAGGGGGTCATTTTGAATTTGTTAAATGGTTTGTAGAAGTATTGATGATAGGATTGAACGTTGTATAGTATATGAGGGGGTCATTTGAATTTGTTAAATGGTTTGTAGAAATATGGATGATAGGATTGAACATTGTATAGTATATGAGGGGGTCATTTTGAATGTGTTAAATAGTTTGTAGAAGTATTGATGATAGGATTGAACATTGTATAGTATATGAGGGGGTCATTTTGAATTTGTTAAATGGTTTGTAGAAGTATTGATGATAGGATTGAACATTGTATAGTATATGAGGGGGTCATTTTTAATGTGTTAAATAGTTTGTAGAAGTATTGATGATAGGATTGAACATTGTATAGTATATGAGGGGGTCATTTTTAATGTGTTAAATAGTTTGTAGAAGTATTGATGATAGGATTGAACATTGTATAGTATATGAGGGGGTCATTTTGAATTTGTTAAATGGTTTGTAGAAGTATTGATGATAGGATTGAACATTGTATAGTATATGAGGGGGTCATTTTGAATTTGTTAAATGGTTTGTAGAAGTATTGATGATAGGATTGAACGTTGTATAGTATATGAGGGGGTCATTTGAATTTGTTAAATGGTTTGTAGAAATATGGATGATAGGATTGAACATTGTATAGTATATGAGGGGGTCATTTTGAATGTGTTAAATAGTTTGTAGAAGTATTGATGATAGGATTGAACATTGTATAGTATATGAGGGGGTCATTTTGAATTTGTTAAATGGTTTGTAGAAGTATTGATGATAGGATTGAACATTGTATAGTATATGAGGGGGTCATTTTTAATGTGTTAAATGGTTTGTAGAAGTATTGATGATAGGATTGAACATTGTATAGTATATGAGGGGGTCATTTTGAATTTGTTAAATGGTTTGTAGAAGTATTGATGATAGGATTGAACGTTGTATAGTATATGAGGGGGTCATTTGAATTTGTTAAATGGTTTGTAGAAATATGGATGATAGGATTGAACATTGTATAGTATATGAGGGGGTCATTTTGAATGTGTTAAATAGTTTGTAGAAGTATTGATGATAGGATTGAACATTGTATAGTATATGAGGGGGTCATTTTGAATTTGTTAAATGGTTTGTAGAAGTATTGATGATAGGATTGAACGTTGTATAGTATATGAGGGGGTCATTTGAATTTGTTAAATGGTTTGTAGAAATATGGATGATAGGATTGAACATTGTATAGTATATGAGGGGGTCATTTTTAATGTGTTAAATAGTTTGTAGAAGTATTGATGATAGGATTGAACATTGTATAGTATATGAGGGGGTCATTTTGAATTTGTTAAATGGTTTGTAGAAGTATTGATGATAGGATTGAACATTGTATAGTATATGAGGGGTCATTTTGAATTTGTTAAATGGTTTGTAGAAGTATTGATGATAGGATTGAACGTTGTATAGTATATGAGGGGGTCATTTGAATTTGTTAAATGGTTTGTAGAAATATGGATGATAGGATTGAACATTGTATAGTATATGAGGGGGTCATTTTGAATGTGTTAAATAGTTTGTAGAAGTATTGATGATAGGATTGAACATTGTATAGTATATGAGGGGGTCATTTTGAATTTGTTAAATGGTTTGTAGAAGTATTGATGATAGGATTGAACATTGTATAGTATATGAGGGGGTCATTTTTAATGTGTTAAATAGTTTGTAGAAGTATTGATGATAGGATTGAACATTGTATAGTATATGAGGGGGTCATTTTTAATGTGTTAAATAGTTTGTAGAAGTATTGATGATAGGATTGAACATTGTATAGTATATGAGGGGGTCATTTTGAATTTGTTAAATGGTTTGTAGAAGTATGGATGTAGGATTGAACATTGTATAGTATATGAGGGGGTCATTTTGAATTTGTTAAATGGTTTGTAGAAGTATGGATGATAGGATTGAACATTGTATAGTATATCAGGGGGGTCATTTTGAATGTGTTAAATAGTTTGTAGAAGTATTGATGATAGGATTGAACATTGTATAGTATATGAGGGGGTCATTTTGAATTTGTTAAATGGTTTGTAGAAGTATTGATGATAGGATTGAACATTGTATAGTATATGAGGGAGTCATTTTTAATGTGTTAAATAGTTTGTAGAAGTATTGATGATAGGATTGAACATTGTATAGTATATGAGGGGGTCATTTTGAATTTGTTAAATGGTTTCTAGAAGTATTGATGATAGGATTGAACATTGTATAGTATATGAGGGAGTCATTTTTAATGTGTTAAATAGTTTGTAGAAGTATTGATGATAGGATTGAACATTGTATAGTATATGAGGGGGTCATTTTGAATTTGTTAAATGGTTTGTAGAAGTATTGATGATAGGATTGAACATTGTATAGTATATGAGGGGGTCATTTTGAATTTGTTAAATGGTTTGTAGAAGTATTGATGATAGGATTGAACGTTGTATAGTATATGAGGGGGTCATTTTGAATTTGTTAAATGGTTTGTAGAAGTATGGATGATAGGATTGAACATTGTATAGTATATGAGGGGGTCATTTTGAATTTGTTAAATGGTTTGTAGAAGTATTGATGATAGGATTGAACATTGTATAGTATATGAGGGGGTCATTTTGAATTTGTTAAATGGTTTGTAGAAGTATTGATGATAGGATTGAACATTGTATAGTATATGAGGGGGTCATTTTGAATTTGTTAAATGGTTTGTAGAAGTATTGATGATAGGATTGAACATTGTATAGTATATGAGGGAGTCATTTTTAATGTGTTAAATAGTTTGTAGAAGTATTGATGATAGGATTGAACATTGTATAGTATATGAGGGGGTCATTTTGAATTTGTTAAATGGTTTGTAGAAGTATTGATGATAGGATTGAACATTGTATAGTATATGAGGGAGTCATTTTTAATGTGTTAAATAGTTTGTAGAAGTATTGATGATAGGATTGAACATTGTATAGTATATGAGGGGGTCATTTTGAATTTGTTAAATGGTTTGTAGAAGTATTGATGATAGGATTGAACATTGTATAGTATATGAGGGGGTCATTTTGAATTTGTTAAATGGTTTGTAGAAGTATTGATGATAGGATTGAACGTTGTATAGTATATGAGGGGGTCATTTTGAATTTGTTAAATGGTTTGTAGAAGTATGGATGATAGGATTGAACATTGTATAGTATATGAGGGGGTCATTTTGAATTTGTTAAATGGTTTGTAGAAGTATTGATGATAGGATTGAACATTGTATAGTATATGAGGGGGTCATTTTGAATTTGTTAAATGGTTTGTAGAAGTATTGATGATAGGATTGAACATTGTATAGTATATGAGGGGGTCATTTTGAATTTGTTAAATGGTTTGTAGAAGTATTGATGATAGGATTGAACATTGTATAGTATATGAGGGAGTCATTTTTAATGTGTTAAATAGTTTGTAGAAGTATTGATGATAGGATTGAACATTGTATAGTATATGAGGGGGTCATTTTGAATTTGTTAAATGGTTTGTAGAAGTATTGATGATAGGATTGAACATTGTATAGTATATGAGGGGGTCATTTTGAATTTGTGAAATGGTTTGTAGAAGTATTGATGATAGGATTGAACGTTGTATAGTATATGAGGGGGTCATTTTGAATGTGTTAAATAGTTTGTAGAAGTATTGATGATAGGATTGAACATTGTATAGTATATGAGGGGGTCATTTTGAATTTGTTAAATGGTTTGTAGAAGTATTGATGATAGGATTGAACATTGTATAGTATATGAGGGGGTCATTTTGAATGTGTTAAATAGTTTGTAGAAGTATTGATGATAGGATTGAACATTGTATAGTATATGAGGGGGTCATTTTGAATTTGTTAAATGGTTTGTAGAAGTATTGATGATAGGATTGAACATTGTATAGTATATGAGGGGGTCATTTTGAATTTGTTAAATGGTTTGTAGAAGTATTGATGATAGGATTGAACATTGTATAGTATATGAGGGGGTCATTTTGAATTTGTTAAATGGTTTGTAGAAGTATTGATGATAGGATTGAACGTTGTATAGTATATGGGGGGGTCATTTTGAATTTGTTAAATGGTTTGTAGAAGTATGGATGATAGGATTGAACATTGTATAGTATATGAGGGGGTCATTTTGAATTTGTTAAATGGTTTGTAGAAGTATTGATGATAGGATTGAACATTGTATAGTATATGAGGGGGTCATTTTGAATTTGTTAAATGGTTTGTAGAAGTATTGATGATAGGATTGAACATTGTATAGTATATGAGGGGGTCATTTTGAATTTGTTAAATGGTTTGTAGAAGTATTGATGATAGGATTGAACATTGTATAGTATATGAGGGAGTCATTTTTAATGTGTTAAATAGTTTGTAGAAGTATTGATGATAGGATTGAACATTGTATAGTATATGAGGGGGTCATTTTGAATTTGTTAAATGGTTTGTAGAAGTATTGATGATAGGATTGAACATTGTATAGTATATGAGGGAGTCATTTTTAATGTGTTAAATAGTTTGTAGAAGTATTGATGATAGGATTGAACATTGTATAGTATATGAGGGGGTCATTTTGAATTTGTTAAATGGTTTGTAGAAGTATTGATGATAGGATTGAACATTGTATAGTATATGAGGGGGTCATTTTGAATTTGTTAAATGGTTTGTAGAAGTATTGATGATAGGATTGAACGTTGTATAGTATATGAGGGGGTCATTTTGAATTTGTTAAATGGTTTGTAGAAGTATGGATGATAGGATTGAACATTGTATAGTATATGAGGGGGTCATTTTGAATTTGTTAAATGGTTTGTAGAAGTATTGATGATAGGATTGAACATTGTATAGTATATGAGGGGGTCATTTTGAATTTGTTAAATGGTTTGTAGAAGTATTGATGATAGGATTGAACATTGTATAGTATATGAGGGGGTCATTTTGAATTTGTTAAATGGTTTGTAGAAGTATTGATGATAGGATTGAACATTGTATAGTATATGAGGGAGTCATTTTTAATGTGTTAAATAGTTTGTAGAAGTATTGATGATAGGATTGAACATTGTATAGTATATGAGGGGGTCATTTTGAATTTGTTAAATGGTTTGTAGAAGTATTGATGATAGGATTGAACATTGTATAGTATATGAGGGGGTCATTTTGAATTTGTTAAATGGTTTGTAGAAGTATTGATGATAGGATTGAACGTTGTATAGTATATGAGGGGGTCATTTTGAATTTGTTAAATGGTTTGTAGAAGTATGGATGATAGGATTGAACATTGTATAGTATATGAGGGGGTCATTTTGAATTTGTTAAATGGTTTGTAGAAGTATTGATGATAGGATTGAACATTGTATAGTATATGAGGGGGTCATTTTGAATGTGTTAAATAGTTTGTAGAAGTATTGATGATAGGATTGAACATTGTATAGTATATGAGGGGGTCATTTTGAATTTGTTAAATGGTTTGTAGAAGTATTGATGATAGGATTGAACATTGTATAGTATATGAGGGGGTCATTTTGAATTTGTGAAATGGTTTGTAGAAGTATTGATGATAGGATTGAACGTTGTATAGTATATGAGGGGGTCATTTTGAATGTGTTAAATAGTTTGTAGAAGTATTGATGATAGGATTGAACATTGTATAGTATATGAGGGGGTCATTTTGAATTTGTTAAATGGTTTGTAGAAGTATTGATGATAGGATTGAACATTGTATAGTATATGAGGGGGTCATTTTGAATGTGTTAAATAGTTTGTAGAAGTATTGATGATAGGATTGAACATTGTATAGTATATGAGGGGGTCATTTTGAATTTGTTAAATGGTTTGTAGAAGTATTGATGATAGGATTGAACATTGTATAGTATATGAGGGGGTCATTTTGAATTTGTTAAATGGTTTGTAGAAGTATTGATGATAGGATTGAACGTTTTATAGTATATGAGGGGGTCATTTTGAATTTGTTAAATGGTTTGTAGAAGTATGGATGATAGGATTGAACATTGTATAGTATATGAGGGGGTCATTTTGAATTTGTTAAATGGTTTGTAGAAGTATTGATGATAGGATTGAACATTGTATAGTATATGAGGGGGTCATTTTGAATTTGTTAAATGGTTTGTAGAAGTATTGATGATAGGATTGAACATTGTATAGTATATGAGGGGGTCATTTTGAATGTGTTAAATAGTTTGTAGAAGTATTGATGATAGGATTGAACATTGTATAGTATATGAGGGGGTCATTTTGAATTTGTTAAATGGTTTGTAGAAGTATTGATGATAGGATTGAACATTGTATAGTATATGAGGGGGTCATTTTGAATGTGTGAAATAGTTTGTAGGAGTATTGATGATAGGATTGAACATTGTATAGTATATGAGGGGGTCATTTTGAATGTGTTAAATGGTTTGTAGAAGTATTGATGATAGGATTGAACATTGTATAGTATATGAGGGGGTCATTTTGAATGTGTTAAATAGTTTGTAGAAGTATTGATGATAGGATTGAACATTGTATAGTATATGAGGGGGTCATTTTGAATTTGTTAAATGGTTTGTAGAAGTATTGATGATAGGATTGAACATTGTATAGTATATGAGGGGGTCATTTTGAATTTGTTAAATGGTTTGTAGAAGTATTGATGATAGGATTGAACGTTGTATAGTATATGAGGGGGTCATTTTGAATTTGTTAAATGGTTTGTAGAAGTATGGATGATAGGATTGAACGTTGTATAGTATATGAGGGGGTCATTTTGAATGTGTTAGATAGTTTGTAGAAGTATTGATGATAGGATTGAACATTGTATAGTATATGAGGGGGTCATTTTGAATGTGTTAAATAGTTTATTATTCACAGGAAAATTGATGAGACGATACCTATAACTTTTTGTAAACTACTGTAATTTATTTTCGTTTAATAAAACTTAATAAATAAAAAGGCGTTACTTTTGCTTCTCTTGCTCTCATATATATATATATATATATATATATATATATATGTGTGTGTGTGTGTGTGTTTGTGTGTGTGTGTGTGCGTGTGTTCGTATGTGTGTGCATGTGTGTGTGTGTAGTTATTGTCAAAGATATATATATATGGAAAATCAATGTAAAGAATAAGTGTCCTTCTCTTCATCCTTTCCTCTTTCACGCCTCTTTACTCTTGCTCCCACTTTCTGTAGCCCCTTGCGTACTAGTGGCACTTCCACCATGCTTGGGATGAAAAGTTTAAAAAAAGAGCTTTTTTTTGTATAATCTGCACACATACCATGTTTAAATAACTCGAGTAGCAGACCAAGCATAGATATAAGTAGTATATGGTTAGTAACTACTGGTAACTTAAAAAAAGAAAAAGCAACATGACTCTTTAATGCAAACTGGTGGAGCAAGGTTGCGAAGTCTGAAGCTCACAGGTTCAACACGTAGGCGAAAAGAGAGTATTTCCAAGATCTCAGAGAAAGAGGGACCGGATGTGACCTGTATATATATATATATATATATATATATATATATATATATATATATATATGTATATATATACTCGGAACAAAATTGTGAATAAACTGTCGTACGTTTAACGTTTATGTTTTGTTTTTCTTCAAGTGCTTCCGGTGGTCTCAGTCATTTCGACGAAGTGGATCTTCTCAGAATAGCAGACATTTTGGCTACGTCCTGGCTTTTTGAAACGCTACAATTTAAAATTTAATTAAAATATTCTCTCATAGTACGTATAACTGACATTAAGTTCAAAACGGTTACACAGAGCTCGACCACATCGACAAAGAATGTATCAGATACAACAAAGTAAACTAAACATAACTTCCTTTTAAACTGTAACGTTTGCTTTTTCATATGTCTGCTTTGATTGTAAGTCTGTTGTTGAATTTTTCGACCTTTTTCCTGATTTCCGTTCTATTTAAATGTTATTCAGGAACACAGAACAACGGGCCTCTTTAATACGATAAATAATCTTACTGACTCACCCAAGAATTCTAGTTCTATATTTTAGTCCATTTTTATTGGTATGCATTTTCCAACTGGTCATGTTTATACGACTTCAAATCAGCACGTAATCCTCAAGACTTGATACAAGCCTTGCATTCCTCGACACACAAATGTATGCCTATTAACGAATTACAATCGGGAGATACCATAAGCTGTTTCCGGTCACGGAAATTATTTTTGCTTCAACTGAAATATTTTCAGCGATAATGAATAAGATTTTCTGCCCTGTTTATAAAAGTTTAAAATTACACCTTCCTCTCAAATTGAGCATAAAATGTGAAAAGGTGTCGACCGTTGCTTACACCTGTAGATTTACTTATTTAAATTCTTTTTTTAATGCAACTTCAGGACGTAGACGACTAAGGCTGTTCAAATATTCCTTTTCTTTATTATCTGTGAACTGTTATGACTTATTGGGAATGCCAGTATCAAAGTTTACCGCGTTGTATGCACGGATTTCAAATACTTCTCTCTGATTGGCTTCTAACCGAATCAAAAGATTCCAGTTTATCCATCTATGTAACATACAGTTAGGAGGAGATTGTTTCATGCCTTTCTCAAAGGAAATGGCGCTAAAGTGAACAAAGTAAACGAGACTGGTATTTGAACACGTTTCGCCGATTTCATTTTCCACATAGACGTTACTCATTCAGCGTCCTCACGGTATCTTCTCCCGTCGCTTTTGAATAGACACGAAAAAAAAGAAGAAGCGAAATTTGAACAAGATCAGCTAATCCAGTTACTGTTCAACAGATAACAGCAAAATCTACTTCATCCATTTAGTTGTGAAAATAAAAGTTGACATATAAAGCAGGAATTACAGTCCTTGTAATTTGGTTTATACTTGACGATATATAGAGAGAAATGTATGTGGAGAATGAGAGTTTTTTGGGGAACCAGAAGGCGTAACTTGATTAGCAGACCAAGCATAGATATAAGTAGTATATGGTTAGTAACTACCGATAATTTTAAAAAAGAAAAAAGAACACACAAATGAGTTTGTTTTTCTTAACACATGGCTCTTTAAAGTGAAGTACTGGAGTAAGTTTGTGAAGCATGAAGGGTCACAGGCACAACACGTAGGTTATAAGAGGATCTTTCCAAGAACTCAGGATGTGACGTATATATATATATATATATATATATATATATATATATGTGTGTGTGTGTGTGTGTGTGTGTATATATATATATATATATATATATATGTATATATATATATATATATATATATATATATATATATATATATATATATATATATATATATATATATATATATAATTTAAAGAATTTAATCAGCCGGCAAAGTCTGTCTGTTTAATATTGTATTTTTCAGTTTTCGAATACACACTCGGAACAAAATTGTGGATAAACTGTCATATATTCAAGGATCGGATGTGTCGTATATGAGCCAAAAAGAGCAAACGTCCCCTCTTTTTAATATGCCAAGTCCTTGGCTGCCAGTGGACTAATTTACTGGCCAATACGCCATCATTCCTAATGCAGTGTCCTGAGAGACGCTTCCTTTTTTTCTGCGCCTTTGATGTTAGCTTTGATAGCTCGCCATATATTTCAATATTTGATATATGACATCCCCAGGATACATTAAGTACCATTCTGAGCCCTTTTGTGTTACACCCATCTAGCTGTTTTTGTTGGCAGGGAAGGGGGATTTGTTCATTGTCCGAGTCTCTGCTCCGTAGGGCAGGGCAGATTACACTGTTGTAACAAACAATTGGATTTTTAACATTTTAGGTATTTGGGAGATCCATACCTTTTCAGTTTTTGATTTGCAGTCCAGACAAGAGCTTTTCTTGCCGTCTTTGTGTTCATGAACCTAAGTTTGTTTCCTCCTATAGCTTGGTTACTTTTAACTTTCACTTCCACAGGAGCTCCATATTTAAACCTACATAGTGTGTGGTCTTACGTAGCAATTAAAGTTTACCATTTTTTATTAGTTTCTGATATTCCAGTCTTAATTATGCCTTTTGATGAAACTGAATTTAAAAAATGATTTACGAAACAATAATGATGTGACGGCATACAATGTTGAAAATGGCGGATGGTGATAAACTTAGGTATGAAAAGATTAAAAACTGATATGATTTCCCACTTCAATGAAGCAGACGTTAAAAATACAAGAGTGCTATCGCCTCCTCTATATTCTCTATGTTTCAAAAAAAAAATTCTTCACAGTGCTTATTCTGCGACCGTTATCGACGCATAGCAATCTTCTGTGTCAACATAGAATATCATCTTTGATGGTGAATATCTTTGTTTAAATGTCCATATAACCACTCTGAAGATGGCTCATGTGAGCTGAAAGCTTAGAGCAAGCAACTGCATAATAAAATATCCAAATGCTGGACTGTTTTTATCATTATTTTCAACCGAAATTAAAGCAACCATACGAAGTTTAGATCGGCTTAGGATAAAAAATAATAGACATTCATTGTCTGTTATATTTAACAATATATGCTTGAATAATGATCTGCTGCCCCAGTACACTATATATATATATATATATATATATATATATATATGTGTATATATATATATATATATATATATATATATATATATATATATATATATATATATATATATATATATATATATATATATATATATATATTATTATTAAATAATGTTAATTAATATTGTAAAGTAATACAATGGCTACTTTACAATATTAATTAAACTGCATTATTTAATAATTTAAAAAAGAATATATCTGCAGTAATATTTAAAGACATTTTTGTGTTTAACGTTCTTTTTATAGATACAAATATTTAAGTAAATGCTCTGTTTTATAATAAACAGTATTAAATAATATTTACCGGCCTGAATGTCCGAGAAATCTTCATAGAAAATATTCGTCCTCCGACAGGATTCAAACCTATATACTATACGGAACCGTCATATAGCTTGATGTGCTTTAACAGTCTCGGCCACTGTTTATTATTACAAAACAGAGCATTTACTTAAATAATTGTCGGACTTTGTCCATTTCATACTGCAGTAATATATATATATATATATATATATATATATATATATATATATATATATATATATATGTATATATAACTGCATAGTGCTTTTATTGCCACCCTATATATATATATATATATATATATATATATATATATATATATATATATATATATATATATATATATATATATATATATATATATATATATATATATATAGGGTGGCAATAAAAGCACTATGCAGTTACTTACAATAACAATTAAGACGAAGCAATTAATCAGCAGTACAGAAAAAAATTATTATTAAAATTATTTTGGTTAATTCTAGTTAGTAACAATAAAATGCTATGATAAACAATGGTAAATTAATTACTGATAATGTTTGAACTGCAAGCCACCAGCTCCATTGCTTTGCTTTTTTATATCATAAATAACTGTTTAGTAACTTTATTGCCACCCTGTACATACGTGTGTGTATATTGTTTGAAAGTAATGCTTCATATTTTATTTACAGAGAAACCACAACAGATATATTATCACCAATGGATAGGACAGGTTTTCAGCTATCAAACGCTACTGTCTTCATTGTCACCAAGCATATTATCATTCAAGCATATTAGCCGGCTATTTAAAAAAAGTATTAAAAACAACATATCAAAATCTCCACTACAGAAACGCATTACCCTCCGCCTAAGGTGCGTGTGTACTCGCCCACATATTCGAGCAAACGTGTGCGTATGAGCAGATGATCTATCTTACTGTATGGCGAATTTGTTGATACGAGTGGGTGCTGAAAATTCCTAGATCCGACCGACACCTCAAAATTCAGTATTTGAATCATCAAAGATCAAATTACAGATTTTTCGCAGAATAATTTTTATAACCCGTTTTTAGAACGGTAAGAATATAAACAGATCTATCGATTAGCACGAACAGAATGTGATTGATAAATAGATATAAAAATAGATTGATAGATAAATACATACATAACAATTAATAATATCTTATTTTGTTTATATCTTTCTCAATTTTTTTTATCTATCTATCTATCTATCTATCTATCTATCTATCTATCTAAGAACGATATGAACAGACGGAGGTTGATAGATTGATATTAACAAACATAATAGATAGATAGATAGATAGCTGAGGAACAAATTGAGAAAGATATAAATAAAGTGAAATAGATTGATAGATAAATAGATAACGAACAAATTGTCTGTCTCATTCTGTTCATATCTTTCTCAATTAGTTCTTTATCTATCTATCTATCTATCTATCTATCTATCTATCTATCTGAAATAGATATGAATAGACGGAGATAGATAGATAGATAGATAGATAGATAGATAAAGCAGTCTGAGGTAGGTTGTCTCTGTAATATCCCGTTTGGTGGTTGGTATAATCGCAGGTATTCTTGTTTACAATGTATACATCTCTACTGCATTTGGTTTCTGTAACGGACTGAGAAGAAAAGTAAGTGGCATGTCAAAAGTACGTTACTGGCCGCCGCTGGTGAGTGACTTTGCGTCAGTTGTTTGTAGAACTCAATAAACGAATAGACAAATAAAATCAGCTGCATTTATCGCTGATGTAATTATCCTTGCGTTTATCTGTAAAAACCACAAGGCCAATGGGAAACTAACAAGAGATAACAAGACGGTATTTCATTTCGAGAAGACAGTACTACATTTTGCCAGTCTGCTTGAAATTCTTTTTCAAAGCCCTCTCTTTTTTTTTCTTTTATCGATTGTATCTGGATAAAGTGACACTTATTTTACAAACATGTCCAATGTGTGCTCTTTTATTTATAATTTTCCGTCTTAAGCAACTGATACATCTCACTCGTCGCCTGTCGCTAGGGAATTGGGTAACTATTCTTGAAGACTATTTTGAGCGTAGAGAAGGCATGGTTAATCTTTTTCGAACAGTGAACCGCATGAGGTACAGTACATCAAAAGGCGGTTTGCACTATTGAATAAAAATCAAAGCGATTTTTTTATTAAATATACTGCAGCCATTTTCCAAACATCCTGCACATAAGGACCTGGCTTAGAAATAGGGAAAAGCCGATTTTCTTTCTTTAGAGAAAAGATTCCTTCTATAATTGAATCAATAGCTTCGTCTACCACAAGGAAAGTTGGCTCTCTGTGTCGTGCCAGAAAGTTTTTCTCGTCTGAGTCCATCCTTCAAGTCTATAAATCAACCATCCGTCCTTGCATGAAATATTGCTGTTATATATGGTCTGGTGCTCCCGCTGTACGTCTCGAGGTCCTCGACGAAATCCAGAGACGAATTTGCAAGATGATAGGCCCTGATCGAGCATCTAGTCTACAATCGCTATCCCACAGACGTGCTGTGGCTTCCCTCTGTCTCTTCTACAAGTATTTTCAGGGCAACTGTTACGACGAGCTACTTTCGCTGGTTCCCGGACTACATGAATTTAAACGAGCTAACAGGGTGGCATGTCGGTCTCATCCTTTCAATGTCAAAACGGTTAAATGTAACCGTCTCTTCTTCTCAAACAGCTTCTTCTCCGACACTTCCCGTCTATGGAACTCCATTCCCCTTACTGGCTTCCCTGATGACTATAATCTTCAAATATTCAAGTGTAATGTCAATCGACATCTGACACCTTGATCTTGTTCCCCGTCCTTCTCTGTATCCTTTCCTCAAACACTCCTATTTACTCTTGTTCTCAATCCTCTGTAACCCCTTGCGTGCTAGTGGCACTCCCGCCTTGCTTGGGGTGAATTGCTTTAAAAAAAAGAAAGAAAAAGGAAGTATTGGTCTAATATTATCAATGATGAGAGACTGATTAACACACTCTGCTACATGTGATTTGTTTCTAGTTTATTCATTTGAGTAGACAAAAATATTTGTAACAGAAGTATGTTTTTTGTATCTGAAGCAAAAGATTTTTACACGTTTGTTCTTCCTTAGTGAAAATCGCCAATGGTTTAAAATGCTGATAACGTTACTTTCAATGGAACGTTACAAAATTGAAGAAACATTTTACTAAATTGTTGTTTGTGTCTGCGGCTATGTATGAGAGAGTGTGTGAGCGAATAAGTGAAAACGAATGGAAACAAACATTTTAATAAACGTTTCTTTTTCTCATAACATTAGGCGTGCCATTCAGAATACCAATTCGGCTGCAATTTTGCCTGCGGGCCACAATTTACCCATGACTGGTATAGAGAATTTGATTCTAACTGCCCCCTACTAAGCATATTTAGGAAATAGCATTATTATCGCTTTGCTGTGGATTAATAATTAGTAAGCTACTCCGGTTGTTCATTACCTCAGTAGGTCTTCCACATATTGGCCTTATGCCAAACCATTTTAAAATTGTCGTGGCGAGTAAGCCCACCTCACAATCATGATTTTCCTTAAGACAATAGTGCCCTTAATATATCGTATTTATAAAAGCAATTAAAATCTTTTCTAATTAAATAATATCATAGTTTTATTGCATTTTTATTTTCCGATTCAAAACAAATTTTCGGCAAATGCTGTTTCTGTTTGACAAAAAAAAATTGATGATTTAAATTTTCCAATGAGTCCTGCTTTTAACTAAAATAAAGAGTCTGAAATTCTAATTTCCCGAAATTTCAAAATATTAAGTGGGTTTAACAAATTTAAAAACAAATTTGCTAAGATTTTCTAAAAAATAAAATCGAACATGATTTAATTCATTTGTGAATAAGTCTTGAAAATTTCATTAAAATCCAAAAATTGAATTTTGCAAGAATTTCCACAATAATGTATGTTTAACGCTAAAAAAGACGCTAAAAATCCCTATACTAATCTTTGCCCCACCCGCTGATGCAAGAAAAACAAGATTTTAACCAAAATTTCGAACGTGTTACAAAGGATTAAAAAACATTAATAAAATAATCAAAACATACTTTGGTCTTTCCTCTTAATAATAACATAAACATTTTGACGACTGTTCTTTGCTTTCATCATGTTTGGGGCTTTTTTGTCCATCATGATATGATCTTTTTCAGAAAATTTTTAGGGGTAACTACATAAATGTAATAGTCAATATATTAATAAAAAATTCAATTGTCATCTCTTGATCGACTTCAAACTTCCACGTAACACCGCTTACCAGGGTCAGGGCATCCTGTAAATTATTACCAGAAATCAGTTGGCATCTCAGTCCCGTCCTTTCGCTTTGGATTGTAGGAGTCTCTTCTACTCCAATAGCTTCATGTTTCGCATATCCCGTGTGTGGGATTCCCTTCCTCTTACTTGCTTCCCTGATAGCTATAATCTCCAACTATTCAAATACAATGTCAATTGACATCTTCAGATATAATTCCCCCGTCCTTCTCTTCTTCCTTTCCTCTATCAAGCCTCTCTACTCCTTCTCCTACTCTCTGTAACCCCTTGCATGCTAGTCGCACTTCCGCCTTGCTTGGGGTGAAATGCTTATAAAGAATAGTTTTTATTCTACATAATAAACAGCAATCATAGACTCGAAAAAAAATTTCAAATTGCTAGTGACCATTAAGAAGATGAAAACATTTAAACATTTAGAATCAGTATACTCCGACTAATACATATTTATATAATTTTGCCGTTATAAAATCTATTATTGTAATATTCAAAATTCTTCTTTTTCTTATTATGTGCCATGTCCTTTCAGGACGTAGACGATCATGGCTCTCCACCTCCTCCCTCTATCCCTTGCAGTTCTCAACAAGTTCGTTCCCTCTACATCCTCCTTCAGACCATGTTCTATCATCCACTTGCTTAAGCCCGCCAGGTATGTCACGCATTCTTTTCCCTTGTCTCTCTTTCCCTCTATTCGACCCATGAGTATCAGATTCTCCAGGCCCACCTTCCTCATTATGCGTCCCAGAAACTTCAGCTGCCTCTTACTGGTGTTAAGTATAGTCCTCCTCCTTATTTGCATCCTCTCTAAGACCTCATCGTTTCTCGGTTCATGATATCCTTAGCATCCTTCTGTAGAACCACATCTCCGCCGCCTCGAGTCTCTTCTTCATCTTTGAGGAAATCGTCCAACATTCGCTGCCGTAGTGAAGGACAGATGTCACGTAATGACTCAGTAATTTTCTTTGTTACCAAAGAAATCCTCTTGTCTCGCAATACTATGCCCAACTTTTGGAATGTGTCCTTGGCCATCCCAGTACGTCTACGGATCTCAGTGTCGCATCTTACCATCCTCTGTCAAGACGCTTCCCAGATTTTTAAACTTCCGTGTCTGCTTGAGTCTAGTGTTCCCAACCTTCAAATCGCATTTCAGGCTCATCCTCTTACTGATGACCTCGCATTCTGTTTTCTTGTAGTTTATGCTTAGTCCTTTCTTTTCACTCTCCTTCGCTACCTTCTGTAGGAGGTTTTGTAGTTTCTTTTCCCTGTCTGCTATCAGTACTGTATCATCTGCGTATTTCCTATTATTAAGTAGATAGCATTTCGGGCTCATCCTCTTACTGATGACCTCGCATTCTGTCTTCTTGTAGTTTATGCTTAGTCCTTTCTTATCACTCTCCTTCGCTACCTTCTGTAGGAGGTTTTGTAGTTTCTTTTCCCTGTCTGCTATCAGTACTGTGTCATCTGCGTATTTCATATTATTAAGTAGATAGCATTTCGGGCTCATCCTCTTACTGATGACCTCGCATTCTGTCTTCTTGTAGTTTATCCTTAGTCCCTTCTTTTCACTCACCGTCACTACCTTCTCTAGGAGGTTTTGTAATTTCCTTTCCGTGTCTGTTATCAGTACTGTGTCATCAGCGTATCATATGTTATTAAGATTGTGGCCGCCAATGTTAAATCCCGACAGGATTTCCAGTTCACTCAGAAATGCCTCGCTGTATAGGTTGAACAGGTCGGGTGAGAAGACGCATCCCTGCTTTACGCCCCTTTCTATTTTTGTATATTCCCTGAACTCATTCCTTATTACAGTTTGTATTATTGGGCAAAAATAACTGAATAAATAAAGATAAGGCTTGTTTTCCTATTAGTTATTGTAGGATATTTTTATTAATTTCTTCTTTTCATTTATTTTTCAAATTTCTTTCCTTTTAATATTGGACACATACGTTCGGTCGCAGTGCAAAATTCTACCACTCCGACCCTTCAGTCCCTCAACCTCCGGCGTCTCCCTCTTTGGGTTGAGACACCCACTCGGTCTGAACCGAACTCAAGGGTAGATGGCCGCACGCTCCCTGAGTACCCGTAGATTGTTCGACCGGTCACTGGCCAAGTTCCGCCTGCTGCCACGTTGTGTTAAATTTTAGATCCAGTAGGCCGGAGGTATTGTCCATACGCTCGCGGTCGATTGGGGATGTAGGCACGGCTGTGAGGGTGGGCGGCAGGAAAATTAGAATGTGGCGAAAAAAGGAAATAATATCTGCAGAAGCCGAACAACAATGGGTAAAATATTGATGTCTTTTATATAAGGAAACAACAACAGTAGAAAAGATTACAGAAAGGATAGAAAAGCAATTAACATAAGAAAAGAGGACTACTCCTCTACCAATTTTCCAACAGAGAGAGGTGCGTGTGTGATTAACTCGTTCCAAATCGACTTGGGAGGATATGTGGCTCGTAATTCCAGCCCTACGTGGAAGTGTAGCTTTTCAGTTTGCTGTCGTAAATGATAAATGTTAGGTTTCAGCGGCTTTTCAATGCGACTGTTACACCGACGATGATATTTCTTGAAGTCCTTATCTCTGACTCGTCACTGGACCGACTCACTGCGACGACAGTCTCTCTATCCCGACTCTGCTTCACCGACGTAACTCCCAACGTAACTCTCCAACTCAGCATAACTCGCGTTTATATAGCAACCGAAGGTTATAAGCCAGGTTGTTCACGCGCTTAATACGAGTGTCGCCATAATCACGTGTATTTGCAAAGTTTCTGTTGCTTATTCAGATCTATTTCAAATCTCTTAGTGGATAAAATTAATTCGTTCATTCCAATTGTCTTTTCGATGACCAAATTCAGCGAATACAACTCATATTTAGATTAGATTTCGCTAGCGGTAAACATACACTGATCTTACCTCCCCGGTCCAATTTACTTCAATATGTTTTTATCAAAAATATTATTTTCGTCTATTTTTTTTTAATGACCCAAATTAAACATCGCCTCCTGTCCTTTGCATTTGTTTATAAACAAGTCTTCACCAACCCGATTTGAAATTCACTCTTTATCCATCAGCCGCCTTAGGTTTCATATATCATTGTACTAGATTCTTTCCTATTAATAGCGCTGACACAGTTTGTAACTTCACGGAAGATCGTGTTTTCCATTTTCAAACAATAAACGTTATATTTGCGTGTGTGCATTCATGTGGGTGTGTACGTCAACCTCTCTCTGTTACAAAATATCACCAAATACCAAATAACATTTAACATGATGCGGGCGTATGTGTTTTCAGCTGTTCAGCATTTTCACTTGTGGCTAGTCTCCGGATGCGGTCATCTACTGATATAACTTTGTGGACCCGCTGGGGTGGGATCATTCAAGAATTCTTCTGTTCATTTTAGCAAGTTGTAGGTTTCTTGACTGGGGACTTTCCCGAAAAACAGTTTATAGGTAGAAAGAATAAATACCGATGTAAAAACCTTGCCAACAATTTAATACCATGGGTTGTCAAAAGTTACAATCACACTTGGTTGATTTTCTACTAAGATCTTGAAAAAGTTAACAACATGCTTAGACTTTGTGTCTGTGTACTTGAGAGTGAAATAAAAAAAATTAGAAAAAACCTTTGAATGCAACGAACAATTCCCGGGCGCGAACTCACTCAACAACAACGAAGAGCTTATATAAACATTTGTCGAGGGGAATAACGTTGATGGATGTTATCTTCCCAGAAATTTGTTTCAAAGAAGGACAGCCTCTAGCTCAAATGCCAGGACTAAAATTATGAGTATGTATATATTCTGTTTTGCCTCTGTTCAGCTTATTTTGATAGTTGCTCTAAAGGTGCTTCTTGGCTGGTTAGCAGGTCCTTGGCGGCGTCATGTGCTCTTGCGTTCACTGATCCGGAGGGCAGGATTTGTGTTTTGGACGCTATTATAAAAGGTAAGGCTTTTCGCTCAACGACCATGCGGAGCGGGCGGCCTAATTTTTCGACGGGTTGAACCGTTTCTGACAACATCTCGGCACTTAGTTTTGGCGGGTGATAGGAACTTACTAGAGAACCAGATAGCTATGTTAAAGGTAGCTTCTGCTAGGCATGTCCCTTCCAAAAGTGTCTCCGGTCTGATTCTAGGTGGACATTTTTGGTAAGAATCGATTGAAATTTGGGGGATAGTTTTCTAAATAAACGCTTCCCATGTTCGGCTGGGTTTTGTAGAATTTTTGTAAACTGACTTGGGAATGAAAAGTGGGGTAGGAAAGTCCAGTTGTATTGAAATTACTAAATCTTAGTTTATTTTGGGTTCAAATCCTACCGATGCCATCATCATAAGCATTTTATAGGTTGTGGTTAATATTTTTAAACCGAACCCCCCCTTCTTTTTTTTTAATAGGTTCCCATTTGGAGAACTAATCTTCCATGTTTTTTTTTACTTAGTATTTTTATTTTTCGTTTACATTTCTTGACTCTCTCATTATCTCTGGTAACTAAACAATTATGCATTAGTATGACTCAGTCAGGGACACTACCCTGTTACAGGATGACAGTAATTTTCTTTTGCTATCGCTTTCGTTTTATTTTATAAACAATGTTAACACAGATATGACAAGTAGCGGAAGAGAAAGGTTTCATTTACGCATTCAAGTCATTTAAAATATCAATTCTCATTCTGTCACAACAGATTTGGAAAAATGCGTTATTTGTCTCAACAGAATAATTCCTTTTCTATACCGTATCTCTTTACGAAGTCGGCAATCACGACTACCGTCCTGGATAAGACGATAAACTACATCCAACGGCAAGGCCTTTGATCAGGAGGTTTTGAGGAGCATGGGACCACCTCTTAACAGCTGGTGTTCCTAGGTCCGCCCTGACCCGAGGTGGTAGCACCTGTTAGGGTCCCAGCTATGGGCAAATAGTTAAGCCCCAAACTGGGGTCAAAACACTACGAAAGTGTAAAATATGTTTTAATAACAGCAATAAACATTTTGAAAGAAAAATATTAACAGCAATACATTATTACGAGCTATACATTTTTTGAAAAAAAAAAATTACAAGTAATACATTTTTTGCAAAAAATATTACCAACTTTACATTTTTGAAGGAAAAAATATTACCAGTAATAAAAATTGTCGCCATTAACCTATTATAGTTGATATACCGTAAACCAAACCAAACCAGTCATGACTATCCACAGTTCCTTCTTAGCTCTAAGCAAAGTTTGTCACCTTACTATCATTCTTAGTCTCTGTCATCCATTTATACAAGCTAGTTAGGCACGTCACTTGCTGTTTCTCTACCATTTTTGCTTTCAATGCGAGTCTCACATTTTCCAACCCCCTTTCCTTATTATGTGACCCACAAACCACAAGTGTTTCTTTCTGATTGTCGGGTATCAGTGTCGTTTCGGCTCCCATTGGTCTATAACTTACACACGGTTTCTGTTTCGTCCAGGCCATTTTCAGTATACTTCTGTCGAAACACACTTCTATTAGATCAAGTCTTCTCTACATCTGTGATTCACTGCCATATAGGAGGATTGATATTACATCGTAGTTCAGCACTCTTTTCTTGTTTCTTAATACCTTGTTTTACGTTTGAAAGGCATCTTTCATTATTCCAGTGTTTCTTTGAATTTCAACGTCACAGCATAAAACAAAAACACATCCACACGCAAAATAAATAAATAAATAAATAATGACACCTGCACTGAAGCGGTTATCAGTAACCTTACAAAATAAATTTAAAAAAACCATAAAATTGTAGGCATTTATTTAATGTACAACAGTTATTAAAAGTAATTCTAAAATTTATTTTTATATTGAAACGAAGATTTTAACGTCGGAACAAAAATTAATCTTAATATACATAACTGAAACCCTAGTAAAATAATTCCTTTTTGCAGGAAGTATAAATGTTAAGCATAATTCTACTTCCGGCGTTTGGGTTAGAGGTCGAGTGGTTAATCAAAATCAAAACGACTTAAAAGACAACAGTCAGAGGTGGAGTAAAAATTTCGGCTAGTATGCGGGACAGTAACATTATAGGTCCTTTCTAATTACTTTAATTTAATTAAACGTACAGACAACCCAACGCCAAAGACGCTGGACACTTACTAGGAAAACAGATGGCTATGTTTCTGCGATCTTGTGGATGATGAATTACCTTCCACCCTACAACCACTTTCCCACAGACGAAAAATCGCAAACCTCTCGCTGCTCTATCGCTATTTCCATGGAAAGTGTTCAGATGAACTACATTCCTTTGTTCCGCTGGTTCTCACCTTCACTGCTAGGACCCGTTGGAGTTAACAAGATTTTTATATAGTTGTATCGCTATAGTAAGTATCTAACTCCTCATACTATTCTCTATCTTTACAAAAGCCAGATCAGGCCTAAAATGATGTATTGCTGTCATATATATTTGCGGGAGCTGCCCAGTCCTCACTCTCCAGTCTTGATAGAGTCCAAAATCGTCTCTGCGATCTTGTGGATGAGGAATTATTTTCCACCCTACAATCACTTTCCCACAGACGAAAATTCGCATACCTTTCGCTGCTCTGCTGAAAGTGTTCAAATGAACTACATTCCTTTGTTCCACTGTTTCTAACTTTCACGGCTAGGACCCGTCATTCCACGCACATTGTAGCGAACTACCCACATTCCCATCGTATTCCATTGGTGGGATGCAAGTTCCACCCGAGCAGCTTCTTCCTACGAACCACTTTTTTGTAGCACCGACACTCTAGAGGATGCTTCCTCGATCACTGCAATCGTAACCTGTTCAAGTCTAGGGGTAACCGTTATTTTCCCCACATATCCGCATAAACTGTGCCTCTTACTTTGTAACCCTCTATCTTGAGTGGCTCTCGGACCATTTATAGGGAGAACATGATTGTTAAAAGCAAAAAAAATGATGATGATGTTACGATAAATGCAGAGTATCATTGTAAGTTTTTGTATTGAGATTTTTTTCTGAGTATGACAGTCGCAAAAACAAAGACGTTCTACGGTAAATACTATATTTATGCAATCCTTCAAGTTCTGTAAAGTTTGATTGTTGCAAAAAAAATAAAATAAAATAAAATAAAAACAAAAAATTAACAGAATGGCCCCTACCCTCTACCACCGGTCACCTAATACAAAGCGCAAGAGCCACTTAAGGGAGAGGGTCACTATGTGGTGTTGTATTAGTGTAAGAAAGGGCCGTTAGTGAAGTTGGGGCTATGCAGGAAAAATAACGGCTAACTACAGATTTGAAGTGGTCAATATTTAATCCTTGAATGATATTTTAGAGTTCAGTCGGAGACGTTAGAAGTCTAGTGTGGAAGTAGAATTTAGAAAGAACTGGAAACCCAATCCTAAACATAAAACAAGGGATAAACTTCGACTCCTGTTCAAAACACCAGGGAGCAGTGTGAACTGGACGGTAGGCGAACCTATCTACTCCTAATTGTTGAGAAGGAAAAAAAAAATTTCTTCTTCCTATCATTGCCAATGTTTTAGCTTATTTTTAAAAATTTTCTCTGATATTAGCCATCATTTTTCTCTGATATGGCCATCATTCAAGAACGCTACAATATTGTTTTCTTTTTTCTTTTTTTAAGCTTTTCACCTCAGGCAAGTCTGGAAGCCATTAGCACGCTAGGGGTTACAGAAGGATTTGGAGCGAGAGCAAATAGGAGTGTTAGAGGAAAGGATGTAGAGAAGGATAGAGGATAGATCAAGGCAAGTGGACATGTCGATTGACGTTACACTTGAATAGTTGGAGATTATAGTCATCAGGGAAACAGGAATGAGGAAGGGAGTTCCATAGGCGTGAGGTGCGAGATATGAAGCTATTGGAGTAGAAGAGACGTCTACATTTAACACTTTCAACAGTGAAAGGGTGGGAACAGGATGCCAGCCTCGTAGGACGCTTGAATTCATGGAGCCTGGGAACCAGCGATAGCAGCTCATCGGAGCAATTACCATGGAAGTATTTATAAAAAAGACAAAGAGAGACGACGGTGCGTCTGTGAGAGAGAGACTGCAGACGAGAAGCCAGATCAGGGCCAATTACATTGCACACCCGTCTCTGGATCTTATCAAGAACCTTGAGGCAGACAGAAGGGGCTCCAGACCATATATGGCAGCAATACTCCATGCAAGGGCGGATGATTGATTTGTAAATTTGGAGGATCGATTCAGGGGAGAAGAATTTTCTGGCCCGGCACAGGGAGCCAACTTTCCTTGCGGTGGATGAAGCAATCGACTTAATGTAATTGTTCCATCTCAGGTCAGCAGACAGTGTGAGACCGAGCAGCCGCAGAGAGGAGCTCTCGAGAAGTTGAGCTTCAGACATTCTAATGGGATGCAGGGAAGGATCCCTGTGGTGATTAATAGAGAGCAGTTTTGTTTTGGAGGCGTTAAAGTTAACCAGCCAATTCCTGCCCCAGTTCACAACCGATTGAAGGTCCTTTTCGAGACGAACGGCCAGGTTAATTTTGTCAGCGGCACTAGATGCCGACTTGGGAATCAATAGCGTCCGGAACATCATTTATGAATATAAGGAACAGGGTAGGGTCTAGGATGGAGCCTTGCGGAACACCTGCGTTCGTGGGATAGGAGCTGGAGGGGAATCCATTGAAAACGACCTTCAATTTACGGTTTGACAGGAATGATTGTATTAGATCCAACAATCGGCCTGTAATACCATATCAATAAAGCTTGCGAAGAAGGCCGGCATGCCAAACCCTATCAAACGCCTTGGAGATGTCAAGTGCCACAGCGCGAGCTTCTCCGTTGTCATGGAGAGCTTGGTAGACAAATTCAGTGATGGCCGTAAGCACATCAGCTGTGGATCGGGCAAAGTGGAATCCATATTGTTTGTCTGAGAGCAGATCATGTGATGTAAGGTGGTTAACCACTTCGGTGTTGATAAGGGCTTCGAAGACTTTGCCGAACAGGGCTAGGAGACTGATAGGACGGTAATTAGAAGGGTCGGAGGGGTCGCCAGAGTTCTTAAAAACAGGAACAATGGATGAGGACTTGTTATATCTCTCTTACGACCAACGACAATCTTATCTTAAATAAATGGTATATATCAATAAATATAACAATATACTTATCAACAATATGATAAGAAAACCTTGAGTTGTATAATAAACTCTTAGACAAGTAAATGAGTTATGGCAAATATTTCTAATGAAAGTTGGACTTAACAAGATTTGATATAGTTGTTATTATTATACGGATGTAATAATTAGCATGGTTTTTATGTCAATGTAATAATTATATGGATGTAATTATCAACATGATTTTATATAGATGCAATTATTAACATGAATTTTATATAGATATAATTATTATATAGATGTAATTACTGACATGATTTTTATATATATGTAATTATTATATCAATGTAATTATTAACATGATTTTTATTTAGATGTAATTATTACATGGATGTAATTATTAACATGATATTTTCTAGATATAATTATTATACAGATGTAATTATTAACATAATTTTTATATAAACGTAATTATTAACATGATTTTTATATAGATATAATTATTATATCGATGTAATTATTAACATGTTTTTATATTGATGTAATTAATATATAGATGTTATTATTAACATGATCTTTATATAAATGTAATTATTATATAGATGCAATTATACTACAAATGTTACCAACATCGGTTGGATAATATCAATTTTATTGTGAAAATAATGACTTGCATAATAAAGTCTAATTTAGTAAAAGCTCTGTATCGAGTTCTTATTTGACGATCAGTGAGGATTTTAAAAATCTATTTTCCATTATTGAGATGAACAAGATATTTGCGTATTTTTATGATAGGATGAAGTGTACAAATAGCAATATAACTTTGATTTTTAGAAGATGAAGCATCCATTATCAATTTCGATTATTATTAATGTAATTTTCTTTCCATCTAGTGACGTTAGTAGATCTTGAATGAATCGTCAGCCATTTTAACTATCGTTTCTTTCATTTTAATTTCAATTGCTTTTCAACGCTACTACTGAGACCGTCATTCCATGGCCATAAAAATGAAATAAAAAATGGAGTTTACTTTTTTTTTTACTACTGTCCAAGAGCCACTCGAGGTTATTAAATGAGGTGTGATATAAAAAGAGGAGGGTGTAGAAATATTATGAGGCTATGGAGGATAGATAATCACTGATCCTAAGCTTGAAGCAGTTAAAATTGTAGTTTTCTGGAAAGCATACCCGCGGGAGTATGTTCCATAAAGTAACAGTTCTTGGAAATAAAATACCGGAGTGGAATGTCCTTCTTAGTAAAGAAAAGCGTGAGTAGGAAGTGAGGTTGATTCAACTATGTGGATGTGACAAGTCGGGTCTTGGCTGTAAAAGTCCGAGAGAGCCTTGCGATTTTGCGTCTGGGTTAACCATTAAATGACTACCGGAATAACTGTAATAAACAGACTAAGATGAACACGAAAGAAATACTAGTCAAAAGTTAATAACTGAAACTGCAATCAATATTACATTAAAAAAACATCAGAACCGCGAGTAAATTATGTTTAGTATCACTTGAATTATGGTCCCGGAGTTGAAGTTAAGGTTTGTTAACTATAGTTGAAGTATTCATTGATGGCTTGGAGGCTGTTCAGTTGTAAAAACATTAGACAAGCGAGCATTGTGCAATGATTGGCTAGAATGTTTGGTCAGTGAGAAAAGGGTGAAAGAAAAGGCGCGTTATTGCGTGGTAAACCGGTTTCTCGGTTACGGCAGCAGTAGTCGTTGAAGAAAGCAATCGGAATGTGTTGCATGACAACCCGGCCAAGAGCTTGCAAATAAACAGGAAGTTTATAGTCAACACAAACACGTGTTCACCATACATCTATCTGGAATAGTTGTTAGTCAGGCGGGCTGGGGTGAAGAGAGGGCAGTAGGATGGATGGTTGGGAGGAGGAGAGCGTGTGTGTATGGAGCTGAAAACTGGGGTCAGGCAAAAATAGAAAAAAAAAATACGGGAAGAGTGTCGGGTTGGTTGGACGGGTTATGTTGGCTTTGAAATCAAGAAAAGAAAAAAAAGAAGAAGAAAGAAGGAGAGGGAAATATGAAAAGGAAAGTGAAGGGAAGACGATAAAAGAAAAGATTTAGTCGTGAGGGAAAAGGAACGAAAATAGTGTTAAGTAGGTGTTTTTTTTTTTCTTCCAAAGAACGAAAAGAAACTGACACGACGAAAAGGTCGATGAAGGAAAAATAAATCTTAATGTTCAAGAAGACAAACAAAGAAAGAAAAAGATTTCCGTATATACTCGAGTATCATGCGACTTTTGAAGACAATTTTGAAGTACGGTGGCGTAATGGATAGCGGCTCGGACTGCGGAATCGAAGAGCCGAGTTCGAATTCCATTCGAATCCATTATATTCACTTACGTGCTAATTACCTTTGGGAAACGTATGAATCGTCTTCTTCTCCCTCCCCCCACACCAGCCATGGGTAAATAGCAGAATAGACAGGGTTCTATAGCCTTGGATAGCAACTGTTCTACCGCAGAAAGAAATGGCAACCGACTGCGGGAAAAATCTACCTCGTCAGTCATGTATAGAAAGATACATGATCGCCTAAGCATGTATCGCGCATGGCACATAACTGACTAAACTTTGAAGCTGATTTTAAGAGGGTCGCATCATAAAATTAGCGTATGTACTGCTGACCCTGGCTATGCCGTTGACCAGACTATATATCTATTTACTGTAGTCAAAAAGTAGATCTGTATTTAAAATAAATATGATTTTGATAAAACTGATGTTTTACTTAACTGTATCCAATAATAATGCATGTAATATTGACATATTGCTATCGTATTATAAAATACAAACATAGCGAATATACATCTTTTCCATTGTTTTCCATTGTTTACGTTTCTAAGATGTTTGAATGTTCTTTGTTCGGTTGTTTATGGCTGTACTCGTTTACACATCGAGTATAGCGTTACTAACGATACTTTTATCATTCTCGTTTACTTTTTGAACTTATTTAAATAGAAGATGGGATAAAGAGATAGAGGAGAAGAGTTTAGTCTATTTTAATTTGGTCTCTCAAAAAAGAATCTCGCATGATACTCGAGATACATGATAAAATCATTTTTTATAAGTTAACATTTGGGGTCGCACGATACGCGAGATCGCCTGTTACACGAGTATATACGGTATGTTTTATTTGTTGACAAAAGTAAGAAGAAAAAAAAACGCAAAAAGGAAAAGAAAACACTAGCCAAGGGGTAAAAACATGGATATGAAATACGAACCCGAAGACAGCAGTGGGTATCCCTCTTTCTCTCTGTCTCTCTTCCATGTGCCGTATCCCTTCAAGACAAGGGTAATCATGGCTCTAGAAAACTTCCTATCAATTGTAGCCTTAGTAGCGACACCTGTTCCCCGTTAGGCCGTCCACTGACACAAGTACGTTAAAAAGGTAACCCAGTGTCTCCCCTTGTTCATCTTGTTTTCGATATGCCCTGTGAGGGTCAAGTTCTGCAAACCCTTCTTCATCATTATATGTCCAAACAGTTTCACTCGTGTCGTTTTGATTCTGAGCACATTTTCTGTTTCCATTTTCATTAAGACTTCCTCATGGCTCACTCGCTTCGTCCATGGAATTCTCAGCATCCTTGTGTGGAACCACATTTCCATTACCTCCAGTTTCTTCTTTATCTGAGGAGATTCTCCAGCATTCGTTGCCAATTTAAAGAAAAAGGAAGAAGGCGGAGGGAATGAATAAAAAGGAAACAAAGAAAAGAGTGAAAGAAAAAGGAAGAAAGTGAGAACATTTGAAAAGATTGATAGAAGAAAAGGAAATAGGCAATAAAGGCAAAACAAGAAAAGTAGAGAAATATAGAACAGGCAGGTGGGAGGAGCAAAAGAAAAAGGGCAAGAAGCAAAAGAAAAAGAGAAAGAGGAGAATGTGGAAGATGCCAAAGGGAATAAAGAATAAAAATAATGGCCGGGAAGAAGATGAAGGAAGAAAGGATGCAAGCAATGATTGAAGATGAAAAAAAAAAGATAATGATGGGATTGGAAACAAATCATTGAAATGGAAATACATAAAAATAAAGAATAAGGATACATAAAGAAGGTGGGCAGATATTGAGAAAGATAAAGAAAATGGACATAAATAAGGTGGACAGATAAAAAGGGGGACATATAAAGAAGGTGGGCAGATATTGAGAAAGATAAAGAAAATGGACATAAATAAGGTGGACAGATAAAAAGGGGGACAAATAAAGAAGGTGGGCAGATATTGAGAAAGATAAAGAAAATGGACATAAATAAGGTGGACAGATAAAAAGGGGGACATATAAAGAAGGTGGGCAGATATTGAGAAAGATAAAGAAAATGGACATAAATAAGGTGGACAGATAAAAAGGGGGACATATAAAGAAAGTGGGCAGATATTGAGAAAGATAAAGAAAATGGACATAAATAAGGTGGACAGATAAAAAGGGGGACATATAAAGAAGGTGGGCAGATATTGAGAAAAATAAAGAAAATGGACATAAATAAGGTGGACAGATAAAAAGGGGGACATATAAAGAAGGTGGGCAGATATTGAGAAAGATAAAGAAAATGGACATAAATAAGGTGGACAGATAAAAAGGGGGACATATAAAGAAGGTGGGCAGATATTGAGAAAGATAAAGAAAATGGACATAAATAAGGTGGACAGATAAAAAGGGGGACAAATAAAGAAGGTGGGCAGATATTGAGAAAGATAAAGAAAATGGACATAAATAAGGTGGACAGATAAAAAGGGGGACATATAAAGAAGGTGGGCAGATATTGAGAAAGATAAAGAAAATGGACATAAATAAGGTGGACAGATAAAAAGGGGGACATATAAAGAAGGTGGGCAGATATTGAGAAAGATAAAGAAAATGGACATAAATAAGGTGGACAGATAAAAAGGGGGACATATAAAGAAGGTGGGCAGATATTGAGAAAGATAAAGAAAATGGACATAAATAAGGTGGACAGATAAAAAGGGGGACATATAAAGAAGGTGGGCAGATATTGAGAAAGATAAAGAAAATGGACATAAATAAGGTGGACAGATAAAAAGGGGGACATATAAAGAAGGTGGGCAGATATTGAGAAAGATAAAGAAAATGGACATAAATAAGGTGGACAGATAAAAAGGGGGACATATAAAGAAGGTGGGCAGATATTGAGAAAGATAAAGAAAATGGACATAAATAAGGTGGACAGATAAAAAGGGGGACATATAAAGAAGGTGGGCAGATATTGAGAAAGATAAAGAAAATGGACATAAATAAGGTGGACAGATAAAAAGGGGGACATATAAAGAAGGTGGGCAGATATTGAGAAAGATAAAGAAAATGGACATAAATAAGGTGGACAGATAAAAAGGGGGACAAATAAAGAAGGTGGGCAGATATTGAGAAAGATAAAGAAAATGGACATAAATAAGGTGGACAGATAAAAAGGGGGACATATAAAGAAGGTGGGCAGATATTGAGAAAGATAAAGAAAATGGACATAAATAAGGTGGACAGATAAAAAGGGGGACATATAAAGAAGGTGGGCAGATATTGAGAAAGATAAAGAAAATGGACATAAATAAGGTGGACAGATAAAAAGGGGGACATATAAAGAAGGTGGGCAGATATTGAGAAAGATAAAGAAAATGGACATAAATAAGGTGGACAGATAAAAAGGGGGACAAATAAAGAAGGTGGGCAGATATTGAGAAAGATAAAGAAAATGGACATAAATAAGGTGGACAGATAAAAAGGGGGACATATAAAGAAGGTGGGCAGATATTGAGAAAGATAAAGAAAATGGACATAAATAAGGTGGACAGATAAAAAGGGGGACATATAAAGAAAGTGGGCAGATATTGAGAAAGATAAAGAAAATGGACATAAATAAGGTGGACAGATAAAAAGGGGGACATATAAAGAAGGTGGGCAGATATTGAGAAAAATAAAGAAAATGGACATAAATAAGGTGGACAGATAAAAAGGGGGACATATAAAGAAGGTGGGCAGATATTGAGAAAGATAAAGAAAATGGACATAAATAAGGTGGACAGATAAAAAGGGGGACATATAAAGAAGGTTGGCAGATATTGAGAAAGATAAAGAAAATGGACATAAATAAGGTGGACAGATAAAAAGGGGGACATATAAAGAAGGTGGGCAGATATTGAGAAAGATAAAGAAAATGGACATAAATAAGGTGGACAGATAAAAAGGGGGACAAATAAAGAAGGTGGGCAGATATTGAGAAAGATAAAGAAAATGGACATAAATAAGGTGGACAGATAAAAAGGGGGACATATAAAGAAGGTGGGCAGATATTGAGAAAGATAAAGAAAATGGACATAAATAAGGTGGACAGATAAAAAGGGGGACATATAAAGAAAGTGGGCAGATATTGAGAAAGATAAAGAAAATGGACATAAATAAGGTGGACAGATAAAAAGGGGGACATATAAAGAAGGTGGGCAGATATTGAGAAAAATAAAGAAAATGGACATAAATAAGGTGGACAGATAAAAAGGGGGACATATAAAGAAGGTGGGCAGATATTGAGAAAGATAAAGAAAATGGACATAAATAAGGTGGACAGATAAAAAGGGGGACAAATAAAGAAGGTGGGCAGATATTGAGAAAGATAAAGAAAATGGACATAAATAAGGTGGACAGATAAAAAGGGGGACATATAAAGAAGGTGGGCAGATATTGAGAAAGATAAAGAAAATGGACATAAATAAGGTGGACAGATAAAAAGGGGGACAAATAAAGAAGGTGGGCAGATATTGAGAAAGATAAAGAAAATGGACATAAATAAGGTGGACAGATAAAAAGGGGGACATATAAAGAAGGTGGGCAGATATTGAGAAAGATAAAGAAAATGGACATAAATAAGGTGGACAGATAAAAAGGGGGACATATAAAGAAAGTGGGCAGATATTGAGAAAGATAAAGAAAATGGACATAAATAAGGTGGACAGATAAAAAGGGGGACATATAAAGAAGGTGGGCAGATATTGAGAAAAATAAAGAAAATGGACATAAATAAGGTGGACAGATAAAAAGGGGGACATATAAAGAAGGTGGGCAGATATTGAGAAAGATAAAGAAAATGGACATAAATAAGGTAGACAGATAAAAAGGGGGACAAATAAAGAAGGTGGGCAGATATTGAGAAAGATAAAGAAAATGGACATAAATAAGGTGGACAGATAAAAAGGGGGACATATAAAGAAGGTGGGCAGATATTGAGAAAGATAAAGAAAATGGACATAAATAAGGTGGACAGATAAAAAGGGGGACAAATAAAGAAGGTGGGCAGATATTGAGAAAGATAAAGAAAATGGACATAAATAAGGTGGACAGATAAAAAGGGGGACATATAAAGAAGGTGGGCAGATATTGAGAAAGATAAAGAAAATGGACATAAATAAGGTGGAGAGATAAAAAGGGGGACATATAAAGAAGTTGGGCAGATATTGAGAAAGATAAAGAAAATGGACATAAATAAGGTGGACAGATAAAAAGGGGGACATATAAAGAAGGTGGGCAGATATTGAGAAAGATAAAGAAAATGGACATAAATAAGGTGGACAGATAAAAAGGGGGACATATAAAGAAGGTGGGCAGATATTGAGAAAGATAAAGAAAATGGACATAAATAAGGTGGACAGATAAAAAGGGGGACATATAAAGAAGGTGGGCAGATATTGAGAAAGATAAAGAAAATGGACATAAATAAGGTGGACAGATAAAAAGGGGGACATATAAAGAAGGTGGGCAGATATTGAGAAAGATAAAGAAAATGGACATAAATAAGGTGGACAGATAAAAAGGGGGACATATAAAGAAGGTGGGCAGATATTGAGAAAGATAACGAAAATGGACATAAATAAGGTGGACAGATAAAAAGGGGGACATATAAAGAAGGTGGGCAGATAATGAGAAAGATAAAGAAAATGGACATAAATAAGGTGGACAGATAAAAAGGGGGACATATAAAGAAGGTGGGCAGATATTGAGAAAGATAAAGAAAATGGACATAAATAAGGTGGACAGATAAAAAGGGGGACATATAAAGAAGGTGGGCAGATATTGAGAAAGATAAAGAAAATGGACATAAATAAGGTGGACAGATAAAAAGGGGGACATATAAAGAAGGTGGGCAGATATTGAGAAAGATAAAGAAAATGGACATAAATAAGGTGGACAGATAAAAAGGGGGACATATAAAGAAGGTGGGCAGATATTGAGAAAGATAAAGAAAATGGACATAAATAAGGTGGACAGATAAAAAGGGGGACATATAAAGAAGGTGGGCAGATATTGAGAAAGATAAAGAAAATGGACATAAATAAGGTGGACAGATAAAAATAGGGACATATAAAGAAGGTGGGCAGATAATGAGAAAGATAAAGAAAATGGACATAAATAAGGTGGACAGATAAAAAGGGGGACATATAAAGAAGGTGGGCAGATATTGAGAAAGATAACGAAAATGGACATAAATAAGGTGGACAGATAAAAAGGGGGACATATAAAGAAGGTGGGCAGATATTGAGAAAGATAAAGAAAATGGACATAAATAAGGCGGACAGATAAAAATAGGGACATATAAAGAAGGTGGGCAGATATTGAGAAAGATAAAGAAAATGGACATAAATAAGGTGGACAGATAAAAAGGGGGACATATAAAGAAGGTGGGCAGATATTGAGAAAGTTAAAGGAAAATGGACTTAAATAAGGTGGACAGATAAAAAGGGGGACATATAAAGAAGGTCGGCGGATATTGAGAAAGATAAAGAAAATGGACATAAATAAGGTGGACAGATAAAAAGGGGGACATATAAAGAAGGTGGGCAGATATTGAGAAAGATAAAGAAAATGGACATAAATAAGGTGGACAGATAAAAAGGGGGACATATAAAGAAGGTGGGCAGATATTGAGAAAGATAAAGAAAATGGACATAAATAAGGTGGACAGATAAAAAGGGGGACATATAAAGAAGGTGGGCAGATATTGAGAAAGATAAAGAAAATGGACATAAATAAAGTGGACAGATAAAAAGGGGGACATATAAAGAAGGTGGGCAGATATTGAGAAAGATAAAGAAAATGGACATAAATAAGGTGGACAGATAAAAAGGGGGACATATAAAGAAGGTGGGCAGATATTGAGAAAGATAAAGAAAATGGACATAAATAAGGTGGACAGATAAAAAGGGGGACAAATAAAGAAGGTGGGCAGATATTGAGAAAGATAAAGAAAATGGACATAAATAAGGTGGACAGATAAAAAGGGGGACATATAAAGAAGGTGGGCAGATATTGAGAAAGATAAAGAAAATGGACATAAATAAGGTGGACAGATAAAAAGGGGGACATATAAAGAAGGTGGGCAAATATTGAGAAAGATAAAAAAAATGGACATAAATAAGGTTGACAGATAAAAAGGGGGACAAATAAAGAAGGTGGGCAGATATTGAGAAAGATAAAGAAAATGGACATGAATAAGGAGGACAGATAAAAAGGGGGACATAAAGAAGATGGGCAGATAATGAGAAAGATAAAGAAAATGGACATAAATAAGGTGGACAGACAAAAAGGGGGACATATAAAGAAGGTGGGCAAATATTGAGAAAGATAAAGAAAATGGACATAAATAAGGTGGACAGATAAAAAGGGGGACATATAAAGAAGGTGGGCAGATATTGAGGAAGATAAAGAAAATGGACATAAATAAGGTGGACAGATAAAAAGGGGGACATATAAAGAAGGTGGGTAGATATTGAGAAAGATAAAGAAATTGACATAAATAAGGTGGACAGATAAAAAGGGGGACATATAAAGAAGGTGGGCAGATATTGAGAAAGATAAAGAAAATGGACATAAATAAGGTGGAGAGATAAAAAGGGGGACATATAAAGAAGGTGGGCAGATATTGAGAAAGATAAAGAAAATGGACATAAATAAGGTGGACAGATAAAAAGGGGGACATATAAAGAAGGTGGGCAGATATTGAGAAAGATAAAGAAAATGGACATAAATAAGGTGGACAGATAAAAAGGGGGACATATAAAGAAGGTGGGCAGATATTGAGAAAGATAAAGAAAATGGACATAAATAAGGTGGACAGATAAAAAGAAGGGACAAATAAAGAAGGTGGGCAGATATTGAGAAAGATAAAGAAAATGGACATAAATAAAGTGGACAGATAAAAAGGGGGACATATAAAGAAGGTGGGCAGATATTGAGAAAGATAAAGAAAATGGACATAAATAAGGTGGACAGATAAAAAGGGGGACATATAAAGAAGGTGGGCAGATATTGAGAAAGATAAAGAAAATGGACATAAATAAGGTGGACAGATAAAAAGGGGGACATATAAAGAAGGTGGGCAGATATTGAGAAAGATAAAGAAAATGGACATAAATAAGGTGGACAGATAAAAAGGGGGACATATAAAGAAGGTGGGCAGATATTGAGAAAGATAAAGAAAATGGACATAAATAAGGTGGACAGATAAAAAGAAGGGACAAATAAAGAAGGTGGGCAGATATTGAGAAAGATAAAGAAAATGGACATAAATAAGGTGGACAGATAAAAAGGGGGACATATAAAGAAGGTGGGCAGATATTGAGAAAGATAAAGAAAATGGACATAAATAAGGTGGACAGATAAAAAGGGGGACATATAAAGAAGGTGGGCAGATATTGAGAAAGATAAAGAAAATGGACATAAATAAGGTGGACAGATAAAAAGGGGGACATATAAAGAAGGTGGGCAGATATTGAGAAAGATAAAGAAAATGGACATAAATAAGGTGGACAGATAAAAAGGGGGACAAATAAAGAAGGTGGGCAAATATTGAGAAAGATAAAAAAAATGGACATAAATAAGGTTGACAGATAAAAAGGGGGACATAAAGAAGATGGGCAGATATTGAGAAAGATAAAGAAAATGGACATAAATAAGGTGGACAGACAAAAAGGGGGACATATAAAGAAGGTGGGCAAATATTGAGAAAGATAAAGAAAATGGACATAAATAAAGTGGACAGATAAAAAGAAGGGACAAATAAAGAAGGTGGGCAGATATTGAGAAAGATAAAGAAAATGGACATAAATAAGGTGGACAGATAAAAAGAAGGGACAAATAAAGAAGGTGGGCAGATATTGAGAAAGATAAAGAAAATGGACATAAATAAGGTGGAGAGATAAAAAGGGGGACATATAAAGAAGGTGGGCAGATATTGAGAAAGATAAAGAAAATGGACATAAATAAGGTGGACAGATAAAAAGGGGGACATATAAAGAAGGTGGGCAGATATTGAGAAAGATAAAGAAAATGGACATAAATAAGGTGGACAGATAAAAAGGGGGACATATAAAGAAGGTGGGCAGATATTGAGAAAGATAAAGAAAATGGACATAAATAAGGTGGACAGATAAAAAGGGGGACAAATAAAGAAGGTGGGCAGATATTGAGAAAGATAAAGAAAATGGACATAAATAAGGTGGACAGATAAAAAGGGGGACATATAAAGAAAGTGGGCAGATATTGAGAAAGATAAAGAAAATGGACATAAATAAGGTGGACAGATAAAAAGGGGGACAAATAAAGAAGGTGGGCAGATATTGAGAAAGATAAAGAAAATGGACATAAATAAGGTGGAGAGATAAAAAGGGGGACATATAAAGAAGGTGGGCAGATATTGAGAAAGATAAAGAAAATGGACATAAATAAGGTGGACAGATAAAAAGGGGGACATATAAAGAAGGTGGGCAGATATTGAGGAAGATAAAGAAAATGGACATAAATAAGGTGGACAGATAAAAAGGGGGACATATAAAGAAGGTGGGTAGATATTGAGAAAGATAAAGAAAATGGACATAAATAAGGTGGACAGATAAAAAGGGGGACATATAAAGAAGGTGGGCAGATATTGAGAAAGATAAAGAAAATGGACATAAATAAGGTGGAGAGATAAAAAGGGGGACATATAAAGAAGGTGGGCAGATATTGAGAAAGATAAAGAAAATGGACATAAATAAGGTGGAGAGATAAAAAGGGGGACATATAAAGAAGGTGGGCAGATATTGAGAAAGATAAAGAAAATGGACATAAATAAGGTGGACAGATAAAAAGGGGGACATATAAAGAAGGTGGGCAGATATTGAGAAAGATAAAGAAAATGGACATAAATAAGGTGGACAGATAAAAAGGGGGACATATAAAGAAGGTGGGCAGATATTGAGAAAGATAAAGAAAATGGACATAAATAAGGTGGACAGATAAAGGAGGAGGACAGATAAAAAGGGGGACATATAAAGAAGGTGGGCAGATAATGAGAAAGATAAAGAAAATAGACATAAATAAGGTGGACAGATAAAGGAGGAGGACAGATAAAAAGGTGGACAGATAAAGAAGGTGGGCAGATAATGAGAAAGATAAAGAAAATGGACATAAATAAAGTGGACAGATGAAGAGGGGGTCAGATAAAGAAGGGGGACAAATCAAGAAGGCTGACAAATAAAGAAAGAGTATAAGCAAGTGTGACAAATAAAGGTGGACAGAAGGAAACCAAATAGAAGAATGCGAACAAATAAAGAAGGCCAACAAATAAATAAAAGGAGGACAAATAAAGGAGGGGGGCAGATAAATAGAAAAATGGGAAAGAAGGAAAGAAAAAGATAGAAAAGAAAGAAGATAAACAAAAAAAAAAGAAATTCTTTGATGTATAAGAAAGATAAGCACAGGGAAATTATTATGAAAAGTGTTGTTGAAACGGTATATTTATTACTAAAGCATTTTGGTGAATGAACGATAAAGAAATATGCTACGACAGAAAACATATGAACGTACTTACATCTACCTATCTATCCACCTAGCTAGCTAGGCACAGGTTGCGATAGATAGATAGATAGATTGATAGATAGATAGATAGATAGGGATAAAATGAGATAGACAGATAGATATATAGATATGAACAGAATAAGATAGATAGATAGATAGATAGGGGATAAAATGAGATAGACAGATAGATATATAGATATGAATAGAATAAGATAGATAGATAGATATGAAAAGACTGAGATGGATAGACATAGAGACATATATATATTGCCTGACGATTGCACTAGCATGAAACAGACTGTCGCCTCTAAGTGCTGACTTCCATGTCCACTTTTATATTTACACACGCTCTATCTCTGATATTGAGCACTTTATCCCATAAATATAGCACACTTTAAGACTATATTTCTTCATATATATATATATATATATATATATATATATATATATATATATATATATTAAAAAGAAGAGAGGTACCGCAAACTTTTTTGGTTGTAATGTGGGTTTTTTAAAAAAATATTATTCTTTATTTTTCATAGTTTTACAACACGTGTTTCTGGTCTTACGACCGTCTTCAGGTAAAGGGTGGAGATTTCCACATTTGTTGGCTGATGCCTATATATGTATGTGTACAAGTGTGTTTACTAATTCTTCGTAGTGAAACAGTGTATGTATTCAGGGGGAATGTACACACACATATATACACGCATGCTGACAGGAACACACGAAAACGGAAATAGATCTAAGGGATCTAAGAACACACAGGGGTTATTAAAACATTAAAAGATAAGACAACCCGATTCCTCACTCCTCAAACCAACCTTAATTGTTTTATGACCCTTCGCTCAGAACTCTTCACTACCATTTAAAGAAAGACATTGGAATGACCAACACAAAAACAGAGAATGTCTCATATAGAGAAGATGTAACATTGAAAAGCATAAAAGAAAAAAATTAATTATTTTTAATAAATATTTTGAATAATATGTGGAAATCTCCACCCTTTACCTGAAGACGGTCGTAAGACCAGAAACACGTGTTGTAAAACTATGAAAAATAAAGAATAATATTTTTTTAAAAAACCCACATTACAACCCAAAAAGTTTGCGGTACCTCTCTTCTTTTTAATATACACACTTTTCTCTCGTTGGAACCATTATAACCTCTTCATTTCATTTTATATATATATATATATATATATATATATATATATATATATATATATATATATATATATATATATATATATATAGATAGATAGGAATAGAATGAGATAGACATATAGATATGAATAAAATAAGATAGATAGATAAGGAAAGAAATAACAGTAGAAGAACAAGGCGAAAATGTTAAAAAAAAATAAAATAAAAAAAACAATAAATAATTCGAAGGAATAAAATCAACAAAACACTTAGAAAGCTAAGGATCCCTGAAGACGGTAAGTGCTGAAAAGAAGAGACGACCCCTCAAGTCTAAAACAAAACGTAAAAATGTCATCAGATGAACAAAGAAGAAAGAAAAAGGCAGGCAGTGAAAGGGTTTGGGTTTCGTAATAATCGGATTGGTAGAAGGGACAGGGCTGAAAATTAAAAGCCGAACGGAGACGAGTGCACGAAGTCAAAAAAGAAGATAACTTGGGCAAAAAAGAAAAAGAAAAAAAAAGCTCTCAGCTGTCATGTTTGTCGGACAATCAACAAGTACGTATTTACATAATCACGGTGCTCTGCCATATTTTATAAGAATGCAAACGTGGCTAAAACGGTACATTCTCTTACCACCTTGGAATGTATAAATCCATAGAAAATATTAGTTGAAACTTGAGTTTACGTATAAAAACTGCGGGTAACGTTTGAATTAATTTTAATTTTTTTACAATGATTTTCACCTCAATGCTCAAAAGCCACTCGACGTAGAACGCTACAGAGGAAAAGGCACGGTTTATGGGGATATGTTAGGAAGATAACAGTTGACCCTAGACATGAACATGCTAAGATTGTAGTGATCGGGTAAGTATCCTCTTGGGAGTCGGTTCCACAAAGCAGTAGTTCGTTGCAAGAAACTTACATCTCAATGAATACGAAAGGAACACGGGTGGTTCTCTACAATTTGCGTAGTATGGGGTGTCTGTCCGTGAAGGTAAGGACTAGGGGAACTAAGGAATAGAGTTCGCCTGAAAACTTTACATGGAAATAGCGATAAAACAACGAGAGGCTTGCAACGTTCGTTTATGGGAAAGAGATTGCGGGGTGGAAAATAATTCATCAACCACAAGGACGCGTAGTTGAACTCTATAAAGTAATTCTTAACCACTGACAAACATTCTTTCCGTATTCCAACAGTGAGAAGTAAGTTCCCCTCGAACAGTCTCTACCCACGATCCACTGCTCTGGGGAACCAACTGCCAAGAGGATGTTTCCCCGATCACTTCAATTTGTTCAAGGTTAGGGTTAACCCTATTCGTTCACTCCCATTGGCATAAATCGCCTCCTAACGTAATCCTCTACCTCGAATTGCCCCCCCAGGCCTTGTAAAGGTTGAACCTTTAATGTAAAAAAAAGCATCTTTCCCTTAATGATAGTGCATTTAATTAGTAAAATCATTAGCAATTCCTAGACATTTGCATTACGTTTTGTTACCATTGTACTATCAGTCATATTCACATTAATAAGTCATTACTAACAAAGACTTTGTTTTATTGGGTACACATTTTTGAGTCGACATTTCCGTTTTTTTTTTTTTTTTTTTTTTAAAGCGTATCACCCCAAGCAAGGCTGGAGGCCACTATCACGCAAGGGCTTAAAGAAGGGTTGGAGGAAGAGCAGATAGGAGTGGTAAAGGAGGGGATGTAGTGGAAGAGAAAGACAGTGGGTCGATCAATCAAGAGGGTTACAGAAGATTTGGAGCGAGGGCAGATAGGAATGACAAACAAGGACCTAGATCAGAGGTTCTCAACCACTGGTAAATTTACCCCTAGGTGGTAAAAAATTATATAGTCGGGGGTAAATAATTGAAGTACCTGATAATTTAAAAAATAATTCAATTAAATTTAGTACTAAATAAGAAATTAGTATTTTGAGTGTTGCTTAGTATTTTTTTTAGTCACAGTATTTTGACTAAAAAAACCCTTAGTATTTTGAATGAAAAAATCATTCATTCATTTAGTCACGAAATTGTATATGAATTTTTTGTATGGGAGTAGGGGGTAAATGGAGAAATACATAAAGCCGAGGGGGTCAATGATGGAGGAAAGGTTGAGAATGGCTGACCTAGATCATCTTCTTCTTCATGTGTCATGTCCCTTCAGGTCGTAGGTGATCATGGCTCTCCACAATTTCCTGTCCTAGACTTTAATAAATTTTGTCATTTTGTTATAACTCCTAAACCTTATTCCGGCACCATTTACTCACTTTCACTGAGCTCACTGGGATAAAACCATGGATTTTTGCCCGCTGAGTTTTTGTCCGTGGGAATTTTTCCCGCTGGGTTTTTGTCTGCTGGGATTTTGTTCGTGAGGATTTTTGTCCGCCGGGCTTTTTCCCGCTGGGATTTTGTTAACTGGGATTTTGTTAGCTGGGTTTTTGCCAGCTGGGTTTTTGTCTGCTTGAATTTTGTCCGTGAGGATGTTGCAGACTGGGATTTTGTCCGCAGGTTTTTTGTCAGCTGGGATATTTTCCCATGGGATTTTGTCAGCTGGCATTTTGTCCGCTGGGATTTTGTTTGCTGAGTCATATGTTGTTCCAGCTTTTAAGAACTCCGACACTTCCAACTATCGTTCTATTAGCATTCTGTCTCGTTTTGGAAAAACTATTAGAAGCCCTAATCAATGCTGATTTGTTTAAGCATCTCACATTGCAGGGCCTTCTTTCTAACAAGCAATATGGCTTTCGTTTCTCTAGTTCAACTGCTGATGTATTGTCGATCATTGTACAAATTTGTACATGAAGATAGTCTCTATTCAAGGAGAATATCCCAGTGTTCCGTATTCTATATACACCCCGCCCTTCGGTTTTGAATACTGCTTGCATGAGATGGTTCATGCAGAAAATCAAGTTCTTACAGTAATCAACCGAGATTTCCTTTGCCTAAATTTCTTTAATAGTCTCTTTCTTTGATTCTGTATTTGAATGTTGTTTATTCTGCAACTTTGTTTTTGACCAATTCCCATAAAGGTTCAGTTGGATTCAGATTTGAGCTGTTCCTGGTCAGTCTTGTGCCATCACGTTGATTATATTCAAAACATTCCCCAACGACCTTTGACCGGTGACATGTAGCATTATCACGCATAAATAAGTTGCATTGATTAAAGTGCATATGCAGTTCCAGATCCTTTTGCATTCTTTCCACATACTGGCACATAATTCATATTGGCACATAATTCATCGTTGTTTCTGGAGGCAAGAAGTAGTCCAGTTGTTCCAGATGTAGACATGGCACCCAAAATTATTTGGCTTGGCAGATGCTTCATAGACTGAATTTTATGCTTTTCATCAAATCCCTTATCAGGGGATTTTACGCATAACTGTTGGTCTGAAAACATAACTTTACTGCAGTAGCTGCCCAGGTCTCATGTTGCCAGAAGCTTGGATTTCAGAGCTACTTTTAAACGTTGTTTACGAGCCGATTTGAATGATCTCAGGTCAATGTCTAACGTCAGACGGCTTGAAACAGCCACAGAAGTGTCATTTGTTCTGTTTTAAAGGAGAGTAGCAAAGATCTTCTTACAAAAACTTGTTGGGCATCTTGTAATAATGTGATTCATCAAATGGTCATTTCTACCACTGGTTTTCCTTGGACGTCCATTTCTCATCTTTCCGCTTAAATGTCCCTGAATTTGGGAAATTCACGATACCAGTGCACACATATCTTTTGCTACAAATTTTACATTAATGTCATGATCAGAGTAGCCTTCATAGCGTAGGACGACAATTTGGGTCTTTCGTGTTGGTGAAAAGAAATATTTTTTGCCAATAACGTGAGCCTAATTTACAACACAAATACTATCACAAAGGCTGCTAATTTGGCTATGACAACTTTTTTTGACCAGAAATCATATATGAATAATAGCTGATGAAATAAGAAAAACTGTTCCATCATGCAATCTCATATGATACAATCTAATGCACAAAAAACAACCCCAAAACAAAAACAAAATAGTCAATCTTAACCTATCAAGTGTAGATTAAACCGTTACCTTTCTTATATATCCTCATAATCTTCACTTCTCATCCCCTCAGTTGCATCTTTCAGTAACCCTCCATGTGGCTCTTGGGCCTTGAATTGCGTGAACAATTCGTAAAAAAAGAAAACGTTTTCAAAAAATTCTATCTGTCGTGTTCCTTCAGAATCTGGGCGATCATGGCCCTTCACAACTTCTTATTCTTTGTAGCGCTTAGCATTGTGTGCATTTCTGATTTTTCTTTCTTTCTCCCTCTTCTGCCATCCATTTACACAAGCTTGTTAAGTAAATTTCTCAATGTTGTCATCTGTCCCCTTTGCTTCTAGTGTGCCCTTGGAATGTCGAATTCTAAAGTCCACTTCCATCCTTACGTGTCCCGCCCCTAAGTTTCTTTTTAATTTCCATTCTCCTTAAATGTTCTTCATTGTTTATACGTTCCTCTCTACATCACTATGTGGAATGACCTCTGTTGCGTTAACTCACCTTTTTATCAGTGAGGAAAATGTCCAGTATTTTCTGCTATATAAGGGGATTGATAGTGCATAGAAATTCAGGACCTTTTTCTGTTGTATTGTTTCTCAATACTTTTCTGTTGTACTGTTTCTTAATACTTTTAGCTTCTGGAATATATCTTTCGCTATTTCAATATTACTTCAAATTTCGGTGTCACATTTTCGATCATAATGTCTCTTGTCAGATAAAGGAACCATTTTCTTTTCTCAGTGAATACAAGAGTGCCAACTATATAGAATTCATGATACAATGTTGTCCATTGGCATTTTATTTTCACTTTACTATTTTAAAAAACTTCATATATATTTCCAAAATACCAGTAATGCTTTCTAATGATTCCTAGAAGACAATACTAACAGGAAAGCGTTAATTTTGATTGGTTCGTTTTTTACGGCTTATCAACACTTTGCAGATTATTTAAAGCCAGAAAATATTTTTAGATTGTAAAATTAAAAAAAAAAAAATAATGATTTCGTGATAAAAATCTTAAAATTTAACCCATAGCTGAGGGAAGAGGTGATTTCATACTTTTCCCAAGGTTATTTTCGCAAAAATGAATATAACGAACCCAACTGGAATTGGAACTCGGCCATCCGATTGACAATTCTGAGTCATTATCTATTGCACCACCCACATATCAAAGCTTACAGCACTTGCTATTCTCAAGCCATCAAGGTACTGACCAGGTTCGGCGTTGCTTAACTCCAGCGACCGTCCGAGAGCTGGTGTTTCAACGCGATATAGCGCTAAGCCTAGAAAATCTTTCAGGACCAATATATTACACAAAATGACTCAGTGTCTCTTGCAATATTTTCATTTGTCGGTACACTATTTACATTATTCGGACTATTGTCCTCATCTTTGTCGCCATATATATTACAACATTTTGGCCGTTTTACGCTTCGGCCTTCTTCAGGTGGTTGGAATATCGAACTGAACCCTTTATTTCGCTCACTAGGGTAGACTGTTCTAGTTCCACGTGCCATGTCTAATAGATGCAAGTTATCAGTTATCTCCTGTTAATTACCCTCTCCAAGTTCTCCACTCCGTAACCAAGTTACTCACACTCTTTGGGTCCTGTCACTGGATCTAACCAACGCCTTTATCCATGGCATTTGTTGGTATTGTAAATTTCCCTGGCTTTATTTTTTTAATATATTTTTCGACATTTCTATTCTGCCACAAATGTTGCCTCGTTTCATGCTTTTGATATCTTCATCGTTTTTCTCCAGAACTCTTTTGAGAAAAAATGAATTCACTGGTTTCATTCCGTTTTTGTTTTGTTACAGGTAGATATTTCACAAGTCTCTCGACTGCTATTAGTGGCTGTAGTTCGTGCAGAAAACAATGAATTATTGTTAATCTATTTTCAATGTTCATTTTAGCGATTCAAAATATGTCAATACTGAATTACCATAATTTTATTGTTCGCATTTCAAAAATGCGACAACGTTCCATTTGTAAGAACAGGAAACATAATCACGATTTGACGTCAAATCTGGTGTTTGTCCAATTTCCTGTGGAAGATATGACATCTAACACGTGAACATATGTTAAGAAGACCAAATCTAACCTTTAGTACTTAGTTAAATATCATTTATTAGACTATGAAACTGTATTAGACTGGTTAGAAATCATTTGCAAATTGTAAGTATATTTAATCTTATATAATTTTTGACAACGTTTTTTGAATTTTTTATGTGTCAGATAAATAGTTTATCAATATGTAATGTAAGGTAAGGTTTCATTCAGCTTTTTTCTGTTTCTCTGTTGGATCTCCTCGCCAGGGGATCGAGTCAGACTATAAGCAACACATTGATTCATAGATCAAACATTGTTGACAAAACAGACATAAATCACTTTTCATTAAGCATCTCTCTTTTTATGTGCCGTGTCCTTTCAGGACGTAGGCGATCATGGCCCTCCACTTCCCCCTATCCCTTGTGGCTCTCAACAGGTTTTGTGTTTCTGTCACCCCCCCAGGCCACTCTCCGCCATCCACCTGCCCAATCCCGCCACGTATATGATGCGCTGTTTTTCCCTGTCTCTTTTCCCCGCTATTCGTCCCGTGACTATCAGATTCTCCAGGCCCTCCTTTCTTATCACGTGTCCCAGAATTTTCATCTGCCTCTTCCTTATGTTAAGCATAGGCGCTCCTTGTTTGCAACCTCCCCAAGACCTCATCGTTGTCACATGCTCGGTCCATGATATCCTCAGCATCCTTCTGTAGAACCACATTCCCGCCGCCTCGAGTCTCTTCTTCATCCTTGGGGTACAGTCCAACATTCGCTGCCGTATAGGAGGACAGATGTCACGTAGCAGCTCAGTGCTCTTTTCTTTGTCACCAAAGAAATCACCTTGTCTCGCAGTACTCTGTCCAGCTTTTGGAATCCATCCTTGGCCATCCCAATCTGTCTTTGGATTTCAGCCTCGCACCTACTGTCCTCCGTCAGAACACTTTCCAGATAAATTTCCGCACCTGCTTGATTTTAGTGTCCCCGACCTGCAAATGGCATTTTGGGCTCATCCTTTTACTGATGGCCATGCATTCTGTCTTCTTGTCGTATATGGTTAGTCCTTTCTTCTCGCTCTCCCTCCCTACATTGAAGTGTTTAAAGAAAATTAGAAGCATAAAACTATTCAACCTAGGATAATAACTGCCACATAATCTGCGCAACTATGAAAAAAATAAAGTTACCGATGAAAAATTATTGTCACCCATCCGACAAATAATACATTTTGAAAGTATCATTGCAGAGCGAAACAACAGAACACGTGACATTTGGCAGGTTGATTTGGAAAACGATTCTTTCTGCATCGATTTCAAAACTTTTTTCACTTGTAGTGAAGGGAATTTATCGAAATGATGATAGATATAAATTATGCATTTACAAATAGGTTACGAAGAGGGTACCTGATGGAAGAAGATAAAAAGAGGACATTTGTTCACTTTCTTCTCTGGGTCAGATCTTATCACAGACGGTGAGGGAGTTTGGAAGTTGAAGGCTAGGTGGATTCAAAACCACAAACTACAGTATCAAGAAGAATTTCGGCTTCTTTACCGACATAAACAAAGAGTAACCAGCTGAACCTAAGCTATATCCACAAAAGACAACCGAGCAACATGACGTTATATAAACTCCTCTCCCTCAAAAGAAGATCAAACGTTCGAAGACAGACTAGAAACAGCATATCCTCGTTTTGGTCGATGCTTATTTCACAGAGATCAGAAGTGAGTAAAAAATATTTTACGTACCATAAATTTAGTTTAGTATTCATATTAGTGTAATACCGTATCTTCACCCCACTGGAGCCACGCACTCCACCAGACCGGCCGTTGGTCCTGTATGGTGCAGGTTAAACACAACTCTTCGGTTTTCAATGTCAATTCGAAGTCACCCTCCAACCACGTTGTGGTTTTTTTTATCCTGGAGAGTGGTCATTAGATCGTTGAAATCCGGAAGCTCCCGTTGGTCCACCTACGAGTTCGTCGGGTGATAATCGGGTGAAAGTCGATTCGATTTTGGAAGAACAAAAGTTTTATATATATATATATATATAAAAGCAAACACACACAAAAAATAATTCTTGTTGCACTAGGTTGAATGTTTCTCGTAACCAAACAAACACAAATACTACGAATAATTTCGGTAAGGAGAGATGTGTCCTTAGTTTTAATCCTTCTTGGTCTGTTCTTAACGCAACTACTACAACCATCGATGTTCCCGTTCTCAGTAGTCGTAATAGTAGTAGTAGTAGTAGCAGGAGTAGCCGTACTTAGCTGTTAGCGGCGGTATTTCGCTTCTCGTCCTCCGTTTCAGCAACACACAGCGAATGATTTCTTTTTAATCTCTGACGTCACTCCATTTACTTTGATTGTATTCGAACACAGACGAACTCGAAACTATCCCATCTTCCGGTTGGTGCGTCTCATTATATAGAGAACTGGTGACGTATATGTTTTTCTAGAGCGAACATACTGACATAATTTCAAAGTACAATTTCACACCTCCGAGAGTAAACAATTTACTTTTTCATCGATTGGTTTCCAAGGTCCACAACACGTCTCTATTGTTTATCACCTCGCTATCAACCACTCTGCCGCTTTTTGAAAACTACAGAGAGTCTTGTTTCAAAATTAAATTCTCGATAAAACATCCTTTATTTTAATTTAGTTTCCTACAGTGTCAAAATCCATTTCTTTTTCTAAAAGTTTCAATTTATCATTGTTTCAGTAATTTTCTATTAGTAATCTGATATCCTTTGTACACTTACAAAAAGATTGTATTTCGTGTTCTAAATTAACTTTCTGTAACATTTACATTTCAAAGGCTTTATAGCATTTTTGACATCTTGGTTATTCGAAAACACCTCTCTTTACTTGATGTGTTTTGTTTTACAACATATCCCTTTTTTTCATTATTATTATTCCAGGGGTTATATCGCCCCTGCCACATTAGTAAGTTCTAACATTATAATGGGCTATGGGTAGAAATCTATAATTAATATAAATATTTTATGGACCTATAATTAATACTGGAATAATGGTGGATGAACATATTTATAAGGTCAACGACCATCTAGCACAATGGGGTAGACATAACTATGTATATAGCCATTGAGTTGATTACGCAGTATCGTTACGTGGAGGGCTTTTTAAACTGAAGTCAACGGTCAAGGTGAAGGGTTGACTCTGATGGAATCAATGGCTACGTACATGTGACCAAGGCGAGCCTTCAAGTTCGAGAACTGTTATGTCTTCATTCCATTGAATGAAGATAACATAATGATGAAATATGGTGTCGCTTGGAATCGATGTAGCCTGTAGTAAGGATATAACGCTCACACCCGGCGAGCTCTTTCTCCTGACGATTCTCGGTTTCAGTATATATGCTATTTGGACGAGTCCAAGTCATATTTTGGAGAAGTATGTACATCTCCACCACACGCCCCTTTTTAGATATGTACTTTCTTTAGTCGATACTTTTTCCGATATGATTCCACTTCCAACGATTCACTCGGATTACGTTTTTGTTTAATCTGGCGTTGTATTGGAATATTAGTTCTAGTAATAGGTACTTCAAAGTTATCGTAAAATATGTCCATTGGTAAATTAAATTGTACTGGTTGCTTATTCTGCCCATATCTAGATCTCAGTTGATTTATATATCTTCTCTGTTGAAATCGTCTACCTTCCACATTGTACATCATACTACCAAGGCGTGGAATAATATTTCCTTTCCGCCAATTTTCCTATCAGCTAAAAACTTTTAAAGAAGCCTTTATCACCGATCTTAAATGATCTGGTAGTTTCATATTGTCAACTTTCATTTTTATTCCCCGGCACAAATGGATCTAACTTTCCTAGCAAACGTAAGCACTGCAGGTCACATTTTTGCGGTGACATTTGCATTAGACGTCATTCGAAATACGCACAAAAATTCTTGTAGTGCGGTTTCTTCAGCTTCCAAGCCTTTAGCTTTTCTTAATGCCCTTTTGACGGTTTCAACAAATCGCTCAACTTGACCATTCGACTTCTGAGGATAAATTGGCGTTGTCAAATATTCAACTTTTTAAAAAGAATTTAATCATTATTGTGGTAGTAGGTCGTTTACACTTTAATATGTCGTGTCAGAATTAAATAGTATGAATCGTTTAGTGGTCCAGCAAAGTCCATATGTCGTCTTGCCCACGTTTTATCATTGCTCAGCCATGCCTGATAATTTATAGGTGGTGATTTTGTTGTTGAATTACAACCATTATATTTTCTAGCTGTATTTTCAATATCTTGATCTAATAAACGTAGCTTCTCGTCAGGGACTTCCTCCTCTCTATTCCCGGGTGTCCTACATGGAATTGTTTCAAAATCCTGTTTTGTACTGATAACGGAATTGCTACTCTTGCCAATTCTGTTCCAAGTTTGTTCATCAATAATTGTAATATCGCTACTATTGTCCAAACTGAGATCTCAATGTAGTGTTATTCATTTGTACTGTCACGAATTTTCTACTATTTGAACTTTCGATTTTTTTAGCTGGTAGAGCTACATTCAGCGAGTTAATTTGTGTATTTCTTGTGCTTTTCGACCTGCGATAGCTTCGTTTGTGACCGGTTTTTTCCACAGTTAAAACAATTTTTGGTTTTAAATGGACAGTCCTTTCTGAAATGAAGCATACCGCAGACATAGCATGGGTTAAGTTTTGCAGTATTTTTATTTCGTTTTTTTCCTTTTGGTAGTACTGTTTTTTTTTCTTTCGAACTACTTGTACTTCTGACAAACCATTTTGTTCAATATTTCACTGTATTGTGCCCTGAATTGACAATTTTTGGGCATTCTTCCGCAACGTTAACTTTGAATCCTGTTCAAGTTTTGTAAGAATTCGAAAGCGTTTTACGCATCGTTGTTTGATATTAGACCCTTAACGAAGATTAGACATTTAAATCTGTCCGGGTATAGTTCGTCCAGTTTAAATTTTCTCACATTCCCAGTTGACTTTACCTGCATATGTGGCAAATCTTCATCTTCGTCTTAAGTAAGGTTTGAATGGGTATGAGAAAGTGAATTCTTTTCACATAAAACTTGTGATATGTTACATGGTTTGTTAATAAAACTTTATCTGGAGTATTCGGTAAAATAAAATTCAGATATTTTTCATGTTCAGCGGGGCACAATTTTCGTAATAGAAGACATACTTTTTTATTTGACCGTCCTTGTCATTCTTATCTGAAGTACGATAGAACTGTAACGTTTTCTTCTGGGACGTAATTAAATTCACTAATTGAGTTAGCGACTGAGTCCGACAAAAATGAAACTGACGCATTGCCTGTTCCTTGCTTTTCCAGGATTGCCTTCAATTGTTCTCGATATTCAATCCGCTCCCGCTGCGTTTGTTGAAATTGTTGTTGAATAATTATCTTTAATTCTGCCATGGTGAATTATTTTCTTACACGTAGTCCATAACTAGGAAGAAAATTTTTTCTTTGCTAATTGCAGTATGCCATAACCCCTTGGAAATTATCAACTTCCGCGTCGCCCTATGAATATATATGAACTCTACAAAACTCTTTTCTGTAAATTTTGATTTTTCTTCACCAGCTATTTATGCTAAGCGAGGGATTTTTTTCGTTTTTGTGTGAATTCGAATCCTTGTCGGTATTGTTATGTTTTCAAAACATTAAATGAAGATAACAATCATGAAATATAATGACGTTTGTAGTCAACATAGTCTTATTTCATTCTGTAGTAAGGATATAAGGCTTGCTCCCGGCTAGCTCTCTGTTGACGATTCTCGGCGTCAGTATATATGCTATTTAAACGAGTGCAAGCCATATTCTAGAGAGGTGTGTTCATCTCCACACCAGATATGTTTAGGGAACAGCTCAGGTGCTCAGCAAGGCAGCGGACCTTACGATCACACGCAGTTGGTACTGATGTGGATAGTTAATACCAGATGGTGGTTATTAATGGGTTAAGTGCTGATCTAGTTAAACAGGTTTTTCTCGTTTGAAAAATTGGTGCAATAAAAATTTGCAAACTCCATTTACATCTATTTGGCATCATGTTGGACAAAGTTTAATTAAAATGACACTGTTTCCGATTCTTCTGAGATATCTGCAGGCAAGGATTTCCTACATATTTTTTTATTATTATTTTGATCTGTTGTAGTTGTCATTGTTTTAGCAATAATATTGTTATCTTCATGCTAGAGATTTATATCTCGCGTGCACTTCGTGTAGGCCTCAAATTATCAGTTTTGACACTTTCATATATCTGCGAATTCTGGCTTCTTATCTTCCAAATCCTTATCGTCATTCGTTTCCGATCAACCTATTTCCAGTCTTTTATCGCCACCCACTCACGTTTATTTTTTACATAACCTCTATCAACTCGTTCTTCCTTTGTTAGCTTCTCTTATAAATCTCCATTAAACTACTACATCTTCTTCCTCGTCACGTTCAATATTCTTCTCACGCAACAACTGCTGTATATTTTACACGGTAGAATAACGGAAGTAAGCCAAAAGGAAGTGGATTGGGTAAAGTTAAGGTGAAGATGAAGTTAAGGAGATAGAGAAAAGAAGATAAAAATAATACTATTCCTGCGGGTCAGCTTGCTATGTTAAAATTGATATCTGTTCAGGAATATAGATCTGAGGCTGATTGGAACAGAAAGTATTCAAGTTGGGGTAAATATTTCGTTTTGTATTAAAAGGCGTAGTATGTTCATTGGCTGATAAGAATCTTTCTTGCTAATCTCTTCTTTCGACTAATTATCTGTTTTTCAAATTGAATTGAGTAAAATCGGCTACGTCATGTAAAAAAAACTTATCTACAAAGATGCGTCAATAAGCCTGCGGTCCAACAAGTAATTATAATCTGAATTTTTTATTTGAAAATTTTACTGCACAAATTAATTTTCATCAGCTAGTGAATTTTATTGCCAAGAAGGGAGCCACGTTGAAAAATAAATATTTGTTTGTGTTCGATGGTTTATATATATATATATATATATATATATATATATATATATATATATATATATATATATATATATATAAAGTGAACATAGAAGTCAACACTTAGAGGCGACAGTCTGTTTCATATTAGATGCAATCGTCAGCCGTGTTGACTTCTATGTTCACTTTTATATTTACACACGCTCTATCTCTGATATTGAGCACTTTATTCCATAAATATAGCACACTTTAAGACTATATTTCTTCATATATATATATATATATATATATATATATATATATATATATATATATATATATTAGGTGCGATGGGTAAATTGTCGCCATTTTATATTTTTAATTTCGCGCATGCGCGTTGTTTGTTTTTGATTTTGTCGACTGCACAGTATAGTAGGTCCAGTTGGGCACCGTCTGCGAGAAAAAGAGCGCCATGACGCAATTCACTCCGTTTAGAAACGGCATGCTATACTGCATGGCATTCGCGCCGGCAGCTGCCTTATGAACATTTCAGAGTGTCTGGGTCAATCTGAGGATAGTGCAGACGATTCAGAAAGAGTTGGATTGGTCTAATGGTTATAATGAAGATACAGCATTTCGGAAAACTCACACTCTTGCTTTTTATAAGAAAAGAACTCCCCAGTTTGTTGGTGAGAGCCCCAGGCTCAATACTGAAGCCTACATCAAGTGCCTTGAGGAGGTAGTCTACCCTAGGTCAAAAGGATGACTGCTGGTAATCCGTATATCTGGCAACAGAACTTTGCACCATGTCACACAAACAAAAGAAGCTATTTAAAGCTGTTTCTGCGGCCATTTTCCATTTTTATCGATTTCCAGTCACCTCCCTTATATTGAAACGCTTGTTTTGCAAAAATTTCCATAACTACAACGGATAAAATTAATCTTTTTAAAAATAACTATAACATAGCGTGTTCGCGCGTGTTTGTTTTTCAATTCTCACCTGAACTGTTCAACTTATACAGCGAGTCAGTTCTGAGTGAATTGGAACCCTACCGGGATTTAGCATTGGCGCCTACAATCTTAACAACATAAGATACGCAGATGACACAGTACTGATAGCAGACACGGAAAAGAAAAACGGCAAAAATAATGGAAGCACAAATAATAAAAAAGAAAAAGCCAACACTCAACAATATCAACTATGAACACGGTCACAATTTGCTGACTTTGTTTGGAAAAAAATACAAAAAAAACAAAACATTCCCATCACTACAGATACACATTTATAAAAATCTGCATATTCAGTTAAAAAAATATCCTTGATAATTGCAAACAGAATAACTAAAAGCGTTCGGGTATATAGAATATTTGGACAGTTTATGTCCAGAATCCTATACGAATCCAAGTCGTGTCAAACGAAACTTACACAAAATAGGGATATATACTATAGGGTATACACACCGATCTATCTATCTATCTATCTATCTATCTATCTATCTATCTATCTATCTATCTATCTATCTCTCTCTCTCTCTTTCTCTTTCTCTTTCTCTCTCTCTCTCTCTCTCTCTCTCTCTCTATATATATATATATATATATATATATATAGGTAACTATACTCGTGTCGAAAAACCTTCGAATTCTTGATTTAACGATAGCCAAATCAATCTCGAAGGGAAAAAAAGGTTTTAAAAAAGAAAGAGCCAGGAACATGAAAGTCTGTCGAAAATAATCGCGCAGATACAGGTTCAAGGCCCAAAGAAAACACCCCGATACGAGTAAACAACTAACTAAAGAGCTCGATACAAACGTAGAGCAAACCTAGTCAAACCTAATGAGCCAGACAATCTGCCTAAGTGAAACCTTGGTAGGTTTGTCTAGCTCATTAGGTTTGACTATATATATATATATATATATATGCGTGTGTGTGTGTGTGATTGTGTGTATATATATATAATATATATACACACAGACACACACACAAACATATATATATATATATATATATATATATATATATATATATATATATATATATATATATATATATATATATATATATATTATACACGTTTCATTAAAGACGACAGACAAGGTACTGGGATTAAGCTTTTTATTTAATTTTTCTTGTGTGCGAACAAGTGTTTTCTTTTCTGGGCACAGTGTAGAAACTGACCAAATGTTCTGTAATTCCGAGCGCCTTCGGCTATACTTTTAGCCATTATCAAGGATGATTTTATTTTTCCTTTTTAATTGGGTGTATGCGCCGTGTATATGTTTCTAGATTTATAGGGATCTTTTATTTTCCGAAGTCATCACATTGTGGCCATGTTCGTAGTTAATATTATTGAGTGTTGGCATTTTCTTTTTGATTATTAAGACTTCCATTATTTCTAATCTTTATTTACATGTTGATGAGGTTATTATGTTTGCATTTTCAACTAGTATGTTTCTAAACAATCTGTGCTCAGAAAAGAAAACACTTGTTCGAACGCAAGAAGAATTAAATATAAAGGTTAATCTCAGTACCTAGTGTGTCGTCTTTAATGAAACATGTATAAATGAAGAATTGCTGCCTAAACACACAATATATATATATATCTATATATATCTATATATATATATATATATATATATATATATATATATATATATATATATATGCACATTTCATTAAAAACGACTGACAAGGTGCTTTTATTTAGTTTTTTATATAATTTCTCGTTCGATCTAATAAAGTTTTTCTAATTCTAACAGTTGAAATATAATCCTTGAAAATGGCTAAATGTATAGCCGAAAGCGCTCGGATAAAAAGAACATTCGGACAGTTTTTATATAATTTATCCTCTGAAAAGAAAAACTTTATTAGATCGCACGAGAAATTATATAAAAAAACTAAATAAAAGCACCTTGTCAGTCGTTTTTAATGAAATGTGCATGAAAGAAGGATTGCTGCCTAAATACACACACACACACACACACACACACACACACACACACACACACACACACACACATATATATATATATATATATATATATATATATTATGACCGATCTAAAGTAGTTTGGTATGTTTTGGTCTGTCGTTATCGATAAATGATTTTATAAATATTGATATAACATTGCACGCAAAACTCGGTGAGAAGAGACTGAAAAAAACCCCCCAAAGAAACAGGCCGATGTGACATTAAACTGTTTTGTCTTTAAATCAGGACGAAGATCATCAACATCGAACGAACAAATTAAAGATATCGACTGAGAATTCAAATACTGTTTTCGAAATTAAATCGGTATTGATTTCATGGAAAATTGTGAAACGTTTTTGTACGTTTGTAAAAAAAAAAAATGTTTATTTTTTTAAAATTTTTGATGAATATTTAATACTTTCCGCAGATTCTATTATCCCCTCGAGGTTTTAAATTACACATTCATATTTTAAAATGCTTAGTAGGCATTATATGCCAGTTCAAAAATAAACAAATCAGTACATTTACACTAGTCAACACTTAGCCGCATAATACAATAAAGATTTTCTTACAACATAAATAACACACACACACATACACACACACACACACACACACACACACACACACACACACACACATATATATATATATATATATATATACATTTCATACAAAAATTTCAAAATTCGCTACGCATATAATAATAATAATCATCAGTAAGATATAATCAGATTATATCCGCCTGTTGATTTTTCTTATATAAAACTCTGAGTAGCCGGTTTTGAAAGTATTTTATTAATAATATTATTATAATATATTTGAGTTCTGTCGACTTTGGTATTGAGCCCTAGGTTTTTTTATTTTAAATTCTTATATTGTTATAAACTTTAGCTTATATATTGTTGTAACCTAGTGAAGGTTACTGAATAGAATAATCACACGAAAGTTGGTAATAACGATAATACTTAGGACAAGAACAGCACATAAGTTTCGCCAGCGGCGCGTAGAAGAAGTAATCAACTGCTAGGTGTCAGTCAAGTGAATTCCACAAAGAATATTCAACTGCAGATCAACATACAGTATTTACTACTATATTTATGTGAATGGGGACATACCCATTATTGTCCGTAGGTATGCTACAACACAGTTAAAGAACTATAGAAAAATACACGTTAGTAATATTACTAAAGCTCCAAATTAACTGACTTTTGTTCACTTCTTAAGTTGTAGTTTGAATTGCCATATTCGCTTATATTAACCAATCAACTATGTCATTGAAAACGCGCTAAAAAGCTTTGAAAAATACCAAACAACTGTGTTTATCATCAGGCACAAAATTTGCAGGATAACGTCAGAAAATAATCTACAATATTTTCTCTCCTTAAAATAGATATTTAAAAACTGGAAAAATATTCACTAACCAAAAAACATCTGAGTTTAGTAAGCTCAGTTTTTAGCTTCTTCTGTCCTAGTTTTTCTTATAAATGTTCACGATGTTAAGTTAATATTCAATTTTCATTTTTCTTTTCGTAAACGTTTGAACAGAATCGGTTGCTTGTTGTTGTGGACAAGCTGGATTTTCAAAACCTTTCGTATAATTTGTTGTGTAACATTTCACATATTTAATTTCAGCAATTTCTTACAAGCCTAGTGATTTTAAAGCAAATTAAGCATACTTGAAACATACGGAGTTTGTAAACAGAATATTAATTAGTAGTAAAATGCATCTATGTTTCACTGACTCCTTACTTTTGCCTACTACAAAATTACACGAATTCATAAAACAACATAAATACGTAACACTCTTTTTATGTAGACACATACTCTTTCTTCTAATACAATTGATTCAGTTTTATTGTAAAGAAAGACAAACAAAATCTTTTTTATGCAGTTGTTTCGTAAAGAATCTTTGTAATTCATTTCTTTCAAATTGAAAAAACAAACAAAACAAATACTCAATAATAAAAAAATATTTAAATTTGTAGAGCCGTGTTTGCAGATCGTTTACTTCTTCGTTTTCACACGCCTAACAGCTTGAGAATACAAGTTGCTGTAAGCTTGGATGTCATGGATCGGAGTTATTAATCGGATACTATTGGAAATGGCATGAATCCATCTCTTCTCCCCAGCTATGGGTTAATTAGTAAGACTTGTATCGATAGATCATTATTATCTCCCTTCCAAAAATTCTCAGAATCTAAAATTATTTTCCGGCTTTAAATAACTTTGAAAGGGTTGATAAGCCGTAGAAAACGAATCAATCAATCAATAAAAAAAATCAATCTGTCTATATATCTCTCTATCTATCTACACGTCCACTTCAAGAAAACCTTACCTAAACGTAACATCATTCAAAATGACTGGGAAAGCTATTTCTAGTCTGTTCATTCTGGCCGAATGCGGTTCACAATGGTATTACTTCAATATATTATTAAGCAACTTAAGGATCATCGTAAGATTAGACAGCTACTCATATACAATAGCAAAATACTAGCAAAATCAAAACAGACTTATAAATCCTTGAAGCAATTATCATACAACAAAAACAATAATCAATAAATCAAAGCAATTCTAACTTAAGGTCTCTCATCCTGTAATCTATATAAAAATAAAAAATACGAAGTAACAAACACTTATCAATAATTGACACCCTAATTATATAGTCGACAAGCAAAGCAAATTTCAGTTAAACAACAATTTTAACAATAAAGACCATAGTCATAAATATAATATCAACAATAACGCTAGTAACTTATAATACAATGTCAATTACGAAAAAGATGAAAAACATCATACATAGAGACATAAAACCTGTCGATAAAAATAAATATATCAGATTCATTATTTATTACAAAAAATTAAAATCTAGCAACTAATTATTAAAATGATATATCCCAAACTTCCAATCGCCTGTACAAGACCAACGTTGTGTATGAAAATACTTGCCCACTCGGATAATGTTTCTCTGTAAATAAAAAACGTAAAATGTCTTACATAGGATATACCACAACTACACTTTCACAGAAACTCACCTGACACCTAGCGGAACATAGTGCTACCAGACAGTACATTATAAACAGCATAAGGGTCATAGTAACACTAGACAATTACTCACGAACAATACCAAAACACTAGCAAAATTAAATGCTAAAAACACACTTATGATCCTTGATGCAATACTTGCTGCTCTATCGCTCTTTCGACGGAAAGTGTTCAGACGAACTACATTTCTTAGTTCCACCACGTCTAAGACCCGCCATGCCACGGATATTGCAGTGAACCAGCCTGATTCCCTTCGTATTCCACTGGTGAGAAGCAAGTTCCACTTGAGCAGCTACTTTCCGCAAACCACTGTATAATGAAACCTACAATCTTAACCTGTTAAAGTCTAGGGTCAACCGTTATCTTCCTCACATATTCCCGTAAACTTTGTATATAACTCTGTGATACTCTACTTCGAGCGGCCGTTGGGGATTGTACAGATGGGCCATCACTGTAAAAAAAAAAAAGAAGATCAAACTCTGTGCAAAACTTCTCAGGGAGTTTAACATCAAAACTCTTACAAACATATCTCTTACGTTTTTTCCATGCTCGACAAGATTCTGTTCAAAATCTTTATTTCCAAGATGGCTGCTATGTCGTTGTCAAGTATGGACATCATAAAGAATTGTAACACTTATGCTCTTAACGAATATGGCTCTTAAAATCGGTCAGACATTAAATACCACAAATTTTCATTCTTTTTTATGATTGCCCTTTTTGGCTATTCCCAACCATTAAGCGTGAATAAACAAGAAAAAAGAAAAAGAAGAAAAAACATATTTTCCTATTTATTACATCTCTGTTTTAGAGATGATGTTTTTATCATTGTTATTGTAGCTTGAGTAATAGTGGATGCGTGTAAAGAATAACAGCTCGAAATGAGAAATCGGAGAGCCGAGTTCGAATTCCAGCCAAGTTTGTTACATTCACTTGGAAAAATATGAATCCATCTTCCCCCCCACCTCAGCTATGGTGAAATAGCAAAACAGGCTGGGTTACTTTGGTTGCTAACCAGTCTAGGAGAAGGAAATGTGTGAATTCAACCCAGCTTGGAGATAGTTCGTCTCCGTCAGGTTACCTTGCAGAAGAGTTGCACAACTGGTACGGCTGCAGTACATGTAGAGCCCCTAAAACCCTAATAGGTTACGGGAGTCGTGATTGTAAGGTTAGTTAATAGTTTATTTTCTGAATAAAACCTGGTTTGGGCGAAGGAAATAGAAGAGAATGTGACTCAAAGAAAAGTAAATGAAAGCAAAATAAAAAAAAGAAAACAATGAAAAATATAAGCTTTGTCATTGCACATAAGTTATGATGTAATCTTTGAAGTCTGTTTGCTCTGGATGAACCGTTAAAATTCTCTAAGGAACCGTTTAGAGGGAGGGTGGAGTAATGAATATCGGATCGGATTGAGGAACCGGAGAGCTGAGTTCGAATTCCAGTCGAGTTCATTGCATTCAATTACGTGCTAATACCATTGCTAATGAGCATATAGACGCTCTTCAGCCTTGGTTGGCAATCTATCTAACAACAACCAGGAGCTCGGGATGTGTTGGACCGAAAAGAAACGTAAAATAAAATTATTAAGTCATGTGAGTTTTCTGCTGAAGGCCGAGATGGTGCATCATTTTTCAGGAAAATCTTCATGAATTTAAACGCGTTACTAGATTGGCAAATAGGTCCCACCGTTTTTCTGTTGAAATAGTTAAATATAACCGCCATTTCTACCCCAACAGTTTTTTTCTCGCATTTCCTACCATTGGAACTTCTAATTTCTTGCTTCCCTGATGACTATAATCTTCACAAATTTAAATGCAACGTCAATCGACATGTTCTGTTTTCTTAAACACTGTTCATTTTTGTCCTTTCCTCACTCTTCCCCATTTTCAATCGTCTCATTCACTTTCGCTCTCTGTAACCTCCCGCGTACTCGTGGCTTTCCCACCTTGCTTGGGGTGAAATGATTAAAAGTGCCCAACGCGATAGACACTTGGGTGATCAATCTCTTTTGATCATGACTGTCTAGGCAGGTGTTCCCGCAGTAGTCTGCCGTTTTTTTTTAATGCGGTATGTATAAAATGTGTCCTGCTATTCAATCCATACATGGGGGCAGGGAGTACAGATAGGTTCGTATATTTCCAAAGAGTATTTGCGCGTAACGAAATATAACGAAACTTAAAGGCAAATACTATATTTAAAAGCAATATGAATATTATTTGCGGTATCATAGATTTTCAGAAAATCTATAACAAAATATTTTGCTAATATTTTTATACTTTATTATTTCAGATGATTCAATGCATATGTTTTTTAAACGCTCATAATCTTCGAAATATAACAGCAGAGATTCTAAGACGGCTTTTGTCGAGACGAGTGCGCAGGTAAGCGGAAGAGCCCATCTACCTGGCGTAGAAAACCATCTGCTCGCTTAATTCTTCCAGAAAATACGGAGGAGTTTATTATTTACTTTTAATTAAACCAAGAAAAAAAAAACTTGCACATGTATATATTTATCTGCTTATTTTATCATGGACAAGTGTTTTGATGACTCATGCATATCGTAAACTCAGATCTGTCTTTCTTTTTCTTCCTATACGTATATAAATATGTATGCGTGTGTGTGTGCGTGCATTTAAGTACAGGCCCATATGTGTTTGCCTATGAAATTATAAAATTAAAATACAAGGTATGTATAAAAGATTAAACATTATCAGAATTGTTTCAACTTGTAGACACACTGGAAATCAGCGGGAGTTCTTATTTTGGCTGCTCGTTTAATATCTGCTCAGGTCTATTTGTGTTTCGTAACATATAACATAGTAAAGCTGTAGTTTATACTACAACTTTGCTTAGTCTATGTAGAACAGTACTGAATCTCGAACTTGGAGCTTTAAAACTAGTGTCCCTCTTTCTTGTCTGCAACTGTCTCTGCTGCTACCGACGCTACTGTCACGCTTATCCAGGTTCCCCGCCGATTCTCTTTTCTTGCTACTGCTGCTCTTGCTGAAACAGCGTTGAGTACGCTTGAGCCGATTTACCGCCGCATGTCTATCTTTCTACTGCTGCTGTTACTGCAACCTTGCTGTCAAGCTTGACTCGATTCCCCGCCGCTTCTCCTTTCTTGCTACTGCAGCTGTTGCTGAACCTCATTGTGAGTGCTCTTACTGTTCAAACATACGACGATGGCTGTAGGGCAAAATAACAAAGATCGGAATATTAGTTTGAATGTAATGTTCGAAATTGGCCTAATTTGTATTTATTCTATCATTGCCGACGTAAAAAAATAAACAAAATTGTCAGTATTCTGTGCTTTTCTAATTTAACGAAAATAAAAAAATAAATAGGTGTAAGGCGTGAAGTTCTAGGCCTGGGAAATGGTTTACGGAAATAAAGTGTTGATTTATGAATTTAGTGACATAGTGTAAGTTCAATCTCTGTGTCAGGTAATACAGACCTAGGCACTGTGGGAAGAAGGTGAACAATAAGGGAGAAGCACTAAAAAAAGACGACGAGATAGAGAACATTCCATCCCGTAGATAGTAAATAAAGTGTTTAATTCAAAACTATCTCGAGGTTACTCGAGAATTGAAAAATTTTAGAGGCCACAATGGCCAAAACGTTATCGTAATAATAACAATAAAGATGAAGTCATTAGTCATATCAGCTTCCATTTCAAAATGTCAAAACAGATTTTTGTTGATTCTAAAATTGTAGATGGGAGGAAAGAAACATTTTTTTTTTCAATTTAAGAAAAATAAAATTCTGCTAAAACGAATGTTAGAGAGAAAATTCTATTCATGATTAAAGGTGATTTTCAAAATTTTGTGCAAGGGATTCCTTGTTCAATGCTCCAGTAGACCATTTGATATTAATAGTGATTAAATTAAATTATTTTAAATAGATAACGTTTTCTCTTGCGGGATAAACAGCTTAATTAAAACACCCAGATCAAACACAGGAAATCCTTAGCCGCTTTGATGTGTGACTTGCATATAAATTGAGCGAAGCCTAGAGAAACGTGCCTAAATATTTTGTTATTGGAACAATCTGATAGCTGATGAAAAGTGACTACTTTAAAAGAACATATATCGTGACACGTCATGGACAAAGTGAAATTAAAGATTACTAATCGTCTTAAAGTCTGCCTTCATCCAAACATGATGATGTGTATATGATTTTCATACTAAAGTTTACCCCATATAAAGGCCGATAGCCATTCAAGGTGGAGAGATACAATTGAAATTGTAAGGATGAATGAAGTTTGAGGGACTGTTTTTTTTTCGAGTAAAATAAACCAATTTTCGAGTTTCTTGTACGGTTGGATTATTTTATTCGAATAAAAGAGTCCATAACACGCTCCAAAAACACATGAGAAACACCCCACAGTTCAGGTAAGTGTATGAAAAACGACAATGTTCTTGACATTCTGGCGATGAATAATAATAGTTACATAATCCACATCAAATTTGCGCCCAGGTTCTTACAACGTTTCACCTTTCTTGGCAGATCTATTATAACAATGTGGGATATTTAATAACAAAAGTGATGGATACATAAACAAAATGTAAAAGAATCTAAATGAAATCGTCTATCATATATATATATATATATATATATATATATATATATATATGAAGAAATATAGTCTTAAAGTGTGGTATATTTATGGGATAAAGTGCTCAATATCAGAGATAGAGCGTGTGTAAATATAAAAGTGAACATAGAAGTCAACACTTAGTGGCGACAGTCTGTTTCATGCTAGATGCAATCGTCTTCAACAGGCCTGACGATTGCATCTAGCATGAAACAGACTGTTGCCTCTAAGTGTTGACTTCTACGTTCACTTATATATATATATATATATATATATAAATATAAAAGTGGACATGGGAGTCAGCACTTAGAGGCGACAGTCTGTTTCATGCTAGGGCAATCGTCAGGCGACGATTGCCCTAGCATGAAACAGACTGTCGCCTCTAAGTGCTGACTTCCATGTCCACTTTTATATTTACACATGCTCTATCTCTGATATTGAGCACTTTACCCCATAAATATAGCACACTTTAAGACTATATTTCTGCATATATATATATATATATATATATATATATATATATATGAAGGAAGAAAAGTAAAATATATAATCCGATGTTCTCATAGATATTTTTATTTTTACAAATAGTGCTCAATGTTAATTTATAGAGCATTAATATTATAAATTAACTGATTTAAAATATGTTTTTTCGCTACACAGTAATAAGCATGTTTTAAAAATGGAAGCTAAAAGCTTCGAATTTAATTTTGTAATTAAATTAAAAAACATTAGTTCAATTTCATCCTCAAGCGAATTTTGGAATAACTTATTTTCAAATTTACTGAGTTTTAAAGGCACGGCAAAAATTCAGAATTCACTGTTTCGAAGAATACAGAGAAATCCACTCATCCAGACAAGGGATGGTAGCGTGTTCATTTTTATTAACTTTTGTTGTATCAGTTATTATTTACGTTCGAAAAAGGGGTTATGTTTAGAGATGGGCAGGGATGTATTTTTTAACGAATTCTGACATCCGCTAAATGCATGTCGTCTGGGTAATTTTAAAATTTTATTGTTAACGGCAAAAAATACTTACGGCATTTTTTTCTATTTGTAAATTTAAAGGTTTTTGGGGATGTTTAGGTTAGAATACGTTTTATTTAACTACAATTTAAAATAATTTTCACTTTTAATTTTTAATAAACTATATTTATTTTTAAAAACAAGTAAATGTATCAGAATTACTTACAGTATGTAAAATTATTTTTTCATATCAAGTATAAGTATGTATATTACCAGGTTACATTTTTAAAAATTTTATATATAAATATTATTTAAGTAAAATTTATGACAATGACGACAAAAAATAGTTAATTTATTTGGATGACCTATTGGAAATAATAAATAACATAAATTTCCGTGAAAAGAAATGCTACTTCCAAAAACTGCCTAGATAAAATAGTAAAAGACATTAACACAACAGATAAAATTTTTAGTAAGATCTGACGAAACTGGAAACTTTTATAAAACAACCACAAAGGACTACAACGATCTAATAAATAAGGACTTACATAAGAACTACAAAAAGTCGAATAACAGTGACCTTAATATGATTCGGAATATCAATACTAGCAGTAAAAAAAATCACTGATAAACTGAAGATCAGTGATAGAGTAGGTCACCTATATGAAAAAGAATGCTATATAACCTTAAAGGACCACAAACCAGATTTCGAGGCAAATCCGACTACAAGGATAATAAATCCTACAAGACCTGATATCGGAAAAATTAGTAAAATGATCCTTGAAAGGGTAAATAAAAAATTAAAGAAAAATAGGCCTGAAACTTTCGATTAATACCAAAGACGTGATAAACTGGTTTACTTGTATAAAGGGAAAGAAAACAACTGTACACTAATGCAGTTTTATATTGAAAATTATTACCAATCAATATCTAAAGAACTGTTCATGAATGCGTTGGACTTTGCCACCCAGTACACGGATATTACAGAAGAAGAAAAGTACATTATTGTAAATGCGAAAAAATCGGTACTGATACATAAAGGTGAGCAATGGATAAAGAATTCATATGACCACTTTGACATCACAATGGGATCACTAGACTCAGCTGAGTCTTCTGATTTCATAGGTCTTTTTATATTATACAACCTTACAGCGCACTGTGATATTAATATAACTGGCATTGGTTTATACAGAGACGATGGTCTTATGGTTATTAGAAACTCTACTAACTTCAAAATAGATAAAATTAGAAAGGTATTATATAAAGAATTTAAAAGCATGAGCTTAAAAATTACGGTTAGCACTAAATTTAAAAAAATGAACTTCCTTGATATAACATTAGATTGAAAAAAAAATACATACACACCTTATAAAAAACCCAATACCAATCCTTTATATATACACCCTAAATAAAATCATCCCCGCATATATATATATATATATATATATATATATATATATATATATATATATATATATATTATAATTATTTTAAAAAAACTATGATTCCTTCGCTACGTAAGATTTCTCATGTTTCAAAAACGAGAGCCGAAAACCTTAATATAATTATTAAAATTAAATTGAATTAAAGTATAAAGCCCTGTTTCATTGTTTCGCTTGAGGATGAAACAGGGCTTTATACTTTAATTCAATTTAATTTTAATAATTATATTGAGGTTTTCGGCTCTCGATTTTGAAACATGAGAATCATATTTTTTTTAAAATAATTATAATTTAAGCTCTACTTCTGTATGGAGCACTTTTTTTAAAAAATAAAAATAAAAACAAAAATACTAAAGAACTCCGGATTATTTACCTATATATATATATATATATATAAAAAAGATTTTAATAAAAAATTTTCAGCATCACCATTTCTATCGTGCGCATGCGTAGTCGCATGAATGTAAGCAATAATATAGTTCAATGGAGGCTTGAAGACCGAAAGGCGACACACGAAATGTTTTTCCACCTTTTTTTCACACTTCTTTACCGTAAAATTGTATTATATATATAAAAATATTATATAGTTTTACGATAAATAATAAAAACCAACAACACACATTGCTATGTACTAATCTCATCACCGACCCACGTTGATATCTACAAAAATCAACCATGATTGAATAGTATTTATTATTTTTAAATATGTTTATTAATATTGTGAATATTTTGCTCATTGTAGTTTTATTTTTAGTTTTTAGTTTTAAATTAAAGTAGTTTCGATCACTGTTACTTCATCCGTGCGCCGACGGCTTAGTGGTAGAAGTTCCGACTGACGCCAATTCAGTCGGGTTTCGATCCTAGCTAGAGACAACCGTGGATGACAAATATATATATATATATATATATATATATATATATATATATATATATATATATATATATATATATATATAAAGACATGTTTCGTTGAATAATTTGGACAAGTTCTATTTACTTATAGGATCCTTTCATATTCACGGATAAAATCTTTGTGTCATTATTGTAAGACGAAAGTAAATCGCAGTGTTGATATATATTATATTTATTTCCGAGTACTTTTGACATAGCACGATGTCATCATCATGGTAGTGTTAATTACGAGATAGTAGTGTTCATTGTTGTGAAAGACAAACATTGTTGTGGTCATCTGAAAATTAATTTTTTTTATATCTGGAGTGAGGAATGCTCTGTCATAGCATGTCCGCAGACACCGTTTAAGATGAGGTAACTAGGTACGTTGTAGAGAGATTTTACGAAGTGAGTAGTAGAAAAATAAAGGAAGTAACTATTAGTACAAAACTTGGCATTTCAAACTATCTATTATACATTTTTAAAAATATTTTGGACTGTTAATAATTAATTTTATTAAGGTTTGGTTTCAAAATATAAATAGCTTCAAGAATTTTTATTTTGTCTTTATTCTTTTCATAAAAAAGTATTTTGTCTTTATTCTTTTCATAAAAAAGTATTTTCGAATAGAGTTTATATATATATATATATATATATATATATATATATATATAAAATTTATTCTAGAATTATAACATAAATATGTTATAAAATCACTACAAAAATAGCCATTTTGTTTCAACACTTCTGAAAGTAAAATAAAGAGTTTAAAAGGTTCAAATCAACCAAACACTCCTCGATAGGGGAAATAACCAATCAAAATACAAGTATATGAGAATTCAAAAAACTTGATAACGAACCTTCGTTACAATTATTAATGCCTTAATGTTAATGTTAGACTAAAACAGAAATCATTCTAATTAATATTAAATTTATTACCAATTTTAAATTTTAAATTTAATCTGTATCAAGTTTCAAAGATTATAAAATCATTTAAATAATTTTTTGAATTCTCATATTGTCTGAAGAAAATGAAATGTAAAAGTAAATTTGTTGTTTAGTAAACTTATTGTTGAAAATAAAAAATATGTTTTATTTTTAAATCATAAACCCAACGAACTTCGTGTGTGTGCAAATTGCTTTTGTATTCTCTTTCCTCTTTGGTTCAACTATTGACAATTTAAAAATTTGAGTACAATAATTCAGATGTCTAATTAATAAGTGATTTAATTAATTAATCTTAAAAATTAGCATTTCAAAGAAAATATGCAAATTCTGAAGAATTTGAATAAAGCATCAATCAGCAGATTAAATTAAATGCCAATTAAAATTTAACTTGAAGTTTTCAAAATATTGATTTTTCAAAATTCAGTCTGGGAGTTTTAATTATTTATGAATTTAAAGACATCAAGAGAGATTTTTAATTTTAGCGTAACAAAATCTTGATTTAAAAAAAAAGAAAAGAAAATGAACTTGAAATATGAGATCAGTTCACAATAAAGGTAATTCATATTTGGGCTTAATTGGCATAAAACGTAACTTCCGAAACTGCGCAATTATAGGAAACAAAACAATAATTATATATATATATATATATATATATATATATATATATATATATATATATATATACAAGGTAACCAAAAAAGTTCTGTCCGTTTTTTGATTAGGCATTGAATGAAGTTGAAATATATACGAAATGCGTGTAGCAATTGTTTTAAAATTCAGACAGCCGGAAGTAGGAAATCAGACGTTATAAAAAGCACGCGCACCGTGCCCGGTCATCAGTTATAAGCCGGACAGCTGTGAGAAGGATGGAAGTGTCTAGGGATCTCGTTCGGGGCTGTTTGCTTTACGACTTCAAAGTGGGCTTATCAGCAGCTGCATCAAGTCGCCGCATATGTCAAGCGTTTGGGGATAATGCTGTGGATGAACGTACTGCAAGGCGTTGGTATCGAAAATTCAAGTCGGGAGATTTATCTCTCCATGATGAGCCTCGCAGTGGACGACCACAGGTCTTGAATGACGGAGTCCTGAAGGTGGCCATTGAAGAGGACAATAGTCTAACGTGTGGTGAATTGCAAGATAGTTCAACGTTTCCGATGAAACAGTTAGACTTCACCTGCACCGCCTAGGTAAGACGGACAAACTGAGCAAGTGGGTTCCGCAAACGCTGTTGGAGGTCCACAAGGGACAACGAGCGGCAGCCTGCGTATCGCTGCTTTCTTGTCACAGTACCGAGTTCTTACCAGTGAGGAAAAGTGGGTTCTGTACGAAACTCCCAAGCGTTCCAGACATTGGTTGTCTCCTCAGGATGCTGTCCCTCACACCGCAAGACCGCCTATGCACCCACGTAAAATTATGCTTTATGTCTGGTGGACAGGTCGCCAATTGGTTCATTATGAACTGCTACCAACGGGTCAAACGGTCACTGGAGACCTATACTCGCAGCAATTGAAACGTGTGCAACAGGCATTGCGCCAGAAGGATCCAGAACTGGTGAATCGCAAAGGTGTGCTTTTCCTCCATGACAACGCCAGGCTGCATGTCGCGCGAGTGGTCAGGGATAACATACAGCAACTTGGGTGGGAGACTTTGTGCCATCCACCTTATTCACCTGTCCTTGCACCATCCGATTACCACCTCTTCCACTCCCTGGATAATCATCTTCGTGGGAAATCCTTCACCAATGAAGCAGACTCGCGCAAAGCCCTCACGGACTTCTTTGCGTCAACCCCCCCCCCGAGTTCTACCGCAAGGTCATTGAACAGCTGGAGACATGTTGGGAGAAGGTGCTGAATGCCGATGGCGATTACTTCGAACACTAAATATAAGTTACACATACTGTGAAGCGTTTTCTTTTTTTCCTTTAAAAACGGACAGAACTTTTTTGGTTACCTTGTATATATATATATATATATATATATATATATTAAAACGGCTTCCTGAGGACAGAAATCGATCCTGCCAATTGGGAGACGGAAACTGCAGAAAGAAACAATTGGAGAAGAGTAGTCCACGAACCCCCCCCCAAAAAAAAAATCCCTTCATCAGAAGACAAATAGAAGAGAGGAAAAGAGTTAAGCCAGAGATCTCCACCCCCTGAAGCCTCCTACCCTGTCATACAGTAAAGTTGGTCGTCTCTTTAGACCCAACATAGGACATCATTTCACAGTGAAGGAAATGTTAATGAGCCCTCAAATACACGCCAATGAGTTCCGCCAACGAGTTCCGCCAACGAAGATATATATATATATTTTTTTATTTTGCGTTATTTTGTGTATTAAGCACTTTTACGTTCAACTTGGTACTCCGTCGATGTTTTTTCTTTTGCCTAGACATTGCGGTGCTTGTTGATTTTCTTTCAAGCAGTACCGACGTTTTTAGTCTTTTCTTTTTTAATTGAATTTTTTTCCAAAATACCAATTTGTCTAATATTTTTTTTATTTACAAATTGTATTATGTGTTTTTCACACCGCCAGAGTTATATATATATATATATATATATATATATATATATATATATATATATATATATATATATATATATATATATATATATATACTTCCAAAGAGACTCAGTACCAAAAGTTTAAAAAACGATACTTAAGGTTTAAAACGAATCAAATACATTTTTTAAATGAACAAATCTTTCTTGAAGCTTTTATTTTAGTTTTAATTTCAAGCTAATAAATTAAATTTAATATTTCCAATAAGCAAAATATTTTGCTGTATTTCAAAACGAATTTAAATGGATTTTTTTTCAAATCGCAGTTGCAATTAAAATTTTAAAAAAAATGAAAAACAGCTCATATAAGAATTCATTATTCATCTTAAACAAACTTTCTCTTGGAACAATAGTGTACATAATACAATTATTCATAGAAGCAATTAAAAGCTTTTCTAATGAAATAATGTCTTTGTTCATTTGGATTTTTTTATTTTACGATTAAGAGGAGATTTTCGGTAACTGGAGGTTTTGTTTTACAACCCCCCCACCCTAAAAAAAACAACATAAAAACAAAAATGATTCAAATTGAATTCAAGTCATTCTCCAAGGTCTTTTGTTTAAAACTAATATGAACAAATATGAATTTCTTGAATTTTCATAAAATTACGTAAGTGACGGGTAACAGATGAAAAACATTCTTTTACCAAGATTTTTGGAAATAATTTTATTTATTAGTGAATAAGACCTAAATGTGTTATTAAAATCCAACAATTATTTGTGGTAAGAATTCTCAAATCACTGTTTCCTTGGCCGCCACAAAAAAGACGCTGAAAAAAACAAATACAATTTTGAAGATTTTAAAAACGTCTAAAATATATAATTTAATAATCTAAAAAATTATTTTCTTTTTTCTTCTGAATAATAGCTTAAAAAGTTTGGTGATGAAAATTTGGTTTTTAAATTTGGGACATTTTTCATTATGTATGCTGATTTGTTTTAGCGAAACTTATCTTTGGAGTTACCTATAAATATATATATATATATATATATATATATATATATATATATATATATATATGTGTGTGTGTGTGTATATATATATAAAGAATATATCTAAAGAATTAATGCATATTATTTTTTAGTCCGACATTCTTATTTATTAGTTCCTGTGTTATTTATAATGGATACCCTTATATAGGCGCTCCGCTTATTTTAAAGAGTATTTATTTCGTCTACCGGTTTCGTACTAGACAAAACTTAAAGAAAGTGGCAAATTTCAAACCAGCATCCCACTTTGCAGCAGAACACACGATTTGATTCGGCCTGCTGCCGTAGAGCACATTTTCTTTATTAAGTTTTCCTACTTGGCTTTGTTTTTTTTTTCTTTGTTTTTTTTAAGCATATCACCCGAAGCCAGGCTGGAGGCCACTATCACGCATGGCGTTATAGAAGGGTTGGAGGAAGAGCAGCTAGGAGTGGTAAAGGAGAAGACGTGGAGAAAGAGAAAGACAGTGGGTCGATCAAGGCAAGGGGGTTACAGAAGATTTGGAGCGAGAGCAGATAGGAATGAAAGATGAAAGGATGTGGAGAAGGGAAGTGGATAGATCAAGGCAACTGGAGATGTCGATTGACGCTACACTTAAACCGTTGGAGATTGTATTTGTCAGGGAAACAGGAATAGGGAAGGGAGTTCCATAGGCGAGATGTGCGAGACATGAAGCTATTGGAGTAAAAGAGACGTCTACATCTAACAGTTTCAACGGTGAAGGGGTGGGAACGGGATGCCAGCCTCGTAGGACGTTTAAATTCACGAGGCCTAGGGACAAGCGAAAGCAGCTCCTCGGAGCAATTACCATAAAAGTACTTGTAAAAAAGGCAGAGCGAGGCAAAATTGCGTCTATGAGAGAGCGACTGCAGACGAGATGACAGATCAGGCCCAGTCACATTGCATATCCGTCTCTGGATCTTATCAAGAACCCTGAGGCAAACAGCAGAGGCCCCAGACCATATATGGCAGCAATACTCAATGCAAGGGCGAATGGTCGATTTATAGACTTGGAGGATCGATTCCGGGGAGAAAAATTTCCTGGCTCGGCACAGGGAACCAACTTTCCTTGCGGTGGATGATGCAACTGACTCGATGTATTTGTTCCATCTCAGATCAGCAGACAGCGTGAGACCGAGCAGCCGCAGAGAGGAGCTCTCGAGAAGTTGGTCTTCAGACATTCTAATGCGATGCAGGGATGGATCCTTGTGGTGGTTAATAGAGAGCAGATTTGTTTTAGAGGCGTTAAAGTTAACCATCCATTTCTCGCCCCAGTTCACAACCGATTGGAGGTCCTTTTCTATTCGAACTGCCAGGTTAACTTTGTCAGCATCACTAGATTTGTGTTTGAGGCAGAAGTAAATTGTGGTGTCGTCAGCGTAGATGCCGACTTGGGAGTCTATGGCGTCAGGAAGGTCGTTTATAAATATGAGGAACAGAGTAGGGCCTAGGATGGAGCCTTGAGGAACACCTGCGCTAGTGGGATAGGAGCTGGAGGGGAATCCACTGAGAACGACCTTCAATTCCCGGTTTGACAGGAATGATTGTATCAGGTCAAACAATCGACCTGTGATACCATAACCCTGGAGCTTGCGAAGAAGGCCGGCATGCCAAACTCTATCAAATGTTTTGGAGATGTCAAGGGCCACGGCACGAGCTTCACCGTTATTATGGATAGCTTGGTAGACAAATTCAGTGATGGCCGTAAGCACATCGGCAGTAGATCGGGCAAAGCGGAAACCATACTGCTTGTCTGAAAGCAAATCATCTCTCTCTCTCACTCTCATATATATATATATATATATATATATATATATATATATATATATATATATATATATATATATATATATATATATATATGTATCTATCTATCTATATATATGTGTGTGTGTGTGTGTGTGCGTGTGTGTATGTGTGTGTGTGTGTAAATTTAATTTAGATCACATTTCCAAGCATATAAAATGTTTAAAAAATTATTTTTATGGTTGGAAATGTGATCTGATGAACCAGGAAAAAAACACCTTCCCGGGGAAATAAAATATAATCAATGGAATCGTAAAGTTGTCTGTTTTCTAATTAAATAAATATTTGCTCTGGTTTGACATTGAACTCTCCTTGGGATTATCCATACAGATTACCAAGTTTTTCATTGCCTATATATATATATATATATATATATATATATATATATATATATATATATATATATATATATATACATATATATATATATATACATATATATTATAGTTTAATTCCAAGTACTATCGACATTAACCCAGGGCGTGTTTTTAAGACAAAAATGTATTATTCATTAATTCATCATTTATAAATAATGAACTCAACACACACACACACACACACACACACACACACACACATATATATATATATATATATATATATATATATATATATATATATATATATATATATGCGTGTGTGTGTGTGTGTGTGTGTGTGTTTCTCGTTAATTTTAAATCTTAAATATATTTAAAAAATCTGTATTTTCCCGTATAATATATGACTGTGTCGGCATTGCGGTAACCAGATATTTTTATTAAAATTTGAAATTTAAATTACGTAACAGTCGGTCTATACTCAGCACCTGAACATTGCGTTGTGCTTGAAACTCCGAATCGTATTACCGGAGAGGTATAATATAAATATAGTGTTGGAGAGTTTTTGCGATTATTTTCTCTTGAAACTAATGTCATTATATGACGCGTGGAACGGCTCATGATAAAACATGGTAGACATTCGTTGTCTGTTATATTTAACAATATATGTTTGAATAATGATCTGCTGACCCTCTCTACTAAATTCAAGTTACATGATGCCGCAGCATTAAACAATCCCAAGACAAAGAATCTTAAATGACATTTCATCGAACGACAAATAAATACATACACACAAGAATTACAACGGCTCGACACTGAAACTTTATGTATTAAAGGAATCTTACAATCTTCTACCACCACTGAAAAATTCAAAGAAATATTGGATTTATTATATAATACAACAGAAAACGAAAATGAATCCCATATACAAATCATCCAAAAAAAAAAAAAAAAAAAAAAACTGAATAAATTATATAATGGAAAAATACTTCTACCAAACACCAACAACTTCATGAACTTATCGGATTACAAACTCACTTCAAATGAAATAGAATTCCTTAATCCTGGACGAAATTTTCACGTAGCACAGAAACCTAATCTAATGTTTAAACAAACGCAAATTGAAGCTTTACGTCTATTGGAACAAGATAACCATATTACTACACAGGTAGGTTTAAAAGATTTACTTAAAGCCGAATCTATTATACACCGATACCATAAACATCCGTATGGAATTATAAACACTCCTTTAAGAAAATCAGCTAAACAACTGAAAAATAATAACAGTATTCTTATCCAACGAGCTGATAAAACTAATACTTTCGTTATTTTAAACAAACATGAGTACCACTCAAAATTACAGGCCATCTTTCTCTTAGACGATCCAAATAAATTAAAAAAGTTAACTAATAACACCACCTCCCAACTTAAAAAACCATATCAATAAACTTATTACTGCTAACAATGCTGAAATAGGATCGTATAAACAAAAGATTATAGGTGTCTATCAACCTGGCTACCTTTACGGAAATGTAAAAATCCATAAAAAGATAATTTCGCAAACACCTACACTAGTATATTACCTTTCAAAAACTCTTAACAAATTAATTACTCCATGCCTCCCAAGTAAATATTGTATTAACTCTACAAATTAATTTGTACATATTCTTCATGCTTCATCAAATAATCACATCTTGGCATGTACAATTTCTTTTTACTAATGTCCCCGTCTATGAAACAATTGACATTATTATCCGTGATGTATACAATAACACTTCTCTCCCTCCCATTAATATTAAACCAACTATTTTAAAAATATTATTAGCACGTAACACTCAAGTAACTTTTCATGACCCCCTAGCCAATATTTAGCATATAGATGGTATTGCGATGGAATCCTATTTAGGCCCGCTTTTTTCTAATTACTATATGGTACATTTAGAAAATAAAATACTTAATGACAATAATAAACCCCCTGTATATGTATTTAGCTAAAAACATTGATAAAATTACACGACTTAAAAACAAATTTGAAAGTCACTCTGTCCTCAAATTTACACTAGAAGTAAACATTAATAATAAAATTCCATTCCTTGATGTATTGATTGCAGCGCACATAAATTTCATTCTTCTCTATATAAGAAACCGACAAGTATTAACTCGTACCTTCTTAATTATAATACTGAATGGTATAAGTTAGCTGTTAAAAAAATTAAAACAACGCACACAAATGATATCTTCTTTCAAAACCATATTCGATAAAGAATTTCATAACATCAAACATTCGTTAATAATGAATTCCTGAATTCCGTCATTGAAAAGCAAATTAAAATGTATATCAATAAATTTAATAATACCACGAAAAAAATTGATAATATTAATAATATTTGTAATATAGTGTACGTCAAAATAAAGATAATACTATTAACTTATACTATTGCAACCAAATGCATAATAATTACAAATACGATGGAACAACACTAAAAAGATATAATAGGTAGAAAAGTTAAATCTATTAATAACAATAAACAAGTTAAATCAAATATTATAAAAAATTAAAACAATTGACCTCATAGTCTCCAATAACCCTACAACCAGGCAAATAAATCCTCTGCAAGAATAAAAAATGTACTGTATCAATTTACATGTCCGTTCAGAGAGTGTATCTCTGATACTAATAATAAACCCACTACATATATTGGTTTTACTACAACCACGCTCTCTCGCAGACGTACCTGTCACCTTTTTGATCATAGTTCCATTAAACAACATGTTTCGAAAAACATAGTCATGTACATAATATTAGACAGATATTTGATGATAACACAGCAATGCTCACACATACACACAGTAAAAAGAACCTTAAGATATTGGAGGCCATCTAGATTAAAACAAATCAACCCACATTAAAAAAAAATTACATTTCAAACCAGTCACAACATCTTACAATGCATTTAAACACATGGTTCTGGTGATAACATTTCTTTCTCTCCCGTGGTCATGTACGAATTTACGACCTGCGTCTGCTGTTCCGCGACCGTTATCGTCACATGGCAAACTTCTATGTAAACAAAAAAGGATGTCATATTTGTCGGTGAACATCTCTGTTGTAATGCTTATATAACGACTTTGATGATGGTTCATGTGAGCCGAAAGCTTTGATCGACGACCAATACAATAAAGGAAAATCCAAATGTTGGACAGTTCTTATCTTCTCTTGAAACTAAAGCCATTATACGACGCTTGGAACGGCTCATGATAAAACATAATAGTCAGTTATATTTTAGTTGTCAGTTATATTAACAATAAAGTTTGACTATATATATATATATATATATATATATATATATATATATATATATATATATAGTAAGGGTAATATATATAAGGGTATTAGCACGTAAGTGAATGTAATAGATTCGACTGGAATTAGAACTCGGCTCTCCGATTCTTCAATCCAAGCTGCTATCCATTAATTAATTATATATATATATATATATATATGGATGCACGGATTAATGGATATATATATATATATATGATAGTTGTATATTTAGGCAGCAATCCTTCTTTTATGCAAGTTTAATTAAAAACGACAGACAAGGTACTACGGTTAAGTTGTTTATTTAATTTTTCTTGTGTACGAACAAGTGCTTTCTTTGCTGGACAAAGGGTGTGTAAGAACTGTCCAAATGTTTTATTTTTCCGAGAGCTTTCCGCTATACCTTTAGACATTATCAAGGATGATTTGCTTATCCAGACGTCTTACGTTACACCTATCCGATCACAGCTCCATTAGAACCCATTTAAACACACACAAAAATTTACCAGACTCCATTAGAAATATACTAGTAGAAAACACAAATATATTAATTGCTTTCACCTGTAAAAAAAGGTTAAAAATAATGGAGGCTTTAATAATAAAAAAGAAAAAGCCTACCCTCAACAATATTAACTACGAACAAAGCCACAACGTGCTAACCGTATTTGGAAATTAAAACATCCCTACTACACACATATACATAATGCACACACTCAATTAAGCAGAAAAATCAAATCATCCTATATATATATATATATATATATATATATATATATATATATATATATATATAATGAACTCTCCGATATGTTTGTATATATATATATATATATATATATATATATATATATTTATATATATATGTGTGTGTGTGTGTGTGTGTGTGTGTGTGTGTGTGTGTGTGTGTGTGTGTGTGGAATTCATTACATTCACTTACGTGCTGATACTCTTGAGAAAGTTATGAATCCACTTCTCCATCCAGCTATGGGTAAATAGCAGGACTAACTGGGTTCTATAGCCTTGTATGGCAACTGGTCTCGGAGAAGGACAATTCTGAATTGAAAACCTCCGGAGTGTCGTTTTGGTAACCTTGTGGTACGTAGTGCACCAGGTCTCTGTATTCGGCCCTTCAAAAAATGTGGTTGGTTCTGCACAAAGCGTTCACCACTATAATCAAATCTCATGTGCTGGTGTCTTGCTGTCGGTTCCTAGGAACTCAGCTGGTTCACCCTCATACGTCGAGTACGACGGGAGAGTCCACCGACATATCAGAATCGAGCATTTCAATTCTTACAACTGAACAGCCAGACTATCCGTCCATTTCATTATAATGCTGAAAGCTTGTGCACAACCAACGACTTTTTTTCCACAGAGAACCAAGACTAAATAGCCTAGCTTGTCTTAATGAATAACGGCTCGGACTGAGGAATCGGAGAAGCGAGTTCGAATTCCAGTCGAATCCATTACATTCCCTTACGTGCTAATACACTTGGGAAAGGTATGAATCCTCTTTTTCTCCTCCCGGCTATGGGTAAATAGCAGGACAGACCGGGTTCTATAGCCTTGGATGGCAACTGGTCTACCGCAGAAAGAAATGGCAACCTACTGCGGGAAAAAATCTGCCTCGTCAGTCATGTATCGAAAGATCCGTGATCGCTTTAGTGTGTATCACGCATGGCATATAACTGACTGAAGATATACCAAGGGTATTTTCACTTTAGAGAATGTAAAAAAAAACTCGATTGGAATTCGAACTCAGTACTCCGATTTCTTATTTCCAGCCGCCATACATTACATCAGTCGTGAGCTTTTGCACGCACAAACTAATATACATATATGTATATATGTCTGTGATAGACAGAGAGAAGGAGGAAAGAAACAGGGACGAAGATATGGCTTGTTATAGAATCTTTTTTTTAAATTATGTCTCTATATTATATGTTTATCATATTCTGAAGACATATGGTTTAAAAACTAAACTAAGGCAAGCCGTCTAAAATGTAAAGCATGAAGGAACGAAAAGGAAGGGCCGCCAATAAATATCGAGTGTCTGTGGCACCGGACTCCCACCACGAAGCAGCGAGCGTCCGAACAGACAGGAAAAACAAGTTCCTTAAAAGGTTTCTATGCAAGAAAGGAAGATAAAAGAAATCGTGGATCCAGGAAGGCGCCTCTCTTTCATAAGATGCATGGGAAAAACACCTTTTGATGGCCATCTGTTTACATTCACTAGACTCGTCAGATAATTAAAATCAATATATATATATATATATATATATATATATATATATATATATATATATATATATATATATATAATAATAATAATTACAACTAGCATATATATATATATATATATATATATATATATATATATATATATATATATTTGTGTATAGGTGCAAATATACGTTTGTATATAAATACGACGTATCTGAGAAACTTGAAGTTGAATAGATAAGGCTTTTGAACATTCCCTCTTTCTCTCTTTATATATATATATATATATATATATATATATATGAGTTAAATTCGAATGAGAATCCAACAGAATAGTAAGAAAATTTGTAAACTCTTATTCTGGCAGGTTTCGGTGATCAAACGAATCATCATAAAAAAATTTTCCGGTATATTCTACATTGGCAAAATAGAAAGTGACTCACGTTAGTCATTTGAACAGTAAATTTTTTTACTTAATCAAATAATTTTAAGAGTAGGTTTAATTAATTTGAAATCAATTTTATTACTAAACTTTATTTCTTCATATATATATTATATATATATATATATATATATATATATATGTGAAGAATATATATATATATATAATGAAGCAGAAATGACGTTGAAATATATTTTCAGAATAGAATCACACATTGTGGGATTATACAGGGATTGTCTCAGGGAGTATAACTTCCACAAGGGCTCCTCTAAACATCAAAAACAACATTCCTTGGAAGAGTAAGTTTCACTACTTTGTTTATTCCTTGTCTCGTTGAAAAAGGACACATGCGTGTCTGAAAATTCCGAAAAATTCGTAAAATTTTTCACTTCATGCTCCCAATTAGTCAAAAGACAAATATATCATAAATATCAACAATGTTATTGACAATATTGTTATCAGTTTGTTGAAATTTTATTCCTCAAACTTCATTAACTGGCCTATTGAAGTTACACACACACGCACGCGCACGCACACACACACACACACACACACACACACTATATATATATATATATATATATATATATATATATATATATATATATGTCTGTGTAATTTGGCAGCAACTTTTCTTTTAAACATGTTGTGTTGAATGTTAAAGACAACATCGTCCTGCATATTCTCTTTTTAATTTTCTCATATTTTCTAATGAGACTTTTTATTTGAAAATTATATCGAAATAAATATTGTCCGTAAGATAACCGAGTACTTTCGAACATCATTGTTCATCTTCAGGGTCAACATTTTTAACAATGTCTTATATATATGTAGAGTCAAATTTTAAAAAACATTTTCAAATTGTCTTGTAGCGGAATCATGTTGCTACATTTTCTTTTTTTACAAACTAAATAAACGTTACAATATCATTTTAAGTTCAAAAGACACGTGCATGGCGAAGATTTTTAATCATGTGAAGGCGTGAAAAAGATTTTTATTATACAAGCCAAAAGATCGAAGAATACGTTATAAAATTTAAAATTTTAAAAGTTCAAAGGAAATGGTTATGTGGTGTATCTAATTATGAAGAAATATATTATAAACATTGAAGGATGTTTCCAGAAATATTATAAGCTGTGCGATTAATAAGAGGCCTATTGCTTTTAATATGTAGTGCTTCTAAGATTTTAAGGCGTCTAATGTCTGTCTGTTTATCAATAATTTTAGTATTATCTATAAGTATTTTACGAATATCAGATTGCAGAAGGGAAACAGTATGTGACATAATATGTTGTTTAATGGCGCTAGAATTGTTTAAATGCATAGTTAATATTCTGGAGAGCCGGGTGGTTGTAAATCCAATGTATGTATGTGGATTAGAAGAGCATTCTTCCATAGGACATTTAAACTCATACACAACATTGGTTCTATCAACAACCGCAGCAACTGGAGAAGGGTTATTGCTCATTATCAGGTTAGAGGTTTTAAATTTACTATAATATATATTAAGTTTTAAGGCTTTGTTGGAATCAACAGGAAACACATTATGGTATATTATAGACTTATGGGCCATTTCATCCATGCTGTATTGTCTATGCATTTGTCCTCTGTAAAAGAGGTTAATTGAGGATAATTTTCTGGGTGTATCTCTTGTTAGGTCTGAGAAGTATCTATCAAATTCATTATCAACTAGATAGTTAGGAAAACCGTTATTAATAAGGGTTTGCTTGATGTTAGTCAATTGCTTATGAAATATTTTATTGGTAGAAGAGATAAGTTTTGCTCTAGTAACTAGGTTAGAAATAATTGACCGTTTATATTTAATGGGGCATTCACTAATATAGTTGAGGGTGCAATTGTTATCACTTGTAGGTTTTTTGTATACAGAAGTGGTAAAAGTGTCATTACTAGTATCTATTAAAACATCCAAAAAAGGAATCTTATTATCTTTAGTTAGTTCATGTGTAACATTAAGTACTGAATTATTTTTGAAGGCTTGTTGCAAAAAGGTTAATTCATCTAAATTTTTAGCAAGTATAAGGATATCATCAACATAACGGAGGTATATGGTAGGTGTTTCAAAAATATCAAAACTTTTAACTTCAAGATGTGACATATAAAAATTGCTAAATGTTGGACCAAGGACAGATCCCATAGAGACGCCGTCCACCTGTAAATAAATATTATTAAGGTGGTCATAGAAAGGAACCTGTGTGGTGCAGATTAAAAGGATTTTTTTGAGTATATTCGGATTAATTTTAAGAGGTTGCATAAGAGGGTTGTTATAGATGTAATTAGTAATTATATCAATAGTTTCAATGACGGGGACGTTAGTAAATAGACTTTACACGTCAAGGGAAGCTAGTATTCCATTATTCAGTTTATGAGTACGTAAGGTTTTTATTAACTCATGAGTAGAGTTAATATTATATTTATTAGGTAGATATGGTGTTATTAATTTATTAATAATTTTTGTCAATTGGTAAATAGGAGTGGTTACTTGAGAAATAATGGGACGAAGAGGGTAGTTAGATTTATGAATTTTAACCGTACCATATAGGTAGCCAGGCTTATAGTCTCCTATAATTTTAAGAAGTTTTAGGCTATCACATTGAACATTATTAGCTGTTATAAGTTTGTTAATTTTTGTTTTTAGTTCATTAATAGGGTTCTTATTTAGTTTTTTTAAATTTAGTATGGTCATTGAGAGTATTTTGTAATTTGTTATAATAATCAATTTTGTCAATTACTACAAACATGTTAGTTTTATCAGCTTTTCAAATAATTATGTCAGGATGTTTTTTTAATTGTTTTGCAGCGTTTTTCAGTTTATAGGTCATAAGAGATGAGGAAGTATGTTGAGGGTTACATCTGTTTTTCAAAGCTTCAGCTTTTAATAAATATTGCAATTCAGAGGTGGTAGATACCTCATTATTAAGTTGTAGTTTTAAAATGTCTTGATATAGCATTTCGATTTCTGTTTTTTTGAAAATCTTGTAAGATTTCATAATATGGCAATTAGGGCCTAAATTTAAAAGATCCTTCTGTGATTGGGTCAATTCACAACCAGAGAGGTTAATAAATTTGTCAATTCCATTGGGTAGTAGAATGGTTCCTTTGTATAAATTATTAAGTTTCCTATTGATGGAAATCTCCTGAGGAATTATATCCTTTTCAATGACTGGTTTAAGCCGTAATGTTATTTCCTGAAATTGTTCCTGGCTGGTAAATTGTATAATGTCATTTTGTATACGATTAGAAGCAGTATTTAGAAGGTTAATATTATTTTTGGCAAAATCAATTTGTCGTTTAACAAGATATTCTTTGTAATTCTTGGTGTTGGTATCATATAAAGCTGCGGGATCATGTAGTTTAAAATGTGTGTAATTTGGCAGCAACTTTTCTTTTAAACATGTTGTGTTGAATGTCAAAGACAACATAGTCCTGCATATTCCCTTTTGAATTTTCTCATATTTTCTAATGAGACTTTTTATTTGAAAATTATATCGAAATAAATATTGTCCGTTAGATAACCGAGTACTTATATATATATATATATATATATATATATATATATATATATATATATATATATATATATATATATATATTCCCTCACGGTTAGCGGGACTCGGAGTTTCATGCACATCGTAATCTTCAGGTGCTGAGTAATATATACTTAATAGCTCTGTTCTATTACACAGAACAATATTTTAACACCGTTTCATTGCACCCGGATAACTAAAGCCTTCAAAAATTTTAATGCAATTTCAATCATCATCTATCTTATTGAACTCCATTCAGTTTTTATCCATTCCTCGCCTCTCTATACGCAGTCTTTTTCTGTAACAAGAGCCCTCCTTTCTTAGGATTTAACGTTGGTGAACTTTTTTTGCTCGGTCTAGGCAATCTATGCTTCGGGCACTTTACTGAGGAGGTTAGTTTACTTTCGGGCCTTTATTTCTCTTTCTTTTTTCAGTGTTGTCGACTTTATTGGAGACTGTATGTGGGTAAAAGGTTTAGGTAAGTTGCTTTTTTGTTTCTTTAGTATATATATATATATATATATATATATATATATATATATATATATATATATATATATATACGTATAGTCAAACCTAATGAGCCAGACAAACCTACCAAGGTTTCACTTAGGCAGATCGTCAGGGTCTGCCTAAGTGAAACCTTGGTAGGTTTGTCTGGCTCATTATGTTTGACTAGGTTTGCTCTACGCTTGTATTGAGCTCTTTAGTTAGTTGTTTACTCGTACCGGGGTTTTTTCTTTGGGCCTTGAACCTGTATCTGTGCGATTATTTTCGACAGACTTTCATGTTCCTGGCTCTTTCTTTTTTTAAAACCTTTTTTTCCCCTTCGAGATTGATTTGGCTATTGTTAAATCAAGAATTCGAAGGTTTTTCGACACGAGTATAGTTACATATATATATATATATATATATATATATATATATATATATAATAAAAAGGCTTAAACACTAATATATATATATATATATAATAAAAAGGCTTAAACACTAATATATATATATATATATATATATATATATATATATATATATATATATATATATATATATATATATATATATAATAAAAAGGCTTAAACACTAATATATATATATATATATATATTCCTGAAAATTTTCTTCCCTGCCAACGGCTTAGGGGTAAAATCTCCGACTGACATCAATTCTGCCGCGTTTCGATCCTAGCTAGAGGCAAGCGGACGTCTAGCCACACCGATGAGCTGCGAGAGAGTCTGTCCGTGGATGACTATATATATATTTTATTTGTTAGAGATGTTGAAGGCACACTGAAATTCAATGTGGTTTCTCATCTTCAGTAACTTTGTAAATATCTCTTACCAGTTCTTTTCCATCTTTGCCCACTCACGTAAGTGCTGCAGATCTTCAAAGTTCTTCAAAGCCTCTGAGGGAAACGATGCCATTTTATGGCTAGTTCTTTTAATGTTGTAATCAGCAAAGAAAGCCAGGCACTGGGAAAGCGCCATAGTTCACGTCCAGCACAGTTAAAAGTGTACAACGCTGTTGTTGTCTCTTCTCTCTTTTGTAGATGTGACAGATGGAACCTGCACCGCAGACACATCAAGATATTGCAAAAGTTCCACACGCACGATATTCACTCCATACTTGGAATCATATTGCAGGATCGCATCAGCAACCTTGCAATTTTTGTCGACTCGACCAGAATCGAATCAATGTGCAATGAATACACGCGTCCTATAAACTGATAGTCTTCCGGATAGAGCAACATCACATTCCTAGATGCGTCAATTTTTGAAGAAATCAGATTTTATCTTTCTTTCCCTACAGAGTGGTTTCACGTTGTCTTCTCCGCAATTTTAAATTAAGAGTAGCGCTTCCCTTCGACTAGCTGCAAATTAGTTTTGAGAGCTATGTCCACACAACTATTTAGGCGATACCTGTTTTTTTTTTTAATTAGTAAGAATAAATGTGTGGATATGCGGCTGGTGTAACTGGTATTGACGGAGAAAGTGGAAACCTCCAACGGAGTTCAAATTCTCACCTAGTTTGTTGCGTTCATTTTGGTACTAATGACCTTAGTAAAAGCTCAAATCCATTGCTTTTATCACCATAAACCAGTTTTTGTAAATAAAAAGAAGACGGCGTGATATCCACACCGATGACAGCATTCAGTCGAGGTAACAAGATTTGATAGCCGCAGATGCGTAGAAGAGAATTGATCAAGAAACGAAAGAAAAAATTAGATAAAAAAGAGGTAACATTTCTGGGACGGAGGAAACTGAAGTTGAGATTCGTCATTATGACATTTGACCCCGCACCTCCAAAATACTTGAAAACGCATCACAAATAATAGAGGCAAAATTAGATGAATTATAAATGCAAGTTAGAATTGGGACTGTCTCGAGCAGTGTTTCTCAACCTTTATTCTGGGCGTGGCCCCCTTCAATCCAATGCGAGTTCTTTATGACCCCTTATGCCTACTTGTGTTATTATCCACACTCGTTCCTCTACTTAATGCATCTAGGGAAGTAGGAATATTAAAGGTTGTAGTTTGGATACTACCATGGCATCAAAACACTGACTCCAGTTGTAATTCAAAGAATAATAACATTTGGATAAATATTTTATTTTAATAAACTCATTTATTTACAAAACAAAAAATACATATTCTATCAGCTGTATCTTGTAAAGTTTCAATGGGAGCCCTGTGACTTCTTCAGGGCTGCCAAATTATTAATGTTTAGCTTGAAGATGATTTCGAGTCTTTGACAGCAGATACATCATCCGACTGAACCATGTAAGATGTGGAAAAAGCGAGTAAGAGCAACTTCAGATCTTTCCAGAGTCGTGGGTAATTCTTAAGCACGTATTCATTCATCTACACCTTCTGGTATCCTCCACACTTGAATATCACTTGAGCTGCTGTATTATTTTAAGTTCAAGGAAACTTTCTTGCAGGGTGATATAAACTTCAGATGCACCAGCAATAAACAGGTCCATAATCCAATGTGGCACTGTCATTTGGAGTAGATCAGAGAAGCGAGTTTTCATATTATTATACAACTGCTTCAAAAGATCAACATACACTGCAAAGTCATCATCAAGCAGCTCGGTGGATATATTTGCTAAGGAAGGAATCTGTAAACTCCCGTCTTTCAAGGTTCAACCAGAACAGCTTTAGTTTCCCGTTAAATGTGTCAATTGCCTCCTTGCAGGACAACAGGGTGAAGCCATTTATTTGGAATTCTTTGTTAAGGACATTTAGCTTTTCAAAATTGAAAGACAAGTTGATGAAAACATATCTTAATTTAAACTTTAAATTATGTGTTTTAAATTTTAAGAAATTTGAAAACTAAAAATGGCCATTTTGCATAGATCAGATGAAAAAAAAAAATTTAAATTATTAAATATTTATATTAACAAAATAAATTAATTTAATATTTAACTTAATGATAAATTTAATATTTTATTTTAAATAATAATTATTAATTACAAAATACTTCATATATATATATATTGTGGGTCCTATATTTTCTGTGCCCCCTTGATCCCACCCCCATTTTTCAAATTTGGCCTTGTGGCCCCTGAAAATATCTCATGGCCCACGGTGAGAAACATTGGTCTTGAGCAAGGCATTGCCGGGCTCTGAGATAATAATGAGAACGGAATGGCAAATTTGTTGTATCTTGTGGTCACTCTATCTCCAGTGTTAATCACAGGCAGATGGGAAGGCAAATGTACGAATAATGGCAATAATAATAAGAAGAAGTTGCGTTTTATAATGAGGAATGTTGCAGTAAAGCTTTGGACAAGAGTTAATAATCATAAAACGTTATAATAAGGGCGTACTAATGTGAAGCCAGAGTAAACAAACTAATCACTATCGGGAACTGTTTCTCTTTGTTTACTGCTACCAAATCCGGTTCCTTGGCCTGGGTTGGTCGTTTTCTTTTTTAGTTGGATCTCGATGCCTCAGAGGATTTTATGTGTTTCATTCTCTAGGACAGATCCTTCTCTGTATATATTACCTTGGCATGCATGGTCAGAATGGAGATGCTTGAAGAATACCAAGTATATTACTATTATAATTATTATTATTTGTTCATATTTAAGATTTCATCTATCTATCTATCTATCTATCTATCTATCTATCTATCTATCTCAGTCTATCTATCTATCTATCTATCTATCTATCTATCTATCTATCTGTATGTGTATGTATCTATCTATCTATCTGTTTATATGTATGTGTGTGTGTGTATCTATCTATCTATCTATCTATCTATCTATCTATCTATCTATCTCAGTCTGTTCATCTCTCTATTTATCTCAGTCTATCTATCTATCTATCCATCTGTATGTGTGTATATCTATCTATCTATCTATCTATCTATCTATCTATCTATCTATCTGTTTATATGTATGTGTGTGTCTATCTATCTATCTATCTCAGTCTGTTCATCTATCTATCTATCTATCTATCTATCTATCTGTATGTGTGTGTATCTATCTATCTATCTGTTTATATGTATGTGTGTGTATATCTATCTATCTATCTATCTCAGTCTGTTCATCTATCTATCTATCTGTTTATATGTGTGTGTATCTATCTATCTATCTATCTATCTATCTATCTATCTATCTATCTATCTATCTGTTTATATGTATGTGTGTGTGTATCTATCTATCTATCTATCTATCTATCTGTTTATATGTGTGTGTATCTATCTGTCTATCTATCTATCTATCTGTTTATATGTATGTGTGTGTATCTATCTATCTATGTATCTATGTATCTATGTATGTATGTATCTATCTATCTATCTATCTATCTATCTATCTATCTATCTATTTATCTATCTATCTATCTGTTTATATGTATGTGTGTGTGTCTATCTATCTATCTATCTATCTATCTATCTATCTATCTATCTATCTATCTATCTATCTATCTATCTATCTATCTATCCTCATCTGTTTATATCTATGTACGTGCAACCAAGTTTACTTATCTTTTAGTTACTGTATTAAATATGCGTAGATATGTTTCAAATATGATATGTCCAGGATGTATAAATCTGCCATAGGAACAAACTCCTACACAAATCATGAATCTTCACGTCCTCAAAACCGGAATAATCCCAATGATGTCCCTGAGTATTCTACACTTACATCCACAACCATTCATTTAAAGATAGAAAAGGTAAAAGGGTCGCATGAGGAGAACAAACTCATTATGACTGCATTCTATGAAGCGTTGCAGATTGGCAGATGCTGACATTAAAGAAATAAAAAGAATTGCAAGCAGAATAGGTGAATCAACAGAATAGGAACAATATATGAACATAAAACGTACGAACATCGCACAAACCACAGATCATAATGCAGATGCACACCAATCGCTGTGAAAATAATGTTGAAGGGTTAGAAGATTTGGAAAAGCGTAATTTCAGTGGCTCACAAGCCTGAAATAAAACAAGTCCAAAACACATTGAACCAAATTATTTTTACGGAAAACAAGAATAGTATACAAGAAGCCATGGAAACAAAATCATGAGTCATATATGTCAGACATAAAATATTGAAATGGAGAAACCAGAACAACGCCTAAAATTACACTCAACAAAGCATAAAATCTGAAAACTATTAAGGTCTATAATGCAGCGGTCAAATTAATTCTGGATGAAGTCGACCCACGTATAAGTCTCAACGAAGTAATATATTTATCAGCAATAACAGCAACTAACAAATTAAACATCAAAGTAATAAAAAGCGGTCTCACAGACATGAAGATCCACATTGGAAAAGACAAAAAAAAAAGAAAAGAAATTGAACAACTTAGAAGCGAATTATCAGTACTCGATGAACTGGAAAGACGAACAAATGTAAAGACTAGAAAAGAGAGAAGAGTCAAAAGAAAATACCAAATGAACAATGAAAATGTAGTCCTATCAGCTAAAAAAAAATAAAGCAAACATGACAACTGAAACGTCAAAGAATCAAACGTTATGAGAAATATCCAAGATTCTACAAACAGAACAAAACTGATGTGAAGAAATCTTGCAGAGAAATCGGCAATCAATAATTGAAAACCCTCCCAACAATGGAAGAGGTTATAAAGTTCTGGGGAAAATATGGGCTTGCCCTAAAGAACGTAACAAAGAAGCAGATTGGATTATGCAAGACGTAGGACGGAGGAAAAATAAAGAACAAATATGGGTGAGAATCACAGAAGAGGATGTTGAATGTTCACTGAAGTCTCCAGGAATTGATAAGATTCCTAAATTTTCGGTCTATTATCTAAATACAGCACACAAAAAAAACTAGCCAAAGTACTTCAAGAAATGGTCAATGATCCTACTAAAATTCTGGCATCGGTAACCGAAGGAATTAGATCCCTTCTACCCAAGAATAGTGACACAAATGTCCCCCAAAATACAGACCAATTACATGTCTTTCCAGTACTTAAAAACTGTTGACATCTATTCTGACAAAACATACAAATTCCAAACGTTATCTATCTATCTATCTATCTATCTATCTATCTATCTATCTATCTATCTATTACTTTATTTCGTAGGTATGTATTAAATATACGTAGATATCTTTCAAATGCGATATGCACAGAGTGCGATGGATAAATTTTCGTCTACATGACGCAGAAATGAAAACTACACTGACATATTTTAACAGATATATTTACCAAAAGGGCACAAAAATCTCTTGAAATACTAAAGAGTAAATTTATTCAATAAAATCACCATCGGCGTCAACGACAGCCTCCAGACGACTTCGGAATCTCCTGCATCTCTTCTAGGCGGTTTTCTTGTTTCCATTGGTGACTGCTGCCATAATCCTTGCCTTCAGTTCATCTTTGTTGTTAAAGGAGTTTTGTTGGTCTCTCGCTCAACTGCGCCCCACATAATAATCAAGAGGGTTGCAGTCTAGGGAGTTAGGTGGCCAGATGTAAGGGGTGATGTGGTCGCAGAAATTGTCAGACAGCCATGTCTAGATTCTTCTGTTTGTGTGGCGTGGTGGAGAATCTTATTGCCATACAAAGGGACTTCCAGTTGTCACCTTCTTGATCCAGGGCAGCACTACCTCCTCAAGGCACTTGATGTATGCGTCCGTGTTGAGTCTGAGACCCTGTGGAAAGATCAATGGAGGTATAACGTCGTCATCACTAGTGATCACTCCAAAAACCTTCGAAATCATCATTAGACTTATGTAACTTTTTCCGAATCTACAGGCATGCCGTTTCCAAATTTCTGGCGGATTGAATTGCGTCATGGCTCTCTTTTCCTCACAGATGGTGCCCAACAGACCCTATTATACTGTGAAGTCGACAAAATTAAAAACAAACAACGCGCATGCGCGAAAGTAAAAATATAAAATGGCGACAATTTACCCATCGCGCCTTCTGTATATGTGTATATATATATATATATATATATATGTGTGTGTATGTGTGTGTGTGTGTGTGTGTCCATCGCACCCTGAATATATTAACGTAGTGATCCTTACATGTTGACTGTAGCAAGTGATATAGAAAACTTTGTCATCAGTTGCGAAATAAGAAGAGAAAAATAAACAAGGTGAATAAGTATCAGGTGTCGTATTATTGCATGTAATTCTACAGAAGACTTAAGGGTTTTGGATATAAACACACAGGATACTTTCATAAATGCTTTCTAATGACCAGTAGTAGTTGCAGAGAACCTCGATTATAAAGGTGAGCCAAATTCTAAAAGATGACTTCTCAACATCCTCATCATTAGTTCCATGACCTAGAGTGAACGTAAGGTTTCTGCGTAGTTGATCCTCAGATCAATTCTCGCCATATATCTGGGTTGAAAGTCGGAAATCTATTTATTCATCCGCCGAGTGCCGTGAGTGAGTAAATGCTGAGGGAGCCTATCCCCACTCTATGTCAAATCACAATCGATGTCTTCCAAGTTGAAGGCTCGACTTGGTCTCGGACATGTGACCGTTGATTCAATCAGAAGAACCCACCGATCTGGGCGTTGAGTTCAGTCGAGGAAGAATCCCCCTCCACCGTTTAGCGATGAATTACAGTTACAGCAATGGCCGCATACGTAGTTATTACCATTCAATAAATCCAATGTTACGAAATACCACAGGCAAATTAGAAAAAAAAACTGATTGTTAAACTTAACAGACATAAAACAGTAGTTTTCAATAATAAATATATATCTTTTTTCAAACATGTTTTCTTGAATATTATCGATATTTTCTGTCTATTCAATTTGTTATTAATTTTTTAAAATTTCCGAATTAGGAGTTTCACACAATCGGTAAATTTATTAAAGTTCAATTTTATTTCATGTTTTTCCGAGTACTTTCGAATGTTGCTACATTTGTTTTCAAGCATTTCGTTTTTTATACGTTCATTTAACTGTTTTTGGCTAATTCCAGCGTTCCCTCGTTTTCTGTTATCAATTTTAAGTCACTCAACGTCAAATTGAATGTCTTCGGGTATTTTAGCTTTATATGCACGCTCCAATCGATGTTAAGTGCATATACAATTGAAGTCACAGATGACTTCACATATTTGGACCCTACCATCACCAATAACCTATTGCTTCACACGAAAATTGACAAACGCCTCGCCAAAGCAGTGGTAGCGATGGCCAAATTGAGCAAATGCTTATGGGACAACAGCTGAATTTGTGCTCCAAATTAAGGTATTCCAGGCATGTGTCTTTAGTAGGCTGTTTTACGGTAACGAAAGCTGGAAAACATACGTCAAGGAAGAAAAACGCCTGAACAGCTTTCATCTCTGCTGCCTACGTCATATCGTCGACATCACATGGAGAGGCAAAGTGAACAACACTCTTCTGTCAATATCGTCTTCGAAGGCTGGGTCACGGACATCGTATGAATGACGACCGTATAACAAAAGACATCGTGTATAGTGAACTGGTCACGGTACACCGTCCGTTAGTCCGCACTACACTGCATTTCAAGGACATTTGCAATAGGGCTTGAAACGTACAGGCTTCGACTTCGGTAGCTGGGAACAGCAAGCAGACGATCGCTGTTGCTGACACTATACTGTTCATGGAGGAATCATGGAAAAATGCGAAACCATCTGTTGGAGATAAGATGAGAATGAAAGAAGAAGCAGAGAGAGCAATTTCAAACCTCCATTCCACATTCCATCTATCACACCTGTAGAAGAGAGTGTCATGCAAAGATTGTCCTGTCAAGCCACTCAAAACGCTGCTCGCAAGAGGACAATGTTTGACCAAAAAAGGAGCTATCATTATCTATCGAGATACCTACCTTACGTCTTTAGGTGGTAATCCTTTAAAAATCTATAAAACTATTAAAAATCTGTAGGTAGACTTTCTGGTGAATATGGAAAACAATGGAAGAACATCCAATCATATTGATCTTACACATTTCAATATACGATCCCTTTTAAAGAAATATATATTATTTAATACTTCTCTTGTATTCCAACGTCTTTCAACATTTTTAGTCTATCTTTGCATCGAGACCTATATAAAACTTTGATGTTATCTACGTAAATTTGCCTTATGCTAATCTTATTTTGCTTATCTAACTGAAATAACATTAACATAAGACAAATATAATCAATTCTAGATGACGCAAAGTTGAATAGTAAGAAACTGTGTCTAGAATTAGTTTATCGCCTTATAATCAGATATTGTATTGTTTATAATGCATTTCAGAATTTAATTGGGAAATCTTAAAAAGAAGCCATTTGCTTTCCTCGTGAGCCTTTTTTTATTGAGCACACAACACAATGTTTCTCGCTCTGCCGCAGTGTTTTAACCAAGTCTGCCAATCTTTCATTTTTGTATCGCTTTATTACAGGTGATGAAAAGTGGGTTTTGCATGTCACAGTAGTTATCACAAAATGAGAAACAAATTCAAACACCAAAATCACGTGTCAGTTTATAGAAATGCCCTGGTTTGATAAAGAGAGAAGCCGTTATTGTCCAGCACAAAAAGCCAAAGATAAAATAAGATCAATATGATTGGCTGTTCTTCCATTGTCTTCCATATTCACCAGAAAGTCTACCTACAGATTTCTAATAGTTTTATAGATTTTTAAAGAATTACCACCTAAAGACGTTTAATAGTTTTATAGATTTTTAATAGTTTTATAGATTTTGATACAGTTAGCACTTATAGATTTTTAATAGATTTATAGACTTTTAATAGTTTTATATATTCTTATAGAATTGCCATACATAGACTTTTAATAGTTTTATAGATTTTCCTAGAATTACGATCTATAGTTTTTCGATAGTTTTAGAGATTTTTCTAGAATTACTATCTATAAATTTTCTTTTGTCACGATCACTAGAACATTTCTCAGATGTAAGATTTTCAAAAGAAAATTAAAAAAATAACAAAACAAAAATAAAAACAGAATCTGAAAACAGCCTTTTAAACTTTTTAGGGAAAATGTCAAATCTCTTTAAATTTACCTTCCCACGATTCTGAAGCCGAAAAAATGAAGCATAATACATTTTTTGATAAATAATTTAAAAATATATTTAATTTACATTTGTTTTTGTAACCATTCTGATGAAACGTAATTACTTTCCGAATACATTAATATAAAACTTCTTTGTAGAGTCTCCTCCAAAATTATTGGAACGGCAGGGCCAATTCCTTTGTTTTTGTTGTTCGCTGAAGACATTTGGTTTTAAGATCACAAGATGAATATGAGTCAAAAGTCCAGAAGTTCAGCTTTTATTTCCTGGCATTTATATTTTGATGTGTTAACCAGCTTGGGATCTACCACCTTTTGTATCAGATCACCTCATTTTTAGGCGAGCAAATAGTTTTAAAGTAAATAACATTTAATATTTGGTTGCATAAACTTTGCTTGAAATAACTGCATCAAGACTGCGATCCCGTGATATCACCAAACCTTTTGCTTTCTGCATTTGGGATGCTTTTCCAGACTTTTAACGCAGCCCCTTTCAGTTCGTGTTTGTTTTGGAGGGTTTCTTCCTCCAGTCTCCTCTTCTGGAGGTGAAATCTATGCTCTATTAGATTAAGGTCCGGTGATTGACTTGAACCGTCTAAAACTGTCCACTTTACCCCCTGGTGAAATCCTTAGCTGTTCTGGCAGTATGTTGTGAGCCACTGCCCTGCTGCATAAGAACCCCCCGCCCCAATTAGTTTGGATGCATTTCTTTGTACATTGAAAGACAAAATGTTTCTGTCGACTTCTGAATTCATTCTGCTCCTTATGAGTAATTATAAATGAGCCTGTTCCAGAAGCAGCCGTAAACTCTCAAGCCAAGACACTGCTTGCACCACACTGCACTGATGAGTTTGTAGGCTTTGCTTCATAAGCAAGTCCTTTCCTTCTCCGCACGTTGACCTTTTCACCATTTTGCCAAAGATTAATCTTTGTTTAATCAGTCCATAAAACTCTCTTCTAGAAGTTTTGTCGCTCATCTCTGTACTTCCTTACAAATTCCAATCTGACATCTATATATATATGTATGTATGTATGTATTTGTTCGGTGGACAGTTAACCCCATCTTTGTTTTCATATTCACGATGTTTCGGTCGTTGCATGCTCCGGCCTTCTCCACTCGGTAGATTGTTCTAGTTCCACGTGCCGTGCTTCTTCGGGATATCTCAGTTATAGTTTCTTTCCTTTAATAACTCAATTCTCCAAGTTTTTGTTCACGTCTTCTGTGCCCAGGTATTGAACTCACAACTCTTTGTGTCAAGTCACAGGATTACTTCAAGCAATACCTTTATCCAGTGAAGAAGGTCAACGCACAACGCCCGCAACGTCGTGAATATGATAACAAAGATCAGGACAGTCCGAACAATGTAAATAGAGCAAATACTTAATCTCAGAAATCTATCTATCTATCTATCTATCTATCTATCTATCTATCTATCTATCTATCTATCCCAATCTGTTTATATCTATCTATTCCAATTTGTTCAGATCTATCTATCTATCTATGAAATGTACATATATATATATATATATATATATATATATATATATATATATATATATATATATATATATATATTTCATTGAACATGTGACAGACCAGGTGTTTGATTTAGTTTTTTATACAATTTATCATGTGATCTAATAGTTTTTTTTTCTTTTCAAAATTAAATAGGCCAAATATTATTTACGGATTTAATTAACTTTATTCCTGATCATTCAAAATTCGTAAATAATTATATAGGCGACACTACAACATGTTTGACACGAAGAATCACTCTACACCTTTCTGACCATAGCTCAATTAGATCTCATTTAAATATTCATGGAGACCTACCAGATCCTATTCGTAACATAATTGTTGACAACACAAATATAATAGCATCATCTACATGCAAAAAAAGGCTAAAAATAATTGAAGCCTTATTAAAAAAGACAAAAAGAAAACAACACTCAATAATATCAACTATGAACATGGACACAATATCTTGACTGTGTTTTGAAAATGAAAACATTATATAAATACAAACATGCAACAAACTATTTCTTGTTAACAGTTAATATATTTCAACCATGAGAATGGTTAAATGTATAGCCGAAAGCGTTATTTGGTAAAATAACGGTAAAAAAGCCACAAAACAATACAACGGAAATCCTTGCAGAGCGGAGGTGAACACATGCACTGCGAGTAGAAAGAGTCTGAAAGCTTGGCGCTCGCTGCACTAACTAACGGCTGGTTATGTGAGACTCGCTCCTATCTCAAAATTCAGCTGATATCTCAAGGCAAAAAATCGGCCGAACTGCGGGCGGCTCGTATCACAAAAACTCCTATGTCGGTACGCTCGTATCTTATGGTATTAGTGCATATATATCTCTAGTGTAAATACCTTATATCAGATATATATATATATATATATATATATATATATATATATATATATATATATATATATATATATATATATTATGCAGAAATATAGTCTTAAAGTGTGCTATATTTATGGGGTAAAGTGCTCAATATCAGAGATAGAGCGTGTGTAAATATAAAAGTGGACATGGAAGTCAGCACTTAGAGGCCTCTAAGTGCTGACTTCCATGTCCACTTTTATATTTATATATATATATATATATATATATATATATATATATATATATATATATATATATGAGGGTCATTCAATAAATAAATTGAATTTTTCGGTATAAGGACTTCTAATACAGATAGAAGCTTACTCTTTTTTATTTTTTTTTGTTTTACTTCTTTTTCACATGGATTTAATTTCTTTTGCAGATAAAAAAAAACTTTGAGAGTTTTGGCGATTAACAAAGATGGCCGACCAAGTAGCATGCTCCAGGATTGAACAGCGGTCAGTTATCAAGTTTTAGGTTGTTGAAGGGTGCAAACCAGTTGAAATTCATAGGAGAATGTCAACTGTGTATGGTACCACATGTTTCAGCCAAAAAAATGTCTACAAGTGGGCTAAATTGTTTAAAGAAGGACGGAGCAGTGTTGAGGATGAAGACAGGCCTGGGAGGCCAACAGAAGTGAGGTCTCCTGAGGTGATCGAATCTGTCAATGACCTCATTCAGTCTGACAGAAGGGTGACAGTGGATGACATTGCAAGGACTTTGAGCTTATCTGTTGGGACAAACGCAGGGGCCATCAGTCAGAAGGAGTCATCTTGCATCATGACAACGAAAGGCCTCACACAGCAGCCCAAACGGTGCAGACCATCAACGAGCTGGGCTGGGAACTGCTCCCTCATACCCCTTACAGCCCAGACCTTGCCCCTTCAGACTTTCACCTGTTTGGTCCTTTGAAAGCGTTCACGAGAGGCACGAAGTGACGATGAAGTCAAAAGTGTTGTGAGCGACTGGCTGAGACATCAGTTCAAAGATTTTTACGCTGAGGGAATACGGAAGCTTGTGCACAGATGGGAAAAGTGTGTGACAGTGCCAGGAGACTACGTTGAAAAAACATTTAAGTCCTTATACCGAAAAATTCACCTTATTTATTGAATGACCCTCGTATATATATATATATATATATATATGTATCCAGGTAAAATTGTATTGATTAGTTAGTATTAATGACATATTATATGGATGCTCTTTACTTAACAGTTGCATATTAATTTGCCAAACTAAAATTGTATTTATGGTCTTTTTTTCAAACGGTTAATTTATTTAACAGTTTCTTAAACGGGCCTGTTATTTATTAACTACAGAATCTTATGAAAAAAGCTGATCGAGCAGATAGCTATTTGGCATTATGTTAAATTACCTCCCTACGTCTTTCCTTTTTTTTCTTAGGAAAATTGAACGCCAGACTTCTATACAAATTTACGAAATAATCTATGCATTTATATCTGTCCATAATGAAATTGTCTAGGATTTACATGCAGACAGCTTCGTGTGATGACCTACATAATTAAAAAAAAACGGTGAGTTTGAATTTAGTGTAGGTCACATTCGATTGGTTAATCACGGCAATGCTCACAAGCCTATTTTAATTCTGTTTTTTCTCGAGAAAAAAGACGAAGTATTCTGCTTTTTGAAATTTCTAACATCTTTTGTTTTAATATCCTAATATATATATATATATATATATATATATATATATATATATATATATATATATATATATATATATATATATATATTAAGAAAGAGAAAGAACAGACGGAGTTAGAATCCACAGTTCTTAACATTTACTTTTAAAAAAAGGGCTCAATACAAAATACAAACGTAGAGCAAAATATAATATTATTTAAATATTTTTATATTTTTATTATAATAGATTATAATGTAATATTTTAATATTATATATATATATATATATATATATATATATATATATATATATATATATATATATATCTTCACACTTGTATATTTCTATTTCTCTTTTCTATTGTAACTCGATACTTTTATCTGTTTTATTATTTAATCTTGCTGAAAGAACAGACGGAGTTAGAATCCACAGTTCTTAGCATTTACTTTTCAAAAAAGGGCTCAATACAAAATACAAACGTAGAGCAAAATATAATATTATTTAAATATTTTTATATTTTTATTTTTTATTATAATAGATTATAATATAATATTTTAATAATATTATATATATATATATATATATATATATATATATATATATATATATATATATATATATATATATATATATATATATATATATCTTCACACTTGTATATTTCTATTTCTCTTTTCTATTGTAACTCGATACTTTTATCTGTTTTATTATTTAATCTTGCTGTTCTTATTCCACCGCCTCCACACGAAAGTTGCCTGTCAGTCAAAGGAGGAGGTTCGTGTGTCTATTAGTATTTGTGTGAATTTTACTATTCGTTTTTACTCAAGAAATTCAACCCAATGTTTGGATTCATGTTAAAAGTTATCAGAGAAAGCCAATAGATCTTCAGATGTTTTTTCTCGGACATCAGATTTTATATTTTTCCGAATGAACATTAACACTGAACAAAATTTTATACAATAATTATAAAAAAAAGATATAATTCCTTCCTGACAAGACATGAAATGTTGAACACGTTTCCACCAACAATAAAATTCTTATATGTGAAGTTATCATTATTTACATTTGGACGAATACCCTAATCTTTTTGTTATTACAACAAGGTTTCGGCCACTGTGCTCTCCAGTCTTCTTCAGGTGTTTGTTGATACCGGTATACTTCTACTGTTCACTTACAATCTGAAGGAATAAACTTCTATGTCTCAGCTATGAGCGCCTTTTCAGTAGGCCTACCATGGAAATAAATAGCATATGAGAGCCATTAAGAAAGAAAAAGAAAGAAACACTGAAGGAAAGAGATTAAGCACAAGCAACAGAAGCAGACACAAGAAAAACGAAGCGGAGACAAAGGCAGTCAAGCGTGACAACAGCATCATCGGCAGCGACAGGCAAGTAATAAGATCATTAGGTTTAAAGCTCCATCTTCTAGGTTCATAATTGTTTTTAATAAGAATCTGATGTCATAGTAAATATGAGTTAAATGCTTAAGTCTAGTAGTACAAAAAGAAACAAGGGTAGCAGTACTAAAAGAGAAAGACTAGATTTCTTTAGACGAAATCCCGAAATTCCCTGTTTGTTACCTGGATCGATTGATACTTGAAGAAGGCTTGATGGTATAACGACTGAAACGCTGTCAGAATATCAACAGTGACGAGGGCCTTAGTTCGAATATAAATATTAGATACATTGAATTTGACTAGATAAATCTTTTACGTTGAAGTCAACTAAAATTGTAGGGATTATATAAGATTATCTAATTATATATCCACCATTATTTGCTAGAAACATTTGGCCATTCACAAGGCAGATCTTTAATACCTTTGGAGTAGAAAAGAATTCCGCAGATTTTGCTGTGAATCAATTTTTGACGAACACTTAAAGCTGATATTCATTAGAGAAAGTTATCCTCATCTTTTTGCAGCGACCAGCGCATTTCATGCAAGGTCTGGTGAATATGGTGGTAGTTGTTGAACAGACCAACCGTGTTCCCAAAAGCTTTTCTCTCTTGTTCTTGATGTAGCCAGCCTTCCTTTGTCATAGAGCAGAACTACATTTTTCCTATTGACGACACGTTGAAGCTGCTGAACGTATAAATGTGCATTTAGTGTTTCATTGTGTTTTAAGATCTATAAATGAATAATACCCTACCGATCCCACCGCACACACAAGAATAACTTTCTTCCATGGAACTCAGTTTTTGGTGCCGTTTGTGGACATTTATTTTTGTTTATTTTAATTAATATTTTTCTTAATATATATATATATATATATATATATGCAAAATCGAGTGAATAATGCTGGTGGGAGGTAGAACAGACCAACCGTGTTCCCAAATGCTTTTCTCTCTTGTTACTTAATTGTTCTTGCTTTACCTAGCCTTGCCTTGCTTTGTTATGGAGGAGAACAACATTTTTCCTATTGCCGAGCGTACAACGCTTTTCGACCAAAGTTTTACGGACACGTTGAAGCTGCTGGACGTATAAATGTGCATTTAGTGATTAATTACGATTTAAGAACTGTAAATGACTAATACACCGACGATCGCACTAAGATTACCTTTCTTCAATGGAACTCAACTTTTGGTGCCTGTTGTGGAGATTTATCCACTGCCTTTTGCGTTGAACATTCGAACTCTGAATTTATTCCTAACTACCTCGCATGATAAGAAGTTAGGTAATAATCAGTTGGTGCAAGGTCAGGTGAATATGACCGGGGGAGTAGGAAAGACCAACCAATTCAAAACCTACTGTTATTATTGTTGTATTTATTGTTTCATTGTGTTTTAAAAACTCTAACGATACGAGCACATGCATAAGATTACTTTTGTTCAATGGAACATTTATCCTCGTCAGCTCACTGCCTTTTGCCTTGAAAGATGTGGGTGGAGGCCAAATTTATTCTCAACTGACACGAATGATTAGTAGTTAGGATGATAGATTCATCATTACAATTGGTTCTCAAAAACGGAAAATAATTATGACTGTAACATATATGAAGTGAAAATGTAGTAGACAATTCCCATTTCTATAATATCGTTGGCTTATTTTACCATATGCAGCTGTGTTTATTATTATTATTGTTTTTATTTTCTTTGAAAAAAAATTACATAGATAAAGCTCTTCGTAAAGTGTGGGCTGTACTTGTCAGAATAAATTTTTGTATCTCTTTGAGGCATGGACTTCCAGGGATCCCTTCAATTAGTCTACTGGTATCTTTTCCAACCAATCCTAAGGCTCCAACTACAACAGGGATTGTTGATGTTCCCATGTGCCACATTTTTTAGATTTCTATTTCAAGGCCCCTTGTATTTTGACAGCTTTTCGAATATCTTCAAAGATACATTGCAGTCTGCAGGGACTGCCATATCAATAAGGAAGCATTTTTTGTTTGTGATCTTTAATAACAATGTCTGGGCGGCTGGCTTTGATTGTTCTGTCAGTGTGTATGTGTAGTCCCATAGAATTGTAACAGGTCCTATCTCCGTAACCGGATCTGGGTCGTGTTCGTACCAGTTTCTTTCAGTTTCCTTCCCGTAGGAGTTGCAAATTTTCCAGTGCAGATATTGGCCCACTCTGTCATGCCGGTTTTTATATTCAGTGGGTGCCAATAACGTGCAACCTGATACAAGTTGATCAATGGTTTCTGGATATTTATCACAGAATCTGCATTTTGGGCTAACAGAGTATTTTAGTATATGTTATAGTGAAAGACCCCTGGTCTAGAGAATAGACTCTTCCACCTATTATAAGTAAGAGTCAGTAGGTAGTCGAGAGAGAAGAGTGAGTTATCAGCGACCACAGCTCGATTACTCTGCGTAACACTTATTTACAAGTTCCTAACGTTTCTGTACGTTTACCCCGTTTAGGACGCATTTAGTCCGACTACAAGTTGTATTGTGGAAATAACTCCACAACAGTATATGTGCTTGATAATTCCTAGTTAACAGGCATTGGTCCTGTGCAGCAAGGATAAAACCTTCAGTTTCAGCTTTCAACCCTGCACTACGTAGCCACAGATGGGTACGGTTTTTGTCTACGTCAGCTTGTTTGGTACGGCCAGAGTATTGGCCATGAAGCGGTTTATCTTGCCATTGTTTCTGTATCTTATCGGTTGCATCTGTCTTTGCTTTCTTTTTTAAGTATTTTGCAGCTTCAGCCGGTTTACCCTGTTGTACTTGTATTTCTGCGCCCATTTGAAACTCCATTTTGAATTTGTTGGCTTCCTTTATTACGGAGTAAAGACGCTTATAACTTTCATGTTCCTTGACACATATCATCATCCAGTCTTCTGTAGTTTCCAGGTATCTTTGGAGGCCAATTGTTGTAGTTTTGTAGGACAGTTCTAGTTGAACTAATCCCCTGCCTCCTCCTCCTTATTATTATTATTATTATTTGATTTGATTTGATTTCTGGTGTATATTCATTTCTTTTCGGGTCCCGACCAGAGTTCTACGGTCAGAAATGGCATCATGAGATTTTCCACTGAGGAAATTAAAAAAAACATAAACAAGAACAACACATATTTTACAAAGATAAAGCCCTTCGTAAGACGTGGGCTGTAAACGCGAGGACAATTTTTTGTATTCCTTTAAGTCATGGGCTACCAGGAATCCCTTCAATCTTTTCCAGTCAATCCGAGGACTCCTACTACAACAGGAATTGTTGATATTCTCATGTGCCACATTTCTGAGATATTGATTTCAAGGTCCTTCTATTATTATTATTATTATTATTATTATTATTATTATTATTATTATTATTATTATTATTATTATTATTTTCTTCGGTTTATGTTGTATACACATTTCCTTCCGGGTCCCAATTATTATCATTATTATTAGTAGTATTGACTGATAAGGAAAAAGCTAAAATCATGTGAAATACCACGATACAGAAGCATCCTAGTATCTTCCACATAGATCACGTCACAAATGACGCAATGCAAAAAGGCAGTCAGATAAGAAACGGGTCCGTTGAATGACCTCAGATCCTCCGTCAAGAAAAGAAAGTTGAAATGGTAAGAATATGCAATGTGAGCCAACAATCCTTCCACTGACATTATACAAGGTTACACCTCAGGCAAAGAAAGAAGAAGTGGACAGAGTAAAAGATGTGCTGACAACCTCGTTGCATGGACTGCAAGATCATTCACAAGGATTCAGACGTTGGCTCGCAACTAAGAGGTATGGACTGAGCTTGGTCACGTGCTCACCTGTGCAGCGACCCTATGACCACACCCGGTCATGGCATTGACGATGATTATGATGATGGCTTACGTTTGTCTCTTCGTAAGCATCATACTTGTTTGTTTATCAATACGAACGGTAGACCTGTTTGTTTTTTGGTTCATTTAGGCTTATAAGCGCAGGTACAAGCCACGATGTTTGAATGTCGATTTTCGCAACAAAACACAATCTTTCTACCCATATTTCATTTCACTCGGAGCTTTGTAAATCCAAATTCAAAGAAAGAGGATTGTATCACGACCAGTTCTGAGGATGATGCGACCATGTGCGCGATTTTGAGAATGATTCATCGTTGCGCACGTGGCATGGCGGGTCCCAGTTGCAAAGGTCAGGGGTGTTGGAAATAGCGATAGAGTAGCGATAGACTTGCGACATTTCGTTTGTGGTTGCAGAGTTGAAAATAATTCATCAAACCCAAGTCTGCGTAGAATTCTATCAAGGCAGGCATATAAAAATTGGGCAGCTTCAGTTCACATATGTTAGCAATTCTTTATTTTTGTTTGTTTCTTTGTTTGTTTGGGGTTTTATGGCATATCAACCACTATGGGTTATTTAATGCCAGATCCAGTATTTACTAGATATATCAAAAACGTATAGCTGGCAACATCATTGTTTCAAAAACGTATAGCTGGCAACATCATTGTTTCAAAAACGTATAGCTGGCAACATCATTGTTTAAAAAAAGTGTAATTGGCAACATCATTGTTTCAATGTGCTGGAAAAGACCTGGAAGTTCACTATTTTCCCATAGCTGGGACCCCAACAGGTGCTACCACCCCGGGTCAGGGTGGACCTGGGAACACCAGCAATTAAGAGGTGGTTCTTTGCTTCCTCAAAAACTCCTGATCAGAGGCCTTGCTGTCAGATGCAGTTTAACGTCGTACCCAGGACGCTTTATTTTTGGTCTGATCTGGTTCATGTAAAGTTAGTGTATAATAGTGGGTTCAAATACTTACTAGAAAGGTAAAAACGCCATAAAATTTATCAATAGATCTAATAGGTAAGTTCCACTTCAGGGTGTCGGTTGAGCTTGAGTCCCGGTAGATATTCAAGACAAGGAGCTTCCATTAGGAAACAGTCATCCATCTTAACAGGTAAAAGTTGATGGTGTAAAGACACTAGTATTTTTCTTATTATGCATACTAGAAATTTAAACTTTCCCTTTCTAATTGTAAGTACGAAGACTGACCAAAAACTATCGGGACTGGTGCTATGAAAAGAAAAACTACAACATATCAATTCGGCATTTAATCTCCTTCAAAGTAGTTCCCTTCAGAAGCCACACACTTTATCCAGCGTTGTTTCCATTGATGTGAGCATTCCTGGAGCTCCTTTTTTTGTAGATAACGAGCAGCTGCCTCGTCACATTCACGTGAAAGTCCTCAACGTCTTGAAATCTCGTTCCTTTCAAGTGGTATTTGATTTTTTGAAAGAGTAAAAAGATACAAGGGGTGAGATTTGGTGAATATGGTGTTTCTCGGACCTGGGGAATGTTGTACTTGGCCCAGAACTGTTACTTAAACCACGGTCACTGAAGGAAACTGTGGCGTGGTGAGACTATCACACTCTACACGCCTTCCTTCCAAGCACAGCTATAAACAATGGTGCAACACTAATTCTGACCTCAGTGGATCGATGTATTCTAAAAGACCAGCCGTTGATCCTGCCCTGGTCCAGCATTACAGGTTCAATCAAAGTCTTCGGTTCACAATGTCGATTCGATTCCACTTTCCAACCACGTTGTGATTTTTTTGATCTTGGAGAGCAATTAACAAATCGTAAATCCCGGAAGATTCAGCTTGTCTACCTGTAAGTTCGTTGGGGTGAGAATCGGGCCAAGAAGAAAAAAATCAAATATGAACAAGTCAATTCGAGTCCAAAGAAAAAATTATGTAGATGTATAAAAGGAAGAAATTGGTACAAAAATAATAATACTTCTTTTACAAGAAGGTAGTGTATATGCAATAAAGTTCAGGAAAAAAATATTGCAAATAGTTCTGAAAGGAGATAAGTAGTTTTCGGGTTCATCCTTTTTGTTCGTAGTGGTTGCCATAATTATTTCACTATCAGGATATAAGTGGGGGGTCACTGTTAGTACCGATCCAATTTTGCAGATAACTTGAGTCCACTCCCTCCCCTATTACAGTAGCAGTGGACACTTTCACTCTCACTGTCTATCTCTCTCTGTCTCTCTCTCTCTTGTCGACTGCAACTTCGATTCGACTTCGACTGTTTTCGCACAAACACGCACATAAATAAACGCGGCAAAAACCCCGGGATGTCGGTAACACAACCTGAATACTGACCTCCCCCCCTTCATGATTAAGCGAACAGTCTCTTCTTTCCAATTGGTATTCCATAGTTCATATATTAATTTCACATTTTATATTAATAATTCTGGCGAAGGACAGATTCTCTGGGTACAAACTTCACCCAGATTATTTTTCTAATCTATAAACACATTTCTATATTACTATAATTATTAATATTTCAAGGGTGACCATTGCTCTCTGCCACAATGGGAGTGAGAATATTATAAGCGTCCAGTCAGGACAGAGTTCAAATCAATCTGCACTAAGCGGCTTCACCCTGCGTACTTTAGCTCCATTGCCATAGCAACATTCCCGATACATTTGGTCAGACCTGATACAAGTGTCTTTTTCGTTTCCATTTTCCGTAAAACTTCCTCCTTGCCCACATGTTATGTCCATAGTATTTTCAGTATCCTTAGAATTACATATCTCTTGATTCAAGTCCCATCTTCATCTGTTAGGAAATAACTCAGAATTCATTGCTTTACATACCATTTCAGCTATCACGTCTTTGTTTCTAAGGAGAGTTTGTTTTTTGCTTAATACCTTCAATATGTGTCTATATTTCTGAGATGAGGTATTGTAATTATTTACATTATTTACATTGTTTGACCTGTTGTCCTCATCTCTATTGCCATGTTCACGGCGTTTCGGTCGTTGCAGGCTCGAACTGAATCCTTTATTTCGTTCACCGGGGTAGATTGTTCTAGTTCCACGTGTCATGCCTGTTCCATATGTCTCAGTTATCTTCCTTTAACTCAACTCTCCAAGTTTTTGTTCACCACTGCAGTAGCCAGGTACTGAACTCACAACTCTTTGGGTCAAGTCACTGGATCCAACCAACGCTTTTATCTACTGGGCCATGAAGAAGGCCGGAGAGTATAACGACTGAAACGTCGTGAATATGACAATAAAGATGAGGACAACAGGCCGAACAATGCTTAGTACCTAGTTTAGTTTTTGGGATGTATCGTTGGTTATTCTAATGCGTCTTCGGATTCGTGTGTCACATAATTAAATTTCAATAGATGATTCATTCTGACGTCTCCTATTTGTAGAGCAAGCTGTGCCCTTTTGCTGATGACCAAACATTCTGTCTTTTTACATAAAATATATTTAAGAGTGGATTACAATATTTTCCGAAATATTATTATCGTACTGTCTACCATTGCCTTAAAAAATTCACTGCCAGTAGGCATCACTAGTGTACAGGAGAACTCTCTGGCATCGCCAATACAAGCAAGATAACGCTAGTACTGACAAAATCATTAGGCGTTTTTTAATGCCATATCCCTACGCGTCTTCGTTGTCTTTATTATCTAGGAATTGCCGTGCATTCTTGGGAAAGATAGTCGAGTGTTTTAGCGTACCTTCATCACGGTTTGGAATTTATTGTTTTCCTTCTCTTAGATTGGTTATTATTTTTATCTAAGGGTGAACAGATTAACTTATAGTTTAAACCCGTCTCACCGAATCCATTTTCTTCACCAATATTCATTGCGGTGTCCCCCTATTCATATTCGGAACACAGTAAATGTAAATAAATTGCTAGACGACTGTAATCGATGTGTTGTTAATTGTAGTTACTTAATTTTCGCTTATTCTTAAAATGTTCTACAAGAGGGCTGGTGACAATAAAACAGTGCTCGATGTAATAAAACACAGCTATTCAGTATATATTAACAAATATTCATATTATCCCTCACTCGGAGTTTTCATGCACAGCACAAGAAATGAATTGATTGTTAAATATAGATATAGAAATAAACATCTGTTGAAATACATTGATCCCAGATTAATTTTTAATACAATTTATGACCTTTTCAATTTTTATTTTATCTACAAAAAACAAAACAAAAACTGTAATCTCCCTTTATGTTTCATCTAAATTAATATTCAGTCTTAAATAAAAATTAATATGATTTTTAATTTATTTTATATATATGAAGTAAGAATTCTGTCTATTTTAAATGCAACATACACTTTTAACATGAAAACCTGTAATCCCCGTATAATATAGATTACGGCGACATTGCGTTAACGGGATATTTTTATTCGAATTTATACGCCCAGCACCTGAAGGTTGTATTGTGTGTGAAAACTCCGAGTAGTGCTAACGGTGAGGGATAATATATATATATATATATATATATATATATATATATATATATATATATATACAACCACAACTCTCACGTAGACTCAGATACCACCTCAACGAGACTAGCACCATAAAATTCATCTTGTAACAATACACAGCAACACCAGAAACCCAGTCAAATCATCTGACATAAGAAAAATCTTAACTAACAACACCAAAATTCTCTATAAAAACAACTGCAAAAAACGATTAAAAATTGTGGAAGCTCTTCTCATCAAAAACCAAAAACCCAACATAAATAAAATAGCATTTAATACTGGCAGAAACATATTAAACATATTTAATAACTAATCCTCCAATAAAAAAACAAACAAACATCAACCTCCTCCTTTCTAATAATGAACTAAGCCAAAAATATCGTCTAATATTATCTATAAAACTAAAACAACCAATAACATATCTCCAAACAAAAACAAACGTCATGATGACGGCAGAAAGCTATTGACTGGGATCCTAGTTTAACAACCTGGACCCAAATATTAAGAAACTTGCGAGGAAGCAAGAAAAAACTGAGAAAAAGATCATCAAGCGGGAGAATTCCGAAATCTTTAATAATAATAATAATAATAATAATATATATATATATATATATATATATATATATATATATATATATATATAAGCCTCAAACACTAATATTCCATGGTTATAATTTATTACATTGGGATCGTAATCACCATCCAATTCATCAAACCTGCAAATACAAAAATTTTTTTGAATTTGTAGGTCGGATGAATTGGATCGTAATTACGATTCCAATGTAATAAATTATAACCATGGAATATAATTGTTTTATAATATATTCTTACTCAGTCCTGGACATTGAGTTCTACCTCAATTCTATCCTCTTTGAAATTTATGTATACATACATACATACATACATACATATATATATATATATATATATATATATATATATATATATATATATATATATTGACCACTGATATTATTAATATATATATATATATATATATATATATATATATATATGGGGAGAGAGAGAGAGAGACAGACAGACAGACAGGGAAAGGGAAAGAAAGAGAGAGAGAGACAGGGAAAGGGAAAGAAAGAGAGAGAGAGGCGTTGTTATCTGTTGGATTGCCACTATGTTTAATTACATATATATATATATATATATATATATATATATATATATATATATATATATATATATATTGGCTCCTGAAAAATTAATTTCGGTTGAGCTCTTTGGTTTGAGGTGTGAGTTTGTAAACAGTGACTATTTAAGCTAATATTGCACGACTCTTCGGCAGAATTGAGTCACTGTCAGTCACTGTGTGTTTATCTAAATCTAAAAATAAACACGCTAAAATTCACCTTCATGCGCCGACGGCTTACTGTTAGAAGTTTCGACTGACGCAAATTCAGTCGGGTTTCGATCCTGGCTAGAGGCAACCGGGCGTCTAGTCACACTGATGAACTGTGAAACAGCGAAACAGTCTGTCTGTAGATGACAAAATATATATATATATATATATTACCTGTGTGTGTGTGACAGGACTGAAAGAGAAAGAAAGGGATATGAGAGGCAAGGAGTGACTGAAGGAAAAGAATGATATGTGTTCATCTTAAATCTTGAATTTATTCACGTCACCAAATAGTACTCTAGCAGACTATGGATTTCTTCCTTCCTTTTTCGGATAGAAATGCCATTTTGAACTAGCACGGTCTTAGTGATTTATAACCGACAAGCCGGTCTTTGATATGTTACTTTTAAAAGGCGTTGTAATTTAAGAGTGGCTCCACGGTCGTTCCAACGGCAGAAAGTAAATAAGGAAATGTTCATGGCGAAAACATAGTTGATATTCGTTCGTGTGTGGTCAGCTGACACATTTGGTCTCGTCGGATCAGTTTAAAGCTACAAATGAAATGAAGGAACAATGTGTTACGTGACGTACTTATTTTAAATAAAAACATTCTTTTTGAAAAATCGTCAAGCATATCTAATTACAATTGTCGTATTAAATGACACGTGAGGCTGTTAATTGCTACGAGAGGTGAATATCAAGAACCCTTCTTTTCAGATATGTGTCCTTGCACGACCTTCTTCGTTTTAAGCCGAAAAAAATTATGAAATTCTTAATGTATAAATTCACACGCGTTCCGAGTGAGATAGACGCTGATGAATTAGGCCCTTTAAAAAAAAAATAAAGTTCATCCAATGCAAGGCTTGAAAGCCACTCAAGGTAAAAGATTATTGAATTAGGTGTTTAGTAACAATGTAGGAAGTTAATATTATGAAAAGGTGTATAGATTACGATTGACTTTTGACTTGAAGAGGTTAAGTTTGTAGTGTTCAGGGACGCATCCTCGTGGTGTTCCGTTCCACACTGTAACAGTTTATGAGAAAAAGTTGAGTGGAACTTCCTCCTTACAAATGGAATATAGAGGAAATGACGATGATTCCACTACTTGAACAAGACAAAAAAACGTCATAGCTGTAAAGAACTGACCTTGCAGAGCTCTTCTAAACATTTTCCATGGTAATAGCGTGTCGTGTCTCTTACACTAAACTGGATGTTGACTGCTCGACGACCCAAGGCAGAATACGAAAACGCGTCTCTGCGCCTCATGGCTCGACGCATGTTTTCGGTATTAAATGATAAAATGAACTTTATATATTGACCAGTAGAAATAACTCCCGCTAAAAGACACAGACTGTGATTTGGAGTCGATACGACGGATATAATTTTCTTTCCTTCAGCGCCGCGGAACAGAGAGGGAGAGAGACCCGGCTGAGTTGTCGGCACGTAGAGGTTGGTCAAGAACGCCGCAGGCAGACTGAAACTGAACCCGATACTTTTCAACTTTCATCCTTCGCCGCCGCCGTCTTCACAAACGTCAACCAACAGCCATGACCAACATTCTTTCTCTTCCTTCCTTCCTTCCTCACTCTGTCGCATTTTACAACAGCAACAAGTAGTATGCAGGCTTTGTATATATGTAAATAAATTATACATTTATCTTCCCAAAATACGACGTATTCCTTTTTCCTCGAATTTACGTTTGCTTAGGCGAAGAAGAAATTAACATCTTTAGCAGAAACAACAACAGCGACAAGTTCTGCCTTCCATGTTGCTCACTTTTCGTTTCCGCAACAAGCCATAGAGCGGCCATGTTGCCGCAGAATAGAAAATAAATCATTCCCGTCTTTCTAAGTCACCGTAACTGATTTTGCACTCTACCAAGGCTGGAAAGTGAAGACTGAGCAGCCTCCAGTCCTGGGTATGACGATAAACTACATCCGACAGCAAGGCTCCTGATCGGGAGATTGGAGTTTTCGGGGAGACTGGAACCACATCTTAATTGCTGGTGTTCCCCAGTCCACCTTAACACGGAGTGGTAGAACCTCTTAGCGTCCCAGATATGGGAAAATATTGAACTGCGAAAAAAAAAAAAAATAAGAACACTATGAAATTATAAAAATACATTATTATAATAAAAATACCAACAATAAGATTTTATATAAAAAATGAACAACGTATATTTATAGTAAAATGACCAACAATACATTTTATTTGTAGTTGAAGACATGAACTTGAGTTCAAAATAGATTTGGTTGAAGCCATAAAATTGTGTTCAAAATATTTAATTTTCCGTTGATATGCCGCTAACCAGAATCAGCTAAACAATGGACATGAAAGAACTCTTTCATGACATTAATCCATATAAGATCCTCAAATTTCTTAAAGAAATCAAACTGTATTCCAAAATATAACTTCAACAAAACTACAACAGAAAACACATATCACCGCCTCCAATAATAATACCCTGACAAACATGTTTATGCACAAAAGGTGTATCATCTACCATGTATTCAATTATGAAAGTAGAATAATAATTTTATTACTTCAAAGCGCACAAGAAAAGAAAATTTCGGTATTAAATGACACATGAAAGAGTTGATGTGCCGTTAAATAAATCAAAGCGTCAACGCATATATTGCAATAATACGTCATGTGTAGTCCATTCTTCTTTTAAAGAGAGTTTCGCAGAAGGATTCAGATATTTCCTCAAGCAGTAGATATCTTTAGCAAGTGATCGTATATATAAGTTTCCCTTGAGTGCTGGAGTGGACTTGAAACCCAATAGATGTTCAAAGAATGGAACATCGTGGAGAGATCAACCGTTTATCGTAACTGGATTAAACTTAAAGTTTTGTCGATAATATGTCTATGTTAATATATTAGTTTTTACTTGTATTTATATACACAGAAACATTACCATTAAACTTCGCCTCAGCCACTACAAAGTACTAAAGTTTATATTGCTAAATATAAAATCTGTATAAATCGTTAAAGTCTATATCTTGTTTATTTTATGAAATGACGTAATAATGTACATTTTATAGCAAAATAATTTCTAATAAATAATTTCTATATTTCATTCATAATTTTATTTGCAAATATAAACGCAATCATTAGCATGAATGAAGATATGAACATATTTGTTTTACTAATGTTTACCCAATACAAGTCCAAAGAGCCACTCAAGTTAGAGGGTTACTGTGTGGATTTATATTAGCGTAGGGAAGGGCAAGCGTTATGGCAATAGAGCTGAAGTAGATTTTAGAAGGAACTGGAAACCCATTACTAAACAGGAAACAAGCTTTAATCTTCTATTTCTGTTCAAAAGAACGGGGAGGAGTATGAACGAGACGATAGGCGAAACTCTCTACTCCTATTCATGATGTCTCGGGTTAAAGTAACGAGTGCTATTCAAGTAATCTATTAAATATTTCCCTATATTATTTCGGTTGAGCTCTCGGGGAGAAAAGTGAATTTGCAAACAGCGACTATTACTGCTGCTGATGCAAGACTCTTCGTGAAAACGAATTGAGTTCTCCCAGTCACTGGCGTGTTTATCTAAAAATAAATACGTCTAAATTCATCTTCATCCCTGCCGTGCGCCAATGACTTAGGGGTAGAGTCTCCGACTGATACCAAATCAGTTGGGTTTCGATCGCGGCTTGAGGCAATCGGATGTCTAGCCACACTGATGAAACAGTCTGTATGTGGATGATTATACATACCCAAGTACAGGGTTGGTACAAATGGAATAAAACATCGATAACCAAAATCAATATTCTTAAAAGTCTGACCCATACCGGGTACTGCAAATAATATTTAATCAAAATTATAACATATGTATGTTATAACATCACTACAAAAATTGCAATTTTGTTTCGACACTATTACTACTTGGTGTTGATTGCAAAACAAAGAAGCTTATTTTTGCAAAGGGTCTTTGTTTTGTATTTGTCTATATTTGTGGCACGTGGCATTTAGACATGGCACGTGGAACTAGAACAGTCTACCCCAGCGAGCGATATAAAAGGTTCAGTTCGACATTCCAACCACCTGAAGAAGGCCGGAGCGTACAACGGCCGAAACGTTGTGATAAATATGGCAACAAAGACGAGGACAATAGTCCGAATAATGTAAATGGTCTTTGTTTTGCAATCAACACCATTACTTGATAAGGCACCAGTAGTGTTGAAACAAAATTGTAATTTTGTAGTGGTCTTATAATAATGTTATAATAGTGGTGCATATGTTATAATTTTGAATAAATATCATATATATGTATATATATATATATATATATATATATATATATATATATATATATATATATATATATATATATATATATATATATATTGCTTGTGGGTATGTGGTAAGGATGATTGAAGGAAAAGAACATAACATTTATATTATACCCCACAAATCATTGTAAATCTTGAATTTATTCACGTCGTCAAATCGTACCCTAGCAGACCATGGGTCGGCCCCTTCCCTTTTCAAATAGAAATGCCATTTTGAACCGGCACGGTCTTCGTGATTTATGACCGCCAAGCAGGTCTTTGATATGTTACTTTTAAGAGGCGTTCTAATTTTACAGTGACTCCACGGTCGTTCCCACAACAGGCTTAAAGAAAAGGGTCACGGTAAAAACCTAGTTGATATTCGTTCGTGTGTGGGCAGCTGACACGTTTGGTCACGTCGGATCAGTTTAAAGCGACAGCTAAAAAGTTGGTACCTTGATTTTAGGAATTTAAATGCATTGTTAGATTGGTAGCTAAGTCTCATTATTTTACAGTTAAAATGACTAGATGTAACCGTAAGTTCTATGTTAACAGTTTCTTCTATCGCATTTTTTATTTGTGGAAATCTCTTCCGACTTCTTGCTTTTCATTTAACTTTGATCTTCAAAAATTCTTCTTTCTTATCAATACTTGTTTTTTTATTGTTCTCTCGCCATAATATTTTTCGTTTTTTTCTTTTCTTTCACACTCATTAACCCCTTTCATCTTTGTGGCTTTATTGCCTTACTTTGGGTGAAATGATGAAAAAATAGTCATTTCCATACATAAACATTCTATATTCAGTAACCGGACTTTTAGCGTTAGAACCCATTGAAATTTATTAAATCTTTCTTTAGCGGTTTTACAGAAAATTAGATTTTCAAAGTGCTTTTCCGCTGTTATCATTAATTCTAGTGCTGATAGGAATTTCCTTCCAAGCCATTTGTTTAAGTTTGTGTGGTGAGTCAAGGTCTTGATTATCTCATTGCTTTTTCTTCTAGTTATATGTTCAAAGAAAAAAACTTGAAAATTCTAAATTTCATCTCATATCTTGACTGTCCTCGAATTAATATATATAATAAATAAAGTATATATGAAATATTTAAATTGGATGTTAGTCAGAAAGTTTGGCTGGCTTGAAAGCAACTAGAATCAAAGGCATACATTTATACCATTTCTTTTTGGTGTGAGATCACCCGCCTAATTTTATTGTGAGCTAGGATGGTAGTTAGCAACACTGTAGGACAAAAATAAGACCTATGTAAGCAGTGAAGAGCAACTGGTGTATAAATAGTAGTGCAGTAAAGTTGGTGCCTCAATAAAATGCTTGTAGAGAAGGCAACAGAAAACCACTCCACTATCAAATCCAAGAACATGGCATTCCATAATTTTAATATAAGAACGATGTAAAGTTGTAGCGAGCCTTGATCGCCCACGTTCTGAAGAAACAATGCAAGAAGAAGACGAGAAGTTGGAGAAGAAGTAGTAGTAGTAGTTGTAGTAGTAGTCGAAGAAGAAGAAGAAGTAGTAGTAGTAGTATTATAAGAAGTAGTAGTAGTAGAAGTAGAAGAGGTAGTAGTATCAGTAGAAGAAGAAGAAGTAGTAGTAGTAGTAGTAGAAGAAGAAGTAGTATTAGTAGTAGTAGAAGAAGAAGTAGTATTAGTAGTAGTAGAAGAAGTAGTATTAGTAGTAGTAGTAGTAAAAGAAGAATAATTTAGTAGTAGTAGTAGTAGTAGAAGTAGTAGTAGTAATAGTAGTAGAAAAAGTAGTAGCAGTAGTAGAAGAAGAAGAAAAAGTAGTAGTAGTAGTAGTATTAGTAGAAGAAGAAGAATTAATAGTAGTAGTAGCAGAAGTAGCAGTAGTAGTAGAAGAAGAAGAAGAAGTAGTAGTAGTAGTAGTAGAAGAGGAAGAAAAAGAAGTAGTAGTAGTAGTTGTAGTAGTAGTAGAAGAAGAAGAAGTAGTAGTAGAAGAAGAAGTAGTTGTAGTAGTAGAAGAAGACGTAGTAGTAGTAGTAGTATTATTAGAAGAAGAAGAAGAAGTAATAGTAGTAGTAGTAGTAGTAGAAGAAGTAGTAGTAGTAGTAGTAGTAGAAAAAGAAGAAGAAAAATAAGAAGTAGTAGTAGAAGAAGTAGTAGGTGTAGTAGTAGTAGAAGTAGTAGTATTAGTAGTAGAAGAAGAAGTAGTAGTAGTAGTAGTAGAAGTATCAGTAGAAAAGAAGAAGTAGTAGTAGTAGTAGTAGAGGAAGAAGTGGTAGTAGTAGTAGTAGTCGTAGAAGAAGAAAAAGAAGTAGTAGTAGTAGTAGTAGTAGTAGAAGAAGAAGAAGAAGAAGAAGAAGAAGAAGAAGAAGAAGAAGAAGAAGAAGAAGAAGAAGAAGAAGAAGAAGAAGAAGAAGCATGTGCTATTCATTTTTGTTATTTCTGCTCTTGAAAATATTCAAATGATGTTTTTTTCTTTTTTTTTTTGTGGTAAACTTCTTATTTGTCATTCGGGAGCGCTAGTCTTTAGTGTCGGATGAGGGATTGTCTTCTTTAAAAAAACAAACGATAAACCCGTTTTTTAAATCATTGATACAAGATAACGGTTATTTAAAGCGGATAGTTTAGACATTGCTATAACAAATCGGACGATACTTGTAACATCCAATATAAGAGGCTCGATCTGGCCAAGCTATTTAAGAACGTGAATCGAGTTTTCAGTTTAGTATTTTGATTTTGTAGAATCTTACGTTGTTGGACAACCGTTCGCTTTCCTCATGTCCTATACTAAATTTGTTGTAACTGATTACACACTGAATTTTTTGAAAAGTAAATTTATTAATTTCACATTCTGGATTTTTAGGATGCATTCAAGATATGCGCCGACATTACTCTCATTCCAACTCTAGGTCATTGTTTCTCTTTTGGAAAGGGTTTATTGTAAGTGGTTCTTTCTAAAAGTAGGTAATCAGAAAGAGATATGCGCTGGACGGTCCCGACGGCTGAAAAAAAGGATGGTGCCTGAAAGCAAATTCCGATAGCAAGGAAACGGGGGAGTAATGTTTTTGACAGAAATTATTATTCATGGTTTCATGGGGGTCTAGAGAATTACTAATAGTCTCCATCGACTTCTTAAATACAGACTTTCAGGCATTTGCCGTCCAAATGCTCGTATCTTCTTGGACAGAAGATACGAGCATTTGAACGGCAAGTGTATTATTTATGCACGGCAATATTTCAGCTCATATTGCCACTGGGACCAATGAATGCTTGTGTAAATTAGGGTTAAAATGACAGATTTATGGAGTAACCTGTGTGTTCTCTAGGCAAGGGCACCATCAAAAAACTTTTGGAATATCATGAAATGGCGCTTTCAAGTGGGCGGTAGATATTTTAAATTTCTATGAACGAAATTTGTAAAATAATATTATTTGGGAGTAAAGCACTCCTGGATTAATTCCGAATTATAATTCTATGGGCATATGTGTAGTAACCGGAGGGCCGGGTACGAATTCGAGTTACGTGATATATATATATATATATATATTCGCTTTCGCACCGATATCCTTGATCAGGAGTCCATCACTGGGAAGAATGTGAGTTCATCTCTTCTCCCGTTGAATTGCATGACAGCTCTCTTACTTTGAGGTAGCGACCAGTCGAGGAGAAGGAAAGCTCTCAGTTCAAAACCGACTTGAAGAAAGTTGGACACCGTCAATGTATCTTGCGCTAGACACACCGCTGCTGCTACGACCCAAATGGATTACAGAACTGCGTGATATCATTAAAATGTAACTTATAGCATCAAAATCATTGCTTTTCGTCTGTAGGAAAGGTATGAATCAATCTTTCGCACCAACTATGGGTTAATTAATAGAACTTGTATCTGGAAAAATCATTGTTATTCTAAAAAAAATATTAAATCAGTATTCAAACCAAAAAGAAAATAATTGTTCTCACAATTCAAAAAGGGTTGATAAGCCGTAAAAAACAATCTACTATGTTATTCGATCAAGTGACTTACAGTGGGCTTTGTATTTTATTTCTGTGAATAAGCTGCATTTTTTATTGAACTTGTTAATTTTTGTATCCTACTATCACTTCTAATTGATTCTATTTTTGATGGTTGCGTGGAAATCCTTTTAAAATTCCATGTTCCTTCAGGGCGTAAGGGATCATCACTCTGTCATTTGTTCTTTAGAATTGCCATTCATTCTTGGGAAAGATAGAACGCTTTTTTGAAAGCAGAAATAGCCTTGTGTTCACAGGAATAAAAACATATACAAAAATAACACTAAAAACATGTTAGATTGTAAATTAAATTCATATAATTTATTTATTTTTGTGTTCAGGCGTGTGTGTATTTTTGGTTACAATTATTTTAAGGTTGGATGTGATAAAAGGAAGAAGTCACTTCGTATTGTGACAAGCAATGTCCTGGAGAGTGGAGCTGGACGTCTTGACTTTCCAACGGAAAGAGACTGAATTTAGCGTCTTTTGGCACGAAGTCCGTTTTCAGGCAGAAAATTTTCTGTTGCATTCCGGGAGAAATTTTCTTTTTCTTTTTTATTTATTTTAAACAAAGTTTTAATGTTATTTGTTTTATTTTATTTTATTTATAGTATACATTATTATTATTATTTTATATTTTTATTTGTATATATTATTATTATTATTATTAATAATAATAATAATAATAATAATAATAATAATAATAATAATAATAATAATGTCCCTACAGACCTATACCTGGGAGAGAAGAAAGGTTTCATGCCTTTCCCAATGGTATTTTTTGCGATAGTGAACGCAAATTTAAGCCCGGGATTTGAATTCGTTTCGTCGACTTTTATTTGTTACATTACCCGCGGATATATTTTGCCTATTAAATCTTAAAACAAATTTCATATTTTTACTAGATCTTAGATTATTATGCATAAAAATATTTTTTTCAGAAATTTAGTAACTCAAGTATCACTAATTTTATAATTATTATCAGTTTCTCAATTTTCATCTGCCATTAAAACTGACTAGGTTGAAGATTCATTCATCCGAAGTCGTATATTTTTGTGGATGTTCGCCTAGCGTAACGGTTAGTGACACGGAAAAAGAAATTGGAGAGACAGGTGAGAGTATCTTGTTCAAATTCTAACCGAGGTCGTTGTGTTCGCTTTCGTTGTATCGTAATGGTATCCGTTTCATTATAAGGAAACAGTCAGCATTCATTGACCGAGCAGCCAGTACTGTTGGTTTCACTTAAAAGATTTTTCACGAAAATGGGTTTCTCAAGACCGGCAGCCCTTATCGCTCTTTCCAGTATACATGGGGTCTCCAGTCCTTGTCTTCTTTTTTGAGTTTTTTTTATTGTGTGGAACGTTAGTATCTTGATTACGTCATTATTTTCTCTTTGATTTACATGAGCTGTTAATTTTAGTCGTTGCTGATCCTGAAAGTCCTCAAGAGATGGGCTTTCTGATATCTGGTAGAGTTCTTTGTTTGTGATTCCGTAACGCCAGTCTACGAGGTTCGAAGAAGGACGTTTCTCGCTGAGTCCAACAAGCTTCTCTCACTCGGAGTCTTTTTTAACCGTCAATATGAGTAAGCGGTTGTATACAACCGACAGTAAGATATTTCTGAGTTTAGCGTCTTTTATGTCATTCATATGAAAATCTCGATCTGACGAGACAATTTAAGCATACTGTATGATGGAAATTGTCATGGGAAAAGTGGCTTTCTCCTCAAATTGAACACGGGCTTTGTTTTTTGTTTTTTTTTAAGCTTATCACCCCAAGCAAGGCTGGAGGCCACTAGCACGCAAGGCGTTACAGAAGGTTTGGAGGAAGAGCAGATAGGAGTGGTAAAGGAGAGGATGTGGAGAAAGACAGTGGATCGATCAAGGCAAGGGGGTTACAGAAGATTTGGAGCGAGAGCCAATAGGAATGAAAGGTGAAAGGATGTGGAGAAGGGAAGTGGATAGATCAAAGCAACTGGAGATGTCGATTGACGTTACACTTAAATAGTTGGAGATTGTATTTGTCAGGGAAACAGGGATAAGGAAGGGAGTTCCACAGGCGAGATGTGCGAGACATGAAGCTATTGGAGTAGAAGATACGTCTACATCTAACAGTTTCAATGGTGAAGGGGTGGGAACGGGATGCCAGCCTCGTAGGACGTTTAAATTCACGAGGCCTAGGGACCAGCGAAAGCAGCTGCTTGTTTATCGTCTTTTCTGAAAAAGCATTCGATGTTTAACGATTCACCAGCTGAAGGCCGTTAAATTAAATACGAATAAATTCCTATTTAGTTGGTTCACTGTGTCGTGCGAGACAATCTTTCACTCCAGAATCTATCTTGAATACAGTGCTGTTCGATAAAAGTGACTCACCTGATCTTTTTTACTAAAAATATTTTTTGCCTATTGTTTTTGGGGTTAAAATAATTTTTAATCTTACTAATATAAAGACCACTTCCCGACTACCTAGGAAAAAAGTTTATTCACCCTAAGGTATTCTATTGACAATTATAAATTTGGATATAAATGAGATTCAGGGAAAAAAACTCTGTGCAACAAAAAAAAGTGACTCAGATATCGCATTCTAATGAATAAACTGGTAAATTTAAAGAGCTTTTGACAAAATATTGAAAACTATTTTACAATACACTCAGAACAATATTCTAGAGAATTCTAGAACAGCTTAAATTAAATCTAGAGTATTCCAGAATATTCCAGAAAGCCTCATACAGTATAAAAACAGCTTGAAATAGCCACTCAAGTCACTAGCCAGATGAAAGGGTACAAACACGCATCAGAACCACTTAAGGCATCTATTATTGCCCTCTCCAAAGCAGGCAAGTCTACGAGAGAAATTGCAGAAATTGCTATAACCTCGCAATCAACTGTCTCTCGAGTGCTTAGGGCACATAATGATGCCACTCCTGCTCCAAGGAAGGAAACAAGGGAACGAAAGAAAAAGATTGATGATAGAACTGGCAGGATAATCAAGACAGAAGTTGTGAAGAATAGGACTATAACTAACCAAGAAATTGCAGCCAGTCTAAGCGAAGATCAAGGCGTTAGTCTTGCCTCTTCACCAGTCCGTCGGTGGCTGTGAGAACAATTTTACAAATCTTGTACACGAAGGTTTAAGCCGCTAATAAACAAAGCTAACAAAGCCAAGAGACTTGAATGGGCTAACTATTACAAAAATTTCACCGTAGAAGACTGGAAGAATGTTCTCTTCTCCGATGAAAAGAAAGTTGAGCTAAATTCAAAGGATAAGGTGAGTCACTTTTATCGAACAGTACTGTATCTATAAGTCTACCATTCGTCCATGCTTAGAATATTGTCGCTACATATGGTTGAGCTCCTTGATTTACATTCTCCAAACCTTCTTTTCTCATTATGTCTCCCAGAAATGACAATATTCTTTTTAAAATTGTAATTATAAATCTTCTTTTTGTCCCTATTTTCAGTAACATTTACTCATTACTCACATGTTCACTCCATGGTATTCTCTTAAGCCTTCAAATCTCTCTCTAAGTGAAGAAGTTCTATGCAGGTGATTAGATACTACATAAAACTTGAGATATTGTTCTTCTTTTTCTCACGAATAGGAAACCAGTTCAGTGAATAGGCAAAAATAGAAAAAGCACTAAAACAAATCTGCGTTTATTTTCAGATTTAACATAGACAGTGATACGACTCTAACTTGATTAAATGATTGCTTTGTTTTTTACGGTTTATCAACACTTTGATGTTATTTAATGCTGGAATATATTTTGGGAATGTAACATTAGTTCTTTTTTTTTGCGAGTTACATTAACAATTTTTTTTAAATTAAAAATATTTCCCCAATAAAACTCCTACTATTTAACCCTTACATGGGAAGAAGATATGAATCCCAAAGAAGAATCAGCAATATTATTGGTTCTGATCTGGCAGCTCGGCTTCTGTCACTTTCTCACCGTCGTAAAGTTGTCTCTCTGTGTCTTTTCTATAAATACTTTCATGTTAATTGTTCGAATGAGCTCTTCGCTATGGTACCTAAGCATTTTGAATTTAAGCGCAATACTAAATTGACGTCGATATCTCAACAATTTACAATTAAACTGGCTAGAAGTAATCGTAAATTCCATGCTAACATTTCTTTTCTAGCAAAAACTCGCAAAAAAGAACTATATATCTCTTAAAAAGAATATTGTCATTTCTGTGAGACATAATGAGGAAAGAAGGTTTGGAGAATGTAATGCTCACAGGATATAATAAAGTCAAGAGAAACTGGGAAAAACAGCAAGTAAAATATTTAACGAATTGGCGTAACTGGATTGACTTTATTACAAGAGTCAAAAGTTACTTCGAGCAACAAAATTGAGGAAATTATGGAGAGCCATGATCACATAACCAGTTTGTGCGAATGGGTGGCTGAATAAAGATGAAGATAGATGGTAAAGGATAAAAAATTACTTAAAGCAACAAAAGACAGGAAGTTGTGGAGATCCATAATCACCTACTGACTTTGTGTGAACGGATAGCAGAACAAGACAAAGAGGGGTGCTAAAATGTCAAAAGTTACATAAAGTAATAAAAAACAAGAAGTTGTGGAGAGCCATGATCATATGATGATTTTGTGTAAATATATGGTAGAACAAGGAAAAAGTGATGGTAATGAGACAAAAGTTACTTAGAGCAATAAAAGACAAGAAGTTGTGGAGAGCCATGGTCACCTGCTGACTTTGTGTGAAGAGCAAGACAAAGATGGATGTTAAAGAGTTAAAGGTTACATAAAACAATAAAATAGTAGTGAGCCATACTCTTCAAGGGATACGCCAAGTAAAAGATACTGTTTGTAGGAAATGAGAAAATAGATCGGAAATCCGGATTTTGACATCACACGGAAATGTGTTGAGAGGCTTTTTGAATGCGAGGTGAGTGGACGCTTTTTCACAAAATAACAAGTTAACGCGCTACGTCCCCGAAAGAACGGCTCAGTGCTCAAATAACGACCGAATTGAGCAACGCAGTCGCAGTTTCTAACTTTTAATCCTGCCCTCTGAATCAGTCTTTGCAAGTTTGAGAATTCACCTTTGCAAGTACTTCTTTTGTCAATATTCGCTTTTCTTTACAAGTTACGAAAAATAAGATAAAAAATCATTGTTGGGTGTAGCATGAACACCTGGCCTTTGCAAGTTTCAACTTCTAGCTTTATTTTTATTTACAGTAGACAATGAGTCGAGCGTGAATCTGTTTCAAATATTGTTTGCTTCTCCGTCTAAGCCCATTGCTTAGGAGATCATGTGGAATGCAGATTTCGCGGTAATGCTCTTGTGCGAGTTCTTTATTCGGAAACGCCCCTCGACGGAAACGCGAATCCATAACGACTGCGCCTACGCGTCATGCAGTGAAAGACGTGTCGCCTTCTTCACCCTTCGATAGAGAGGGTGATTCAGCAGAAAATGCGACCTTGGTGGCAAGCGGAAATTAAAAACTACATACCAACACTGGATTGAAGATTAAACTAAGAAAACGGGAATATTCGTTCTGTTATGGTTTCAGGGTAAAAAAAAAAAAAGCTTCAAGCAAAAGGTGCCAATGTCAATAGGTATGATTAAATTGAACTCTGTGTCTGTTGAAATTAAAATAAAATAAAAGTAGAATGATTTGATAATTGCTTTTGGTTTATTTTTATACAGTAGCCAACATTATCTATTTTTGTTTGGAGAACCACTAGGCTATCACAGAAGTTGTATTGAATGCTCTTGATCATCTCTATAAAACGAATATCATCTTTTCTAAATTATAATCTATAACGTGATATTATATATTTCAGTTCTCCGACTTGCTAATGAAATATTCCATTTCTGTGTTATAAGCATTACTCGATGCCCCTTTCCTACTAGGCTACTTTACCCTCACAGGTGCGGATGTGCGAGTGGTGTAATGGATAGCAGCTCGGAATGTAAAATCGGAGTGAAGTGTTCGAATTCCACTTGCTTTCATACCATTTACTTACAAGCCAAATACATTTGGAAAAGTTACGAATCTCTCTCCCAAGCTATGGGTTAAATAGTACACCTTTTATCTAATAAAATCGTTATTCTCCAAAACTATTGTTAATGGAATATCCATTCTAAAAAATATGGAATTATTCTTACAATCCAAAATACGTTTCGGCTTTAAATAAAACATAGTGTGTTATTTTGTTTTACGGCATATCGACACATCAGTGGGTTATTTAATGCCGACAAAATTTTTAGGATAGGTTCGTAGGAATAGAATATGTATTCTTTGAAAGAAATCAGTTTGTAGATCAGGCTTTTTCGTAAAAGCGTTTTGGTTGTGAGTCAAATGTATTGCTGGTACTTTTTTTGTCAAAAATGTATTGCTGGCATTTTTACTATAAAAATCTATTTTTATATTTTCATAGCGTTAACTATTTGCCCATAGCCGGGACCCTAAAAGGTGCTACCACCCTCGGTCAGGGTGGACCTGGGAACAACAGCAATTAAGAGGTGGTTCCACGCTCCTCAAAACCGCCTGATCAGAGGCCTTGCTGCCGGGTGTAGTTTATCGCCATACCCAGAACAAATCATATCAAACCAACCAATCATACCTTTACAAGAATAAAATTAGACTAATAACGCAGTTTTTGCTGCAATACCTATGCTAGAGCTATTCAGTCATCCCTTTCAAGCCTTGATAGAGTCTAAAATCGTTTACGGGGTATTGTTAAGCCTGACATTTTCCACTCTGCAGCCTCTTTTCACGGATTCAATGTCACAAGTCTATCGCTATTGTATCTTTATTTCCAGGGCAAATGTTCAGAAAACTTTAGTTATACCAGTTTGGTGTTTTACAGCGAGGAAACAGCATGCCATCTCCAAATATACACCCCCCTCATTTACGCTGTATTCCAAGTTTAAAGTGTAAGTTCCACACTTTTTTCTAAGAACTGTTACTTTGTGGAACATACTCTCGCGTAGACACATCCCTGAACACCACAATCTTAACATCTTCAGTCAAGGGTCATTCGTTATCTATCCTCCTTATCCTTATAATATCAACTTCCATCACGTGCTCTCTCTTACATTCGCATCACAATGCCCATTCAATACCACTCTACCTTGAATGACTCTTGTGCCTTGTATGGAGTGAACATTAGTGAAAAATAAGTTACTATGTTATTGGTAAAACCACAACATTTACGGATAGAAAAGGAATTCAGTTAAAATATTTTGTGATGACAACGAACACTCGTTACCACTTTTGTAATGTCAAGGAATACTCGTTGTCACTTTCGTAATGCTCGTTGTAGTAGAGACTTTGTAATCGCGGATACAGCTATAGTAACGCCGTTGAACAATACTGGTGTCAGACGCCTTCGAATGACACTCGCACTAATAATACTTGCTCGATAATACCCGCTCGAAAAGTAACCATCGAATAGTGATCCGAATAGTAATCCATATATTAATGCGTATAGCGATCACTTAGACGCCACGCTAATTCCCATATATACATTTCCTTTACCATCACGTGATCTACTTAATCACAATGGGATCACCTATGTTTGCTATCTGGTGATCTGTGTTCAAACTGCAGTGTCGACAACAACACTTTATTTCTATATAACTGTTATGGCTTAAAGCCATAGAAAGATAACACGGACTCGGATATAGGTTAAATAGTATATTCTCGGAAACGTAGTACAAAGGTAAATGTGGATTGGAGAGTACTTTCTCTCACTGGTGTCCCGACTCACTCACTCAGTCACTCACTCATTCTGTGGCTACTACTCGGTGACCCTCACTTGGTGACTGACCTTACTCAGAGTTGGTAGCCATATTATATAGGTGTAGAAGAGTTCATTTGTAGGTAGGTCCCCACAATACCCCTCTCCAAAGCCTTTTACTCGGTAAAAAGTTTTATTACTTTCCAGAAATTTAATACCTTTTCTTTTTGGGGTTGATTGTTAAAGGCTCGGTAAATTTCCTCTTTCTCCCCGACCTTCGTTGTTCAGGCATATGCTTGCGGGGGCTCGAGGTCAAATGTGTCGTAAATGATCTCGATGGGTTCTTCCACTTCATCCTGTGTGCTGTTAGAATCTATTTCATGTCGTTTTTTAATTTGATTAATATGTCTTTTGTGGGTATGTCTTTGTCCTTGTATTATGTACACCATCTCGCCGATCCCTCTAGTGATCATGCCCTCCTCTCAGTACGGCATATTCTTCTGAAAACTTTAAAAAAAGATTTTCTGATCGTTTTTTTGGTCCTTTTTCGGTCTTACATATTTTTGACTGTTTGGGAATTAATTTGTCAAAAACAGATCTCACCTTTCTCACAAACATGATTTATGCCGGTGAGCCAGTTGATGGTGTATTCGGGTTCGGCGTAATGCGATAAACTTGCAGAAACTGCTGTAATGCTATGTCGGTAGGAGTTCCTTGAGCTTTTTTAAATGCTCTTTTCAGCGTGTCTACGAACCTCTCTGCCTGCCCATTTGATCTAGGGTGGTATTGAGGCGTAGTTATGTGCTTGATTTGGAAGATGTCGCAAAAATTCTTAAATTCTGTTGACGTAAACTGTGTACCATTGTCGCTACCCACGCAGTCCACTACTCCAAATCTCGCAAACAGCTCATGTAGGAAACTGATTGTTACAGCCGTTGTCGGCCTCTTGCATCTTAAAACTTCCAGCCACTTGGTGTAACTGTCAACAACGATTAAGTAATAATAATCGTCAATCGGCCCAGCAAAGTCAATATGTATACGTGACCAAGGCTGGTCCGTTTTTGGCCAGGGTTTAAAAGTGGTAGCTGAAGCTTTGGCCGCCAAGGCGCATCCTTTGCATGTGTTAATCATTTCCATTATGTCCTTGTCCATCGCCGGCCAGTAGACATATCTCCACATGAGACTCTTCATACGGTTTCTACCGGGGTGTCCACCGTGGAAGTCTTTTAAAATTCGCCTCAGTAATTTTTCAGGAATTACAACTCTTTCGCTGTAAAATAAGACATTGTCACATAGTGAGTAGACGTCTGACACGCTATTATCTTTTGTTGCGATTTTACATTTTATCTCGCAAATAAAGTAATCTTCTAGCACTTTGTTTTTGATTTCCGACAATGTTACAGGTAGATCCCGGACGGTATTCGCTATTATTGATTTTATTTCACAGTCTGAACGAAGAGCTGCTATAACTGAGTTTCAAGTGGTTGATTTTGATTAGCGATTAGTCTGGATAAACCATCTGCATGGCCAATTTTATGAGTTGGTAAATAATTTAATTTAAAATTATAGTTGAGAAGGATGGTACCCCATCTCAAAAGTCTATTCGCCGTATAAACCGGTAAACCCTTTTTAGAGCCAAATATCGTTAATAATGGTTTATGATCGGTGTGTAGATTGAAATACCTTCCATGCAGATATCTGTGAAATTTTGTTACCGCGAAAATGATATTGAGGACTTTTTTTAATTTGGCTATACGCTTTTTCTGCGGGTATAAGGTTCTTGATGTGTGTGCTATGGGTTTCAGTGTACCGTCTGGCATAATATGTAGGATACACGCACCGATACCGTACGAACTAGCATCGCAGGTCACAAAGATATCTAATTGAGGGTTAAAGTGAGTCAGAAATAGTTCTGATGTTAATATATTTTTTATTTTTTCAAAAGCTGACTGACACTCCGTTGTCCAGTTCCAAATTGTCTCTTTTTTTAACAATTCATTCAGAGGAACGCGTAGCTCGTGCATATTTTTTATTAATACTTGGTAATAGTTGGCAAGTCACAGAAAACTTTTGAGCTCGTTGACATTTTTTGGAGCAGGCATATTTTTGATAGCTTCTGCCCGCCGTGGGTCAGCCGTCTTCCCTTCTTATCAATGATATGCTCGAGATGCCTTATTTCATTCATATAAAAATCACATTTCGATTCTTTTACCTTGAGACCGATATCCTGATTTTTTTCAAAAACCTTGTGCGATTATCCTCGGTAGATTTGCTTGCTATGACAATGTCATCCAGGTAGGCACACGCGAAGTCAAGGCCGCCCAGCATGGTATCCATGACCTGCTGAAATATTGCAGGTGCAACTTTAACTCTGAAAGCCAATCTGTCAAACTTGTATAAACCCCTGTGGGTGTTGATACATAGAAGTTTTGCGCACTCCCCCTCAACAGCGATTTGAAGGTATGCATCGCTTAAGTCCAATTTGGAAAATATTTCTCCACCATTCAGTTTATTAAATACCTCCTCCGGTGTGGGTAGAGGGTAATGATAATCTTTTAGAGCCGCGTTGAGGCCCGTTGAGAAATCCGCGCAGACCCGAATATGGTTGGACTTTTTTCTTACGTATACAGCAGGGGCCACCCATTCGCTAAAACTCACTTTTGACAGTACACCGGCATTTTCTAGTCGGTCTAATTCTTCGTTAATTTTTTCTACTGGTGCAAATGGGACATTTCTTTTATTTTTGAAAACGGGTTGAACGTTTTCTTTCAGCTCGAATCTGGCTTTTGTCTTACATTTTCCTAGCCCCGCCGAGAAAACTTCAGGAAATTTTTCTTTTAATACGTCTTTCAGGTCTTGGGCATCCGTTGTCATATTTTCCAACTTTTGGCAAAAATTATTGATAGGTTGATCCCGCAGCTTAAACCGCTCCATCCAATCCGTCCCAAATAAATTCTCAGAGTTTTTAGGGACGAAAACTGTTAGTTTCTTTGTGATGCCATTTAGTGTTACGGGTAGCGTTAGCTCACCTTCAAATTTGATTTTGTAACCCGTTTACGGCACGGGCTGTTTTGTTTGTCTTTTTCATCGTTGGTTTTTTTAAATTTCCTCCAAGTGTGAAGATTAATGATTGAGAGATCCGAGACAGAATCTAGTTGCAGCTTCATTGTTTTGTTTAGAATGTTAACTACAACGTATTTTCGTAGATTTTTATCTACTTTTTCATTTGATACAGTTTGTCTGGCTCTGTTTCTGTTGTTCCTTTTGTTTCTACAGTGCGCCCCCTTGTGGCCAATTTTGCCACAATAATTACATGTCTTGTTTCGGTAAAAACAATCTGCCGCCCAATGTTGTCTACCACAACGTCCGCATGGCCTTGGGGGTAATTTTTGTTTCTCACAGGGTCGTCTACTTTTAGATTGTGAATGGGCATACTCGTTGCTTTTTTTTACCTTTTCCTGGGGAGTGATTTTTTGGCTTGTACTTAATTCTCCTAACATACGATATGCCTGATTCCTCGATGTTTTTGGAATCGCTTTTAGCACTAATTACTCGCTGGCAATCTTCAGCTAGTTTTTGTAATGTGAGACCTGGTTCGCTTTCTAGTCTTGATAGAACTCTCCGTCTAATCTCCGAGTTTTTTGCGGAGACTAAACCTTGGGCAGATATTAAACATTTGAAATCGTCAGCTGACAATTCTGCCAAACGAAAATCGTCACAATGCTTATTAACAATGGACGCAAATGTAAGATAATCCTCGTCATCCGTTTTGACAAGTTAAAACACTTCCATCTTTTGTGAAATAGTGTTGTATTAGGGCTAAATAACTCAGACAAAAGTTTTACTGCTTCATCGAACCCCAATTCACTTGTTTTCTTCGGAAGAATGTAATCGACGAACTTACTATGTTCCGCTGTTCCCAACTTTCACAAAAGTAGGCGAACTTTTTTAGCGTTCGGCCATTCCTCACAATCAATCGCAAAAAGATCATCATATCTTCTATAGAAAGCTTCAAATGTTTTATGTTCTTCAGGAAGATAACTGAATGTCTCCATAGAATTCCAAATTGTGTTGTGAGAGAATGCAGTAATTTTAAATATACTTAATGTTTTTAGAAGTAAATCTTCTTGTTGTTTTTGGAATTCAAAAAAAAAAAACTGTTGTTGTTCTCTCTGCTGTAGAAGCAATTTTTGAGGTTAACACATTGGGATATTTAGAGTTATGGCGTGACCTTTTTTTCTCTTGGGTAGAGGTTTCTCTTTGTGGTTCGAATATTCTCGTCGCCAGTTGTTATGGACACTGGAAAACGGAATTCTTTTTTCCTTTGTGTAAGTTCGAATTCCTCGTCGCCAGTTTTTATGGTGTAAAACCATAGCAAGATAACACGGACTCGGATATAGGTTAAATAGTATATTCTCGGAAACGTAGTACAAAGGTAAATGTGGACTGGAGAGTACTTTCTCTCACTGGTGTCCCGACTCACTCATTCACTCACTCTGTGGCTACTACTCAGTGACCCTCACTTGTTGACTGACTTTACTCAGAGTTGGTAGACATATTATATAGGTGTGGAAGAGTCCATTTGTAGGTGGGTCCCTGCAATAATAACAAAATAAAAAACAAGCAGAAAGGGGTATAAGACAAGGTTGTGTCTTCTCACCGGACTATTTCAACATTTACAGGGAAGTGATTCTGAGAGAATTAGAAGTCAGGATTCATTATTCGTGGCCATACCGTTAACAACCGTAACAGCTGACGCAGTGTTGATGACAGCCTCAGAAAGAAAACTACGGTAACTTCTACAAAATGTAGTAAAGGAAAGCGAGAAGAAAGGACTAAACATCAATAGTAAGAAGATAGAATGTACGGTTGTCAGCTCAACATGCGAATTACAAATAGGAGATGTCAAAATCAAGCAAGTACAAAAATTTAAGTGTCAAGGAAGTGCTTTAACAGTGGAGGGAAATGATGGCACTGAAATCCGAAGGTGCGTTCGGATAGCGAACGATGCTTTAGAAACAAAGGAACTAATTATGGCAATGAATTCTAGACAATCTCATCACAGATGAAGAAAAGACTTGAGAGAACAAAAACATGGTTCTGCAGAAGGGATGCTGAGAATCCCATGGGCTGAACATGTGAGCGATGACGAGGTCTTAGAGAAAATGGGAACAAAGAGAATACTTCTCAGAAAGAGGTAGTTGACATTTCTCGAACATATAATTAGGAAAGAGAGCTTGAAGAATCTGATACTCACAGGACATATTGAAAGCAAGGGGCTAGCGGAAAGCAACGCATAGCTTACCTAACGATGTTGTGTACATGGTTGGCAAAACAGAGATTAGGAGATACTGAAAAAAAATACACTAAAGCCTACAAAGGACAGGAAGTTGTGGGGAGCCATGATTGTCCACGCCCTGAAGAGAAACAACACAAAGAATTAGAAGAAGATTACGATCATGAATTCTATAATCCATATGGTCTTTAAGGGCACGACATGCACTGCAGCCATGGCAACTGTAGCGGTGTACATGTCAAGGGAACTTCACGGAACCATCCGTTTTCAAGGTGGTTCCAATTCAGAAATGTCTTTCTTTTACACTGCTTACTATATGATGTGGACCGGAAGTAGGGGCCACAGAAGTAAAACACGGAACACGGGTTAGAGGTAAGAAAGATATATTAAACAGAAAAGTTACAAAGAATAGTGTAAGCAGAGCTTACTATCCAGTGGTGTCCGATATTGGTATCGTACGCGGCTGCGCATTACTGGTGCTACTCCTCCCATGATTCACATAATAATATAGTACTGGGAGAGTCCATGATGTAGGGAGGTATTGGTCTCACAACACTATATAAGGCAAGAGAGCAAAGCTGTCTTGATAATTAATTCATATCCAGAGGACGCTTGATTAATGCCTTTTCAAAAGGCAATAGTGCGATATGGACGAACCAAATTCTGTCAGAATTTGAATGAAATGCAGTATTGGTTCAGTAAAATGAACGAGCCCCCTTTCTTTCCACATACATATGCACACTTATTGTTTTATAGAAAACCATCAACCTAGATTATTTTAAGACGAAATTTTTGGAGGTCTAACATGTACGGAAAAAAATTAAAAATGAAAATATTTCCTTTTTGGAGCAATATAAAAACACCTGAAAATGATATTCGTCTGTCCTAAACAAGACCAAGTCGAGATATTCTCCCTCTCTACTCTATCTCTTTTTCTCTGTTATGTTTTTCTTTTCAGGATATGATCGATGATAACACAAAATCTATCTATCTATCTATCTATCTATCTATCTATCTATCTATCTATGTTCACCCACAGCTATCTATCTATCTATCTATCTATCTATCTATCTATCTATCTATCTATGTTCACCCACATCTATCTATCTATCTATCTATCTATCTATCTATCTATCTATCTATCTATCTATCTATGTTTACCTACATCTATCTATCTATCTATCTATCTATCTATCTATCTATCTATCTATCTTCACCCACATCTATCTATCTATCTATCTATCTATCTATCTATCTATCTATCTATCTATGTTCACCCACATCTATCTATCTATCTATCTATCTATCTATCTATCTATCTATCTATCTATCTATCTATCTATGTTCACCCACATCTATCTATCTATCTATCTATCTATGTTTACCTACATCTATCTATCTATCTATCTATCTATCTATCTATCTATCTATCTTCACCCACATCTATCTATCTATCTATCTATCTATCTATCTATCTATCTATCTATCTATGTTCACCCACATCTATCTATCTATCTATCTATCTATCTATCTATCTATCTATCTATCTATCTATCTATCTATGTTCACCCACATCTATCTATCTATCTATCTATCTATCTATCTATGTTCACCCACCTCTATCTATCTATCTATCTATCTATCTATCTATCTATCTATCTATCTATCTATCTAGGTTCACCCACAGCTATCTATCTATCTATCTATCTATCTATCTATCTATCTATCTATCTATCTATGTTCACCCACATCTATCTATCTATCTATCTATCTATCTATCTATCTATGTTCACCCACATCTATCTATCTATCTATCTATCTATCTATCTATCTATCTATCTATCTATCTATCTATCTATGTTCACCCACATCTATCTATCTATCTATCTATCTATCTATCTATCTATCTATCTATGTTCACCCACAGCTATTTATCTATCTATCTATCTATCTATCTATCTATCTATCTATCTATCTATCTAGGTTCACCCACATCTATCTATCTATCTATCTATCTATCTATCTATCTATGTTCACCCACATCTATCTATCTATCTATCTATCCATCTATCTATCTATCTATCTATGTTCACCCACCTCTATCTATCTATCTATCTATCTATCTATCTATCTATCTATCTATCTATCTAGGTTCACCCACAGCTATCTATCTATCTATCTATCTATCTATCTATCTATGTTCACCCACATCTATCTATCTATCTATCTATCTATCTATCTATCTATCTATTTTTATTTCAGGATATGATCGATCATAACCCTCTTCAAAATGGTTTTTTTCCTTATTTCTAAGCATTTCTTGTGCCTGTAACCCCTACCCCACACGGCTGGTCGTTGTGATATTCATTATTCCGTCCCCGTCGCGTTTCTAATTTGTCAACTCAATTTCTATGAATTTCCGTTGAATTCAGGGCGCACTTTGAATGTTCTACAACCCTTCCTTTCTCATCAAGTCTCGCCAAAATCCCAACTGTCACTTTCTAATTATTAGTAACAATTCCGCTTGTGGTTCTTATTTCCTTTATTTTCTCTCTCTAAGAAAATCCCAGCATTCGTCAACATTCTTGATCTCTCTATGACTTTTCTTCCTTTGTGAAGCATTTTCCAATATTCATTGTCATGTAGGTTTTTCTTTGCAATGAAATTATATTCGGAAATTTCTACTGCATTAATATAAACTACTCTTATTAAACAAATAAAAACTACTGGCTTGAAACAAAAGACCGTGGTGTTTTTCACTTGGTGGATTTTGAAGACGTGATTCCATTTCACACGTAACTGAAATTAATGAGATATAAACATATTTTGACGGGTGACATTTCAATGTCGCTTTCCACACGATTTCTAAGTGAGTTGCGGATTTAAAATGTTAAAAGTGAAAATGGAGAAAAATGAGATGCATTTTTCTCATTTGAGGTTCTTTCATTTCAGGAGGATTGGAACAAATTGACACATATGTGGGCGAATAAATCCATGTACAAATATCTAATATTCTCTTTAAAATTTACTTAAAAAGGGATAATGTTTTTTTTTGTTCTGACCTAATACAAGGGACGAAGTGCATTCTCGTGATGTAATAACCAACGTGTTGAGCTTGCGCATCATTGTAGCGAGTTCGATCCTCACTGGGCCCTACGTGTTTGTGGCTTTGTGCCAAGCCTCAGTCATGTTAAGATATATCAGAGATACTGTCGTTTTTGGTGAGAAAAACAAAAGAAGAAAAGAAAGACAAGATAGGGTAAGCGGTAAGGCTAACAGGCGCTTAACGTCTGCTTCAGTGAAATTGAAATCTTTGTTAATTTTTAATCTTTTCTTAGGTAACCTTTTACTTCTTTAAATAATGACCTGTATTCATACTTATAATTATTATTGTCAAACTTTGTTAGCGTTGAAAAGCTCAAATATTTAACAATGCAATAGGTATTTTTTACAGATATTTTATAGGGGTGGAACTCGCAAAGAACTCATTTAATCATTAAATTAAGAATTACGACTCATCATAAAATTTAAAACATAGGGAAACAGTGCAATTTTCACTTGTACGTATACTACTACTACTGCTACTACTACTACTGCTACTACTACTACTACTACTACTGCTACTACTACTACTAATAATAGTTATATTTTAAAAGAAAGGCGGGGGGATGACACGTCAAGATGAAGGATTGCAGAAGAATCTACATATATCAAAGAAACATAAAAAGAACTAAAATAAACGATAGAAAATTGTTAATATGGATAATTCAGAAAACAATTCAATAAAAAACGATCTGTTTTGAATCAAGTCAGTTCAAATTAACGACACTATTATTTTTCATAACAAAAACAGAATTAATGTTTTAAGATTCTTGATATTATCAGATTGCGCATGGATTAAATAAATAATACTTGTAAGCAAATAAATGCAAAATGGTTGGTGAGTCAGTTGAAGCGGATGCAGCCTCGTTTTCAAGATCGAGCAGCCGCAGCATCTGCATACTTCTAACATTCTCACAACAAAATTTGATGTCATTCTTATATATTTCTGGGGCCCTCTGGGTTAGTGTCAATGATGCTTCAGCCCCGAAACCATGCCTGACTCCAGGGTAATCACCTGGTAAAGGCTTCAGTTGAAGATCCACTGCTGTTTTTCGCAGTAGTATTTGAATACATATCTACAAAGAACTGTCAAAATTAACAGACAGGAATGCGAAGGAAGTGCTTTTGATCAATAGTTTTTTTTTCTTCTGTTAGCAAGATAGCCGTAAAGTTATTTACACTTATCGAAGTCCACAACTACAGCAGCGTGTAGAAGAAAGAAGCTATTGAGTAACTTTAAATATACATCAAGTATAACATATGTGGTTATTCAAGACTAATGCAAGTTGTCGTATTTGCATCAATCCAGTATTGAACGTGTCGTGATACTGAAAATAGGACATACAAAAGCAAACAGAAATGTAGAATTAACTGCTTCCATTGATGGAGGAAAAACAAAAATTGCACAAAATAAATTTCTTTATTTATTTAGGTACATTAATAGTTGTAATTACCATGTATTATGGCTGCCATTGTTATGATGGACAACGTCAACTCGATGGGGGATAGCGTAATACATTTATCTATCTATCTATCTATCTATCTATCTATCTATCTATCTATCTATCTATCTATCTATCTATCTAGATATCTATCTAGATATCTATCTGCCTTCTTCAGGTGATTGCAATTTCGAACTGGACCCTTTATTTCGTGCACCGGTGTAGATTGTTCTAGTTCTACGTGCCATGCCTTTTCCAGGTGTGTCAGTATGAGTTATCTATCTTTAACTTAATTCTCCAAGTTTTTGTTCACTACTGCAGTGGCCAGGTATTGAACTCACAACTCTTTGGGTCAAGTCACTGGATTCAACCAACTCTCTTATCTACTGAGCCATGTGTTCTTTATAAGTCCCCAGAATTCATACACTGATGTCCTCAATTCCAATCACCTGAACAAGGCCGGAACGTTCAACAGCCGAAACGTCCTGAATATGGCACAGAGATTAAACAGTCGGAACAATGTAAATAGTGTAAAGAATTAATAAAAAGATAACTAATAGACTTACTATAAAATAATTTTGAAAACTACCAAATAGACTTTCTCCTCATTCACTTTCCGCTCTCGGAGAGCAGGCATGGTGGAGTAATGGGTAGCGGCTCGGACTGAAGTATCAGAGAGTCGAGTTCGAATTCTAGTTGAATCCATTACATTCACTTACGTACCAATACTCGTATAAATCCTCTTCTTCTCCCCAAAGCTATGGGTAAATAGCAGGACAGAACGGGTTCTGTAGCCTTGGATGGCAACTGGTCTACCGCAAAAAGTAAATGGCAAACTACTGCGGGGAAAAATCTGTCACGTATCGAAAGATCGCCAAGGGTGTATCAAGCATGGCACTGACTGACTCATTCAACTTCAGATAAGTGTATGGATTCATTGCCTAATTTTTTTTTTAGAATAAGGTTCACCATTTACAAGGCTCGTGGCCACTCGAAGTAGAGGGTTACGTTTATATACGTAGAAACCTTCGTATGGGGATTTGCAAGTGTTATACGTATATGCCGACTTAGATGAAGATGAAGGAGACGAACGATATCGTCTCTTGCATGAGAATACTCTTTTATTTTGCTTTCGTCAATATATATCACTTTCGTCTATGTTCCATTACCCATAACAGATGTTTAAGGCCCAGTTTCTTCGTCATATTCACTTCTTCATTTGGTTATTGATAGAATTCCTGTTGAAATACATACATTTAGATTATTTATACGCAGCGGGTATGTCGGGTGAAGTAGACCAGACCAACCGAGTGCCAAAATGGTTTCTGTTGTTATTATTATTGTATGCAGCCTCGTGTGGCGATGGAGGAGAAAATCATTTTTTCTATTGACGTGTGCAGGATAATTTTCGACTAAATTATTGTTGTAACCTAGGGAACGTTACTGAATAGAATAATCACACAAAGGTTGATAATGAACAATAATACTTAGAACAAGAACAACACATATAAGATTCGCCAGCGGCATGTAGAAGAAGTAGTCAATTGCTAGAAATGAGAAGTGAATTTCACAATGAATGTCCAACTGCAGGGTATCTACCAACCGCCACACACGGTCAGATGTGGTACAAGGCCGAATTTAATGTGGGTTATCTGAGCCCGTGGGCTTGGCTACAAATTTCCCGTAGACCCCGTATAAAACAGCGTCGGGTAGCTGTATCCCTAGACGAGACTCTACCCTTCGATATAGTCTCGTCTGGGCATCCTCTCTGCCCGGAGGCAGAGAGTTTCACCAGCACAGCTGGAGACGAATCTCCAATTATAAACCAACATACAGTATTTAGTACTGTATTTATGTGAATGGGGACATACCCATTATCATCTGTAGGTATGCTACAACACTTATATGGCCACGTTGCAGTATGAATGTGCATTTACTGTTTCATTGCGTTTTAAGAACTTCAAATGAATAATATCTTGACAATCCCACCACACGCACAACGCTTCTTCTATGGTGGTTAACTTTTGTGGAAATATATAATTGCCAATCGCCATGTTCTTGAGTTGAACATTGTCGTATGCAACGCATTTTATATCAACTGTTAAGACATATCTAAAAAGATTATTAGTTAGGATGATACATTCGTCATTACAATTGCTTCCCCCAAATCGGAAATTACTTGTTAGTCAATCTTGAAACGGTTCCAAGGTTCCTGGAATCGAGGTTAAACTAGAAGAAGAGTTGCGATTGTTGCGATTGTTGCGATTGAACTTTGGGTTTCTAAGGATACTGGCGAACGTGCTGGAGATTTGAAGAAACTTGCTGTCGTTCAGTCGCCATTGATAACCGTTGCAAATATGGAATAAACACAGAAAAGCGTGAAAGGATAAAGAACAAATAAGAGACGTTTATAAATCTAACTTGTTTCGCTTTTATTAAAGCTTTATCAGAGAATGAGATATGGAAAAAAAATCTGTTATATTTATTTTTCTGTTTCATTCTGATTGGTTAAGCAGACTTCACCTGCATTTGTCAAGCAGCGGGTCTTGTGTATAATTTATGAGTTTAAATGTATAATAATTCCCGTTTGTCTCAGCCGGATTCCGATGATAATGTATATACATGTATGCGTGTGTGTGTCTAGTAAACATTATTTGTTTGGCGATTGTCCGCATATTGATTTGGGAACGTTTTCACATCAACACCGGTCGTGGTAGTGGTAATAAAATATACGCTAGATTCTTTAAGAATGGATTTAATAATAAAGGTGGTGATGTAGTAATAAACGCGTGTTTAAACTTGGAAAAATATTTATCAGAACTCCTTCGAAGTATTTTCGATATAAAAATGTTCTTTTTTAATTAGGGTGGCATTTGTAAAATAAAAATGATGGCCAGTTTTGTTCCGGTGTAATACGAGTGGGTTTAAAGTTTTGTCCCACTGTAGGTCTCCCTTGTGTTCAAAGACGCGGGCTTTTAGTTTTCGAAATGTTTCGTCAATGTAAGTGTATCAACATTGCAAACACTTTTATTGATAAATCTCGCGCATTTGAAGTGGTGTTGGGTTTATTTTTCTTCTTAATTATAGTTCCAATAGACTTGGATGTGGTTGTAAGAACTTAGTGCTGGGCATAACTAATATATTTTCAAATTTTTTAGAGTGTTAGAGGCTAAGGTTATGAATCTTTTTTTTTTTTTGGATTTGCAGATTTGTATGCTCGTTGTCTAATGTTGAGGATGAAATGATGTGGATAGGGAAGAAGTGTAAATGTTTTTTTCAGTCTGGTTCCCAAACTGCATGAATTTAAACGTGCTATTAGGTTGGCATCTCAGTCCCACCCTTTTACTGTCGAATCGGTTCAATGTAGCCGTTTCTTCTACTCCAATAGCTTCATGTCTCGCACTTCCTGTCTGTGGAACTCCCTTCATCTTACTTGCTTCCCTGATAGCTATAATCTTCAATTATTCAAATGCCATGTCAATCGACATCTCCGGATGCCTTGGTCTATTCCCCGTCCTTCTCTTCATCCTTTCCTCTTTCACGCCTCTTTACTCTTACTCCCACTATCTGTAACCCCTTGCGTGCTAGTGGGACTTGCTTGGGGTGAAGTACTTAAAAAATATATTTCTCTTCTTGACCTAGGTATTCTGGGTTAAATATTCTGAACTCTCTGAGGTAGAATCCTATGACTAATCCTGATTTTATTTTTTGACTGTGGTGAGAATAGGAATTAATTTCATCGTTTTTGTTAGTCGGTTGGCGCGAAACACTAAAATCTAATTTATTATTGTTATGTCGAGGAAAAGTAGCGATTTCTCTATTTCAAATTCATGATAGGTTTCACATTATTTAGTTCTTTCATTATATCCATTAGATTTTTGTTATGAGGATATATTAGAAGAACGTCATTTATGGATCTTACGTAACAAGATATAAATTTTCATATAGCGAAAAATCGATCAAATTACATGAGAGAAAAAGACGAAAAAGTAAGCGCCTTTATTTCGCTGTTTCGATGAATTAGAGAGTAGATGTAAAATAAAGCGATAACGTATCTCGGCTTTATCATGAAAATAGGTGTGTTGATGAGCATGACGTGGAAAGTCGTGCCAATCGTTATCGGAACACTTGGAACAATCTAGAAGAGCTAGACAAATGACGGAAGGAAAAGAAAAATGAGGGAAGGTTTGGAACCATCGAAACAACGGTATTATTTAAAACTGCTATAATACTGAGGAGGGTGCTTGATTATAGAGGCGGCTTGCTGGCACTTTATCTCCTGTGTAAGATACCAGTTTCTACTGGTGTGAACACACCATGGGTGAATATTAATAATAAATTTTTAAAAAATGGCTATCCTTTTACTTGATATTTGTTATTGCTCTTCCTTTGAGAGCTTTAGTGTTGCTTGAATAAATTGAGATGAATTTATCCTGATATTTTTAAAATCCTGGGTATAACAATAAACTACATCAACAAGGCCTCTGATCGGGAGATTGGAGCTTTTGAGGAGCGTGGTACCACCTCTTAATTGCTCGTCCTGGGTATGACGATGAACTACATCCGGCAGCAAGGCCTCTGATCGAGAGATTGAAGTTTTTGAGGAACGTAGAAAGACGTCTTGATTGTTGTTGTATCTACGTCCACCTTGAGCTGGAGTAGTAGCCCCTATTAGGGTCCCAGCTATGGGAAAATAGTGAACCTCTCAAACGAAAACCAAAGCAATAGGAAAGTATAAAAATACATTTTTATAGCAAAAGTACCAAAAATACACTTTTAGAAAATGACCAACGATATATTTTTTTTTTGTAGGGAAACCAGCAAAACATTTTTTATAAAAATAATTACCAACAATAAATTTTCATTGTATAATGACCAACAATGCAACACTAAAACAGTATAAAATACATTTTTATAGTAAGATTACCAGTAATATATTTTTATAAAAACAATACCAACAAACATACATTTTTATGATCTACAAACTATATTACCCTGAAAGTATAAAATTATGTACAAAATATTTCGGCATTAAATAAACCATAGATTTCAGCATTAAATAACCCATAGAGGTGTTGATATGCCGGTAAACAAGATCAGCTAAACGAAACTAATAATTTTAGAAATTACTTTCTTGTTTTCGATTTGAAAATAAAACAGCAAAGAGAACGAATTTTGAAAACCATGTTATTACCTTAACTGTTTGTCAGTGTCTCATTTGACGATTAGCAGAAACTAAGCAGATATTTCCAAAACTAATCTTAGAATTTTTCCCTAATGAAAAAAAAAAAAAACAAATAAAATTTTCCCGAGTTCTGATCCGTAGATTTATTTTTGTTTTAAAAACTCGAAATCGAAATTCTAACAGACGATCGAAAATAGGTGAAGAATAGCACGATGTATCAAAAGTATGCTCGTCTACTTTTTATCTGTCTGTATGTTTTTAGAAGATTGTACCTTCTTTTATGTCCCTTCAGAATGTGTGTGATAATGACTCTCCACAACTTCCTAGCCTTCGTAGTGCTTAGTAACGTTTTTTCTTTCCTCCATTTGCACAAGCTTATTAGATAGGTTATCTACTATTTTCTTCTGACCGTTTTGCACTCAGTATATCCCGTGAGTGTCAAAATCTCCAAGTCATCTATCCTCATTATATCTCCCAAAAATCTAAACACTTTGATTCTAAGAACAAGTGACGTTATTGTTCCTATTTTCCGTAAAGTTTCTGTCCGGGCTCATCATCATTCTGCAGAACCACATCACTGTTACCTTGAGTCTCCTCTTCATCATTGTGGAAATTATTCAACATTAGTTGCCATGAGGAGAACAGGTATTACATAGCAATTCATGACTCTTTGTTTTTAACGAAGATTCCTTCTTTCTTAATATTTTGCTTAGCTTTTATAAGATGAAGAAGAGACTTGATGCAACGGGATGTGGTTCAACATAAGCACGTTGAGATTACCTCGAATGGATGATATGAGCAACGTGGAAATTTTAAGGAAAATTTATACAAAAAGGTCATTTATACTTGAGTCAGTAAATTTCAGTTGAAATTTGTGTTATAAAATTTAGAAACATTGATTGATTTTTCTTTTTAATGGCAACTTCTTATTGGTCATTTAATGCCGAAATTTAATTTTCTTAGGATCTTGGAAGTAATAAAACTATGTTATTCTGCTTCCATAATTGAGTACATGGTAGATGATACTCTGATTTTGTGCATATACATGTTTGTGTGGACATAATTAGTAGAGGCGGTGATATTTGTGTTTTACGTTCTAGTTATATTTTGGAAGTACAGATTGATTTAAGAAATTATAAGATATTATATGGATTAATTAAAAGTTAATGTTCGTTGTTTCGTAGTATTTTAAACGGATTTGGGTGAAGTCGCTACAGTTTGCTAGTATGTGCATATTCTGTATAATTTTGTTATAAATATACATTGTTGGTCACATAAATAATGTATTGCTGGTACTATAAAACTGGATTTTTATACTTTCATGGTGTTTTGTTTGGGGGGTTCACTATTTGCCCATAGCTGGGATTCTAGCAGGTGCTTCCAACTTGAGTCAGGACTTTGGAAAATCAGCAATTAAGAGGTAGTTCGGGGCTCTTCAAATCCTTCAATCGCCCGTTTGGAGGCCTTACTGCCGGGTGCGGTTTATCGTCGTACCCAGGACTAAAAGTTAAGGAGTTAATTTGAAGAAATTCAGGAGGTGTAACAAGGAGCATGACAACCAAAATGAGCACTTTGATATTTGGGAATAACATCAATTAAGACGTTAATGAGGAAAGGGGGTTTGGAGAATCTGATACTCACAAGACAATAAATGCAAACGAGGCAGAGGGAAATAGTAAGCAACCTACCCCCCAAAAAAAAAATCTTCTGTAAATGGATGGCAGAATAAGAACTATAATGCATAGTAGGTTACATCGAGTTTCGAACTCACGTCTGCTTTAGATTACCATTACACTACGAGACAATTAGCACAGGAGACACGGCGGAGTAATGGATAGCGACTCGGACTGTTTGATACGTGCTAATACCCTTGGGAAAGTTATGAATCCTCTTCTTCTCTCCCCAGCTATGGGTTAATAGCAAGACAGACCGAGTTCTATAGCCTTGGATCGCAACTGGTCGACCGCAGAAAGAAATGGCAACCAACCGCGGGAAAAAAATCTGCCTCGTCAGTCATGTATCAAAAGATACATAATCACCTATGCGTGTATCACGCATGGCACATAACTGACTGATAAAGGCCCGGATTGAGGAATCGGAGAGCCAAGTTCGAATCCCAGTCGAATCCATTATATTCACTTACGTGCTAACACCGTTGGGAAAGCTATGGGTAAATAGCAAGTCAGATTGGGTTCTATATCCTTGGATGATAATTGGTCTACTGCAGAAAGAAATGGCAACCTACTACGGGAAAAACTGCCTCGTCAGTCATGTATCAAAAGATACATGATCACCTAAGCGTGTATCACGCATGGAACCTAACTGACTGAATGCATAGATAGCTGTTGTTTAGATATACGAAAGTTAGGAAGTTATGGAGAGCTCTGATCCCTACGACATGAAGAAGAATCTTCAGATGTAAGCAAAAAGCACTGCTTTGAGAGTAACACAGTCAGGAGGCATTTTTCGTTTGTTTTTTGTTAATTCGCTTTCTTTATATTTTATTAATATTATCGCTTGATACTGGCGGTGCTGATAAGATGAAGAAAGACGTATAAATAAAATAAAATAAAATAAGAGGAAGCAGGAAGCAGAATCCTAAAAATAAAAAGAGAACTTTGACCTTTAGATTTTTTGAATAAACATTTCTCTCTATTGACTATTTGCCGCATGAATTTTGATCGAAGCTCGATTTGTTCTTTGCACTAAGAGAGGTCATGGCGTGAATGATCAGTGCTACTTGCAAAGACATGATTACAAGTTATTTTCTTCTTTTTTAACACATGCTTCTTTGATAGAATACGTTAATCTCGATTAGAATAATATCCTTCATAAATCTGTTACATTCGTAAAGCAGTAGATGTCATTGGTTGCCCCTGATATGTGAACAGGTAGTCGGCGCAGCTGCCCCGGAGGATGCGCATGAATGGGAAAAACCAAAGATAGATAAATACATAAACACTCAGCCGTGAGGGAAGAAGCGGACCGTTTATATCTTGCTGAGTATACAGAATTCACTTTCGGAGAAAACCCCCAAACCACGCACCCACTCGCTGTTTGCGTTACGTGGGCGATATCGCTCATCGGTGGGCGATATCGCTCATCGGTGGGCGATTTGATCTGTTGGGTGAGCGATGCGCAACTGAACAGAAAACTGTGGGCGCGTTGAAATTTTGGTTCGCGATATAAGATTATGAGTATTAGAAAATTATTTCAAAATATGTTACCCGAAAGAAGTTTGCTTTCAAGTTTGAAGCTTGCTTTCGTTTGTTCTTTAATACAGTAGTAGTATCAGCAGCAGCCGCATAAATTGGTATTATTTGTTACCTCCCTTTGGTATCTTCTTCTACACTATAAAGTCAGTTTACGAACCAGTAACAAACTTTTACCAAACAATTTTGGTATACTTTTGAATATTTAATATACAAGTGGACGGTGGAAAATATTTCCATGTGAAAGTTGGCGATGACTCAAAAAAGGTTGGGAACCCCTGCGTTAGAATAATATTTGTTTATATTACGTTAATTATGCTGGTCTCTGTGCAAGTGTTTTTCTCGACTCGCTTTCAATCATCTAAACAATTGTCGAAACAGGCCTTCCTCCATAACTGATGAAACAGGACTGTTTTTAAGCCGTTTTTTGCCCGTTCGGTCGATCTGAGAATATTTTCCATTCATGTGTTTTTATCTTTACCTTTTAAATAAAAATTATAAAACGTTACCCAAATTATTAAATATATTATTATAATTATATAAATATATTATAATTATTATTTTCTAATGTTATTTCCCATTCTAGGGAATAATCTTTGAAAGCGATAACAGTAGATTATAAAAACAAAGCGTAAAAAGACAAGAACACTTAATTTTGCGAGGAAAAGTTTTATATCAAATCTACAAAATTATCAATATTACAAAAGAGAACAGAGCATTTGAAAATATATCAAAATGGATCGAGAAAAATGTTAAAAATAATAAAACCTGACTCATGAAATGGGGAAGAATCTCAGATAACTGGAGAGAAGTTGAACGAAAATGTAAAAACCGAAATGGTAAAAGTGTGAAACAAAAATAGAAGAAAAAAAAGAACTGAATAATGAAAGCAAGGCATGAAGACGAGGAAGAAAAGGAGCTAAAGGAATCATCCTGAAGGAGATTAATGTAGACATAAATGCAAGTTGAAACTGAGAAAAAAAAAGAAATATTTTAAGAGACATAAGACGAAAAAAAAAATTGTTATTCAATATGGCGGTCTGGTCCCGCCAGTTCACACTGTGTGAAATCACCGAAGAATATCGCCAGTGAAAAATTTTTTTAAAAATTTTGGCGCCGGAAAAACAAAGAATTAAAAAAAGAAACAAGAAAAGAATTATCTTTGCGCGATGACGATAATACTGACAGAAAGTTCAGATTTAGTTTTAATATTTATAATTATATTTTCGCCTTTGATTTTTGCAAATAGAAAGTAAAAATAAAATGAAGACTTAAGATAAAATTGAATAAATTGCCACGCATTATTTTAAAGTTTTTGCTTATTATTCTAAAAAGGTTGTTGCAAGAAAATATGATTATCTATATTGGACAAGCAAAAGTCGTAAGTCTTTTCTGCTACGTGACTGAAATATTTTCAAATTTCTCACTGCTCTCAGGATGGGTGCGTACCGTAATATTTACAGAAAGTGGGATTGACGTGCCGAGTTCAAATTCCAGTTGATATTGCTGCATTTTCTTAGACGCAAATACCCTTAGAAAGTTATGAAACTGTCAACCCAATTTTGTCAGCGCAAACCTTATTCCATCTAGTGTTAACTCAAGAATATCAAGAGTATCAGTTGAAGTGAGTGTTTCATTTTCGAAGCATACGGGTCTGCATTGTATGTTTTGGTTGTTCTTAATATTTTCTCATCACATTTGATAATGTTCCATTTTCTGTCTGTCAATGCAAGCAATTAACGTTTATCTATGCGAGTTGCAGGTCGAGCCTGTTTCAAACTCTTCCCATTCTTGATAGCTCCGTCTAATCTTTCCAGGATTTCTTTTAGAAAGATTTTTTATTGGTAAATTTTGTTCTATTCTACATTATCAATTTTCTCTCTCCATATTTCTCCTTTTCATCAATTCTACTTCTGCCTTTGATTATCTCCCTTCTTTATTATTATTTTCGTTTATTTTTCCTTTTTTTTATATCTCTGCTGCTTCCTTAATTAAAAGAAAGCAATTTGTTATTCATGTTTTCTCTGTTCGTATTCGTTAAACCACAAAATCTGGAATCGGTTCATGATTTCTACCTGAAATTCAATAATTTTCTTTTTGACCTTATTAAAGCACGTGTTCTTTTTTAGATTTATTTTGCTTCGCGTTTAATTAAAATCGGATTTGACTCTGCATTCTTTACCCGCTTCATATATAAGCTTTTAAAAAAAAATTATATAATGATTACATCTTCGACACATCGACCGGGTGTAAAGGTTAGCACGCTTATTTCTCTAGATCATTTGCAACTGAGTAGTGAGTTCGATCTCCACTGGGTGCTTCATACTTTCGCATCTAAGCTACGCTTAGTAAATTGCTATAATCGTTACAACTTTTTTTTTTTTTTAACTATAATGGCTTTTTTGGTAGATATGAAGCAAATCATTTCCTTTTCATTGGGACTTTTCCGCATCCATTTACACTCTCTTCGATTTTTGAAAATATTTGTTCATAGTTCTAATTTTTCTCTCTGAAAATTTAACTTTCAACTCTTTTAATTCTCTTCTTGATTCCAAATTTTCTTTCACTAGATTCTTACTGTTTCGATGTCCCGATTTGAAGCCACCTATCAAAATGACACAAGTTGTTCTCGATCGTTATCGAGCAACTTCCGAACGTTGCATTGGGAAATGCTTTTTATTAAAAATCAGCTTTTCTTCACAAATAAATGTTTTAAGATAATGTTAAATGTCAAGCATTATTAAAACTTAATGTCTCTTTTATTTAGCTGTCTCGAGTCAAAAGGTAGATATGGACTCGGTTTACACTCGAGTCAAAAGATAGACATAGGCTCGATTTACACTTGACATAGGTACGGTTTACATTACAATAAAAAGATAGACAGAGGCTCGGTTTACACTCGAGTCAAAAGGTAGACATACACTCGGTTCATACCTTAGTCCAAAGGTAGACATAGGCTCGGTTTACACTTTAGTCAAAACTTAGATATATGCTCGGTTCATACTTTAGTTCAAAGCTAAATATATCGGCTCAGTTTACCCTCGAGTCGAAAGGTATAGTCTCGATTTACACTAGAATGAAAAAGTAGAATCAGCTTGATTTTATATCCGTGTGTGTAATTATCCACCTCGGATGTGCTTTATTTTGGAGTGAGGTCTTCGACTTCTGCTAATGATGCAATCGGTGTATTCTACGCTCTGACGACAGGGTACTAAAAGGGAGATCGAGAGAGGAAAAAAAAGAAATAGAAGGATATAAACAGGTAGATGGGGACAGGGACATAAGTGATAGAAAGGGGGAGAGAGATAGAAAGGAAGGAGAGAGAGAGAGAAAGAGAGATAGATAGATAGAAAGAGAATGTGTGTGGGAGTGATGATGGAACAGAACGAGAAGAAAGTGCTATTCTGCGTTCTAGCTTATTCTTTCCCAAGAATGAAAGGCAGTTCATGACCGTTTCTAAAATAGGATTTTCATGCGTTAGACTTAGCCTTACCAATTTTGGTACCATGGAGAAGGTCATTCTTGGGTGAAAGATCTCCTGGACCTAAGCTCATAATGAACTTGATCTGTAATGAGCAAGACAACCTCTGCTAGTAAAGTTTTTCAAAGATTTGTTGATTCTTAAAGAGGCACGTTGGTAGCGGCTCGGATTGAGGAAACGGAGAGCCGCGTTCGAATTCCAGTCGAATCCATTACATTCACTTACGTGCTAACACCCTTGTCAATGGTATGAATTCTCTACTTCTCCCTCCAGTTATGGGTAAATAGTAGGACAGACCGGGTTCTATAGCCTGGGATGGCAACTGGTCTACCTCAATAAGAAATGACAACCCACTGCGGAAAAAAATTGATTCGTCAGTCATGTATCATGATTCTTAAGTGAACGAGGTTCTATTTTATGTGCCGTGCCCCTCCACAATTTTCTCTTCTTTGTCGTTCTTAATATACACTGGCTTAAAAAGTTTTTAATCAGGAGAAATAAACTACATCCAATTTCAAAATTTAATTACATAATCCCAACTCAACATAAATAAACAGTATTTGGAACTAGTATGGAGTAGGTCCTCCATTTTCTAGTTTCAGTGCTTGTATTTGATTTTTCATGGATTTGATCAAGTTATCAAAAATCGTCTGAGCCATATTTTGCCACTCCTTTAGCAATTTTTCTTTAAGGGTTGCCACTGACGGGATTTTGGGTGCACGCTCTCGAAGTCTTCCGTCAAGGTGCTCCCAAACGTGCTCTACTGGATTCATGTCAGGATTTTGGGCTACCCATGGCAGTGACTTGATTCCTTGCGATTCCTTCCAGGCCTTTGTTAATTTGCTCGTATGACATTGCGCTATATCTTCTTAAAAAAGTAGATATTCTTATCAATCTGATTGGTTTCAAACAGTGGCAGTATTCCTTTCTTTAATATTTGACAGTATTTTGGACCATTCAACCGCTCGTCAACAAGAATTAGCTCAAATTTCCCTCTAAACCAGACAGCGCCTCACACCATTACTCCAATCCCTCCATGTTTCACGGTCGCCTGCAGATATTCAGTGTTCCAAGTCCTATTCTGATCTTTCCAAACATAAACCTGTCTCTAAGTAGAATATTGGCAAAATTTACTTTCATCTGACCAAATTATAGACTGCCAAAATTCATAATCTTTGCTCTCGAATTCTCTCGCCCAGTCCATACGAAGGTTCCTGTTAACCACTGAAATCAAGGGCTTCTTTCTTGCAAATTCTCTTTGATAGCCTCGCTCTTTCAGGGGCATTCTCGCCACATATGGCGACATTTCCATGCTGTTGGCGACATCTTTGACGCTCTGACGACGGTTTCTGATGACTTCCCTCTTCAGCGCCCTTTTCGTTCGCTCAGACACGATGCTTGGTCTTCCTGAACATTGTTCCACACGACAATGGCCTTCTTCATTAACTCTCTTGGCAATATTATTAACCATTTGATGATTTAACCTGGAAAAACCTAACAATTTCTCCATATAACTTGCCACACTGATGCCATACTATTATTTGCCCTCGTTGAAATTCACTAATTTCCTTACTTCCGAGAACTTTCATTGCAAAATATGAGTCAACTATTGTTCACCGATGAGAGTAGCTTAATACTGACATGGTATTGTCTGACAAAAAGAAGAGACGTTATTACGGAAGCCTAAATTGCTGTCATCAAAGGTGGCTAAAAACTTATCATAACCCACTGTATGTTGTCTTTTTGTTATTTCTTCTAAGCCCTGTTCCGCCATCCATTTACTCAATCTCACAAAGTATACTATGCGCTGTTTCCCTTTGTCCCTCTTACCCTCAATATGTCCTGTGAGTATCAGATTTTCCAAACCATTTTCCTCATTATGTACCCTAGGTATTTCAAATGTCTATTCTTGATGTTAAGAATAAGTTTCCTTTTTGTTTCGATTTTCTCTGAGAATTTGCCGTTGATTACATATTCGAGCCATGGTATTTTCAGCGTCCTTTTGAAGAACCACATTTCTGTTGCTTCAAGTCTCTTCTTTGTCTTTGAGGAGATTGTCCATCATTCGCTGTCATGTCAGGAGGAGAGATTTCACGTAACAGTTTAGTACTCTTCTCTTTGTCTCTAACGATGTTTTTCAGTTTCTTAGTACTCTACTTAACTTTTGAAAGGCATCTTTGGCCATCTCAATACGCCTTCGGATTTCAATGTCACACTTTCTGTCCTCTGTTAAAAACACTTGCCAGATATTTAAATTGATGCACTTGTTTGAATTTGCCATCTCCGATTTGTAATTTGCATTTTGGTCTCATGCCTTTGCTAACAGCCATGCATTCTGTCTTCTTGCATTCCATGTTTAATCCTTTATTCTCGCTTTCTTCACTACCTTCTGCAGGAGATTTGTAGTTTTTTTTTCTGTGTTTGCTATCAACATTCTGTCATCTGAATATCTCATGTTGTTAATACTGTGGCCACCGATAATGAATCCTGGTAGGACTTCTAATTATCTCAGAATCGTCTCACTATATCGGGTTAATATGTCCGGTGAGGTGTTACATCCTTGTCTTCCACTACTTTCTATATCTGCTAAACTCATTTTCTCGCCGTGTGCAGGCGCTATACTGCCAGTGTAGGTTCTTGATTATTCTAATATCCTTACCAAATATGTCAAAGTTGCATACCTTTACTTTCAGAGTAAATTCATGTTATATACTGAAACGTACGTGATTATGTGAGGTAGACAAAAGGCAGTGATAACAATCTGCTGAGGTTGGTGAAAGCATCTTAGAGAAGAAAACGAGAGAGCAGAGAGACAAAAATCGGAAAAAAAAGTATTTTTGAAATTGTTTTTAAGATCTAAACTCGGAAAAAAAGCTGACTTAAAAGTTAGCATAAATAGAAACTAAAATAGAAAAAAAAATGGCAGAAAAAACTTTGGCACACATAGAGAGAGTGAAAGTTCTTTGAGTACTTATTTTGTCAATTGTCGTCTTTGATAAAATAAGAAAAGTGTATAAAACCCCCCAAAAGCAAAAACATAATGCTGACATTTGTCTCTTAAGAAAATAATAAAATTTAAACGCGAAATTTCATTTATAGCAACTGCAAAAGGAATGAAATATAGAATGATAGGATTTTCTGTTAAAATTTACTTTGACACAATAAAAAAGACGGGAAAGAAAGAAAGAAAGAAAGAAAGAGGTGTAAGGTGGGTAAGAAAGAAAGAAAGAAAGAAAGAAAGAAGGAAAGAAAGAAAAAGGATGCGAAGGCGGGAAAGAAAGAAAGAAAGAAAGAAAGAAAGAAAGAAAGAAAGAAAGAAAGAAAGAGATGGAAGGTGGGTAAGAAAGAAAGAAATAAAGAAATAAAGAAAGAAAAATGATGCGAAGGCGGGAAAGAAAGAAAGAAAGAAAGAGATGGAAGGTGGGTAAGAAAGAAAGAAAGAAAGAAAGAAAGAAAGAAAGAAAGAAAGAAAGAAAGAAAAAGGATGCGAAGGCGGGAAATAAATAAATAAATAAATAAAGAAAGAAAGAAAAAGGATGCGAAGGCGGGAAATAAATAAATAAATAAATAAATAAATAAAGAAAGAAAGAAAGAAAGAAAGAAAAAGGATGCGAAGGCGGGAAATAAATAAATAAATAAATAAATAAATAAATAAAAAAAGAAAGAAAGAAAGAAAGAAAAAGGATGCGAAGGCGGGAAATAAATAAATAAAGAAAGAAAGAAAGAGATGGAAGGTGGGTAAGAAAGAAAGAAAGAAAAAAATAAAGAAAGAAAGAAAGAAAGAAAGAAAAAGAAAGAAAAAGAAATAAAGAGAAAGGATGCGAAGGCGGGAAATAAATAAATAAATAAAGAAAGAAAGAAAGAAAGAAAGAAAAAGGATGTGAAGGCGGGAAAGAAATGAAGAGCGGGAAAAAGAAAGGAAAGACGCAAAGGAGAAAGAAGGAATGCTATAATTGCAAAGAGAAAATGGTAATTAATGAGACACGGATAGAAGAGAAAATAGAAAAATCGGATGAGAATGAAAAATAATGAAAAAAATAACGAAAAACTTAATAAAAAGAACGAAAGAAAGACTTGAAGACTTTCTGTGACAACAGCAAATAAAAACAAACCAAGAATGAATGCTACCAAGTAGTTGATTGAAGTAAAATAAACAAATATGTATGAAAGAAGAAATATTTGAAAAGATGAATGACAATTTACAGAAGAAAACAAGAAAATATGGGAAAAATGGGAAAGGAACGAAGTCTTGAAATATTTAGGACAAGTGATGAAAAAATGGAATGATTTTAAGAAAGGAAAGAATGAAAAGTATTTGAGATGAAACAGGAACGGGATGAAATTTCAAAGCAATTTCAAATCGCCTTGACAGCCGTAGTTTCCGAGTACGCAGATGAGGCACGTTGATTTTAGTGACGAAATGATCAAATAACAAACATTATTCTACAATATTGAAAGGAAGATCAACAGCCAGAAAACTAAGTATTTCAGAACTTATTTGCTTTTCTTACTGCAGTTTTTGGATTATTTCGTCTCCTAATCCACAAATTGATTGTTTCGTCTTTTACGGTTTATCAACCCTTTTCAGGTTATTTAAAGCCTGAAAGTATTTTAGACTTTAAGAATTTTTTTTTTAGATATTAATGATTTACTGATACAAGTCTTACTAATTAACCCATAGATGGGAGGGCAACAGATAGATAGATTCATACCTAATCAGAATTTGATAAACAAACAAGAAATAAAGTTCTGTCTATATTTCTGAGACGAGGTACTGTAACTATAGTCACTATTTACAATCTTCGGACTGTTGTCCCCATCTTCATTATCATATTCACGAGGTTTCGGCCGTTGTACGCTCCGGCCTTCTTCGAATTTCGAAATACACCCTTTATTTAGTTCCAAGGACACATAGCCCAGTGGACAAAAGCGTTGGTTGAAGTAATCCGGTGACTGTTGTGAGTTCAATACCAGGCCATATCAGAGCTGAAGAAAAACTTGGAGGGTTGAGATATCCAGAAAAGGCATGTCACGTGGAACTAGAACAATCTACTCCTGTGGACTAAACAAAGGGTTTAGTTTAAAATTCAAACGTATATCACCTGAAGAAGGCCGGAGCGCACAATGGCCGAAACGTCGTGATGAGGACAACTGTCCGAACATGTAAATACTGTAAATAGATAAGTCTGATTTTGTTAGTATTTTGGTATTTATTTTGTATGTGTCATTTTGGCTCGAAATTTTAAAAAATAATTTTTTTGAAATCTGTCTATATTTCTGAAAGGAGGCATTATGTACGCTATTTATATTATTCGGACTATTGTCCTCATCTTTATTGCCATATTTATCACAACATTTCGGCCGTTGTATACTCTGGCCTTCTTCAGGTGGTTGGAATGTCGAACTAAACCCTTTATTTTTCTCGCTGGGGTAGACTGTTCTTGCTACTTCCAAGGAGGTGAATAATCTTAATTTCCTTCGGATTCCAAGTGAGAAATAAAAGTCCCAGGAAGACAACTTTTTTTCCAAGAATACCTACCTTGTGAAACAAACTCCAGCATGGTGCTTATTTTTAGTGGATACTCATATTTGGGTAGACGTTCCGTTTGATTTTTTTTAAAACTATTTTTATTTTCATCTTCCGGCCTGAATAATCGACAAAATCTTATTAAAGGAAAATTCACCTTCCGGCAGAATTCAAATCAGCGTCCGCCTTTTCGGATCTAACGTCGGTTTCTCCTGCAAGCGTGGACGCAGGTTCGAATCTTGCCGGAGGGCGCATTTTATTTAATAAGATTTTGTCGAATATTCAGGCTGGTAGACGAAAATAAAATAGTATTAAAAAAATTAATGGGTATCCACTGAAAACAATGTTTAAAGTGATAAAAATATGTCGGATTAATAAAAAAGTTTTCATTAAAATAAATTAGTGTTTAAACCCAAATAAACGCGACATATACTCAAATATAGGTACCCTCTAACAATAACCTGTAAGTTGCTAAAAATATATATGTTCCTTTTGTCTTCATTCTTATATATATATATATATATATATATATATATATATATATATATATTCCATGGTCATAATTTATTCCATTGGAATCGTAAGAACAATCCAATTCAACAGACCTACAGATTCAAAAAGAAAAATTCTTTTTGAATCTGTAGGTCTGATGAATTGGATCGTTCTTACGATTCCAATGGAATAAATTATGACCATGGAATATTAATGTTTAAGTCTTTTTATTATATTTTATTATATATATATATATATATATATATATATATATATATATATATATATATATATATATATATATATATATATATATATGAATGATGAAATATTACGTGCTATTACCCTTAGGTAAGGTATGAATCTGAATGACAAACTGGAGAGCTGAGTTCAAATTCCAGTCGAATCCATTACATTCACTTACGCACCAATACCCGTATGAATCCGCTTCTTCTCCCCACCAGCTATGGGTAAATAGCAGAACAGGCCGGGTTCTATAGCCTTGGATGGCAACTGGTCTACTGCAGAAAGAAATAGCAACCTACGGCGGAAAAAATCTGCCCCGTCTGTCATGTATCGAAAGATCGCCTAAGCGTGTATCACGCATGGCACTGACTGACTCATTCATCTTCAGATAAGTGGATGGATTAGTTGCCTTATTTTTTTTATTATTATAGTAAGTTTCACCCTTTACAAGCCTCGTGGCCGCTCGAGGTAGAGCGTTCCGTTTATATACTTTAAAACCTACGTATAGAGATTTGCTTAGTGTCACGCATATGCCAACTCAGATGAAGATGAAGGAGACGGTCGATATCGTCTCTTGCATGAGAATTCACATTTATTTTGCTTTCGTCAATATATATCATGTCAGTCGTGTATGGAAAGATACATGATCGCCTCAGCGTGTTTCACTGATGGAAAAGTTGTAAAAGTTTTCGTGTTACGCGTTTCCTTCTTTAAAATTTAATCGGACTAAAGGTCGAAACGCGTCACACGAAAACTTTTTCCAATTTATCATATATTCTTCCCCAATAATGTTCTTGATATATAAAATCATATATCGTTACCTTATATACCGAGTGTAACATCAACATTGTTCAATTGTTAGATTAAGCTTTGAACCGTTGTATCTTAGAAATGATTAAAGATATCTTACTGGAATTCTCCGAGGTTTTTTATAAAACTATGGGACTCTACTTTGAATGTATTTAGCTGAAATGATGATCCTTCTTGCTATTGTGACCTCCTGATTCAGATTTCCTCTCTACTGTTCCCGCTTTTTAAAACTTATTCACCATTCTCTTGATGGTTCTTGAATGAACTTTGAAGATGGAAGCCGGAGTATTAATATTGGTACCATTACTGAAGGCCTGAATGATTTTTCCTCTCACCATTGCTCAGTTGAGAAGATATATTGTGGCTGACATAAACGATTTGAACCTGTTCTCTTTCTAGCTGAATAACTAAAAAGGTTTTTCAATGATTCTTACGGCAAATCGTGTCAAGTTAGCTAAACGTCCGATCTGAAAACCTGGAAGATAAAAACTCAATTAGTTTAGGGTTTTGTTAGATATTCAACATTTTGTGGGATGAACAATTATCCGATGCGCGAATTGTACAATTTTGCTGTTACATCCGCTATATATATATATATATATATATATATATATATATATATATATATATATATATATATATATATGTATATATATATATATATATATATATATATATATATATATATATATTTGTGTATTTAGGCCTCAAATTCTCTTTTAGGCATGTCTGATTAAATAAATTACAGACATTATGTCTGCTAATTTTTAACAAAATCCGTTCATAGTCACGAATAACTTTCCGTGTATTGATGTTAAAAGATGAGAGAAATGTGCTATAGCTGTTTAAATTACTTTTATTTTCATTTCCTAATTACTTTCGATCTTTTTCCAAGATCATCTTCAGAGGTGCAAGTGGTACAAAACTATATGTTGTCCATTAGTATAAGTATTTATATACAAAGATGTGCGGCGTTATCCATTACCGTAATTTTTTCAGTATGCTTTTAAATGCAACACGGTTGACAATGTGCCGAGCGTTCATTAGAATGTGAAAAAAATATCCATTATGCAATTTTTTATTTTATATATATATATATAGTTTTTTAGCGGCTCGGATTGAGGAGTCGCAGAGCCGAGTTCGAATTCTAGTCAAATCCATTACATTCACTTGCGTACTAATACTCTTGGGAAAGGTTTGAATTTTCCTCTTCTGCCTCCTCCCCCCAGCTATGGTTAAGTGACCTGAAGATTGCGTTCAAGCATGAAATAAACTGTCGCCGCTCGTTGTTGACGTCAGTATCGTGAGAATCACCTTGAATTAAAGATTAGTTAAGAGCGTAAGTGCTAATTTGTTGTAAGAAATATCGTTATTTTAATTTAATTTATTTTTTTTATTTTTTTAAGTTTTATTTTTTTTAATTTAATTTTTTTTTTTTAAATTTGATCTTTGTTTCTATTATGAAAGTCGTTTGTTTGCCTGTTTTTCGTCCCTCCTTCGTGTTGCATTTATTACGATTGTGTTTTTATACTAAAGCAGAAGTTCTTGTTAGTCACAATGCCTCCTAGTCATTACATACGTTTTCTACGGACCCCTGTCCAAGGCGGAAAACATGGTCAGTTACAATGGATCCGATATCATTCCTAACAATGATGAAAAGAAAAAATGTGGAGGAGGCTGGGAAAGAATTCTATTCATTTGGGGAATAAAAAAGAAAACAAACAAAAAAGACGGAAGACTAAGTTATCTCCCTTTACCTTTCTGTGTTTTTGTTTTGATGGGATCTCTCCTATTACGCATGATTTCATCTCATCTGGTTTCCTTTCGCAATAACATAGCATTAAAGAAGGAAATAAAATTAGATAAGCATTTCTGTTATTGGAATGACAAATTGCAGTTACGACTTGTGTGGTTCTCGTTAAGCGAGATATAAAGCCCGAGATTTGATACCACTGAGAAAGGAGTTTACGAGTTTTGAAGTTCTTTCATCTCTTTTTTTGCTATGAAACCCTTTTCTTTCTTTCTTCATTTCTTTCTTACTTTCTTTCTTTCTCATTATTAATTGCTTACTTCTTTTACGTTCTTTTTTACGTCTTTCTTTCTTACGTCTTTCTTTCTTTCACGTTTTTATCGTCGATAATTGCTTGTATTTTTTCTTTTATTTTACATATTTCTTTCTTTCGCATTTTGTCTCATTTTCCTTGTTTCTTTATTTCATTTTTACATATTTCTTCCTTTCCTTCCTTCCTTATCTTCCATTTCTTTCTTTCTTTCGTGGTCATTTTTCTCATTGTTAATGTATTCTTTCTTTCTTTCTTTTCATATTTTATATCTTTTCCTCCCATTTCTTCTTTCTTTCACTCATTATCTTGCATCCATTTTGGTGCATTTTTCATTTTTACATCAATTCCTCTCTGTTCTCATTTCTTTCTTTCTTTCTTTCTTTCTTTCTTTCTTTTCCACCTTCCATCTCTTCCTTCCTTCCTTCCTTCCTTCCTCTTATTGTTTAATAATTCATACTGTTTTTCTCGTTCCTTCATTTCTTTCTTTCTGTAAGTATTCCTCGTTTTTCTTTTCCCCTTTCTCATGCGTTTTTTTTTTCACAATCTCAGCGCCATTTTTTCTCATTCTTTTCCCTTCCTTCTTCCTGTGGCCAAGCATCACCTAAACACTGCCCACCTCCGATAAGGAGTGCCCTTGATAATTCACGCAAATTTAATCAACATGCAAAACAGAAACAGAAAAAAAAAATAAGAACGAAGATAAGCAAATGAAAGAAAGATATAATCTTGTGAGAAATATATTGACCGACCTATTTAAGTGCACTGAATATCATGGCGGAAGCAAGATTACAGTTTCTTCTCGACCCCCGCTGGACTGCATCATTACATTTTTTCGCTAGATTTCTTATTTGCTGTTTTGTTATGTATTTTTGGCAACATTTTCTTGCTCGGTCCATGGTCGTCACTATTTTTTCTTCGGTTCCTCCATGTTTATTTCGGACATAGCTTTATTTATCAACTCCGTATATATTATATTTTTACTTTTACTCCCAGTGGAAGCCATTTGATTATCTCTTTCCAATTTCGCGATGATATTTTTTATTTTTCGTTAATTATTGTTCGTTCTTGCTTCCTTCATGAAGAGAAAATTCGAATCTTGATTGTCGTCTGCAGGCTTTTGTTTGTTTGTTTGATTTTTTTTTATTGCTTTTAAATTTTCTCTTTAAAAAAATATCCTTTCTGCGTTGATATTGAATCCTGAATCCGAACTAAAAATTACGTCTTTACGTTTTCCCCAAAACCGCTTGTTGTTCGTTGTGATTCTTTTCTTTTAGTTTCACTAATAGCTTTTCTTTTTTGTATATATGTAGGTACAAACACCAAACACCACACACTCACACACACATATCCATATATATATATCTATACACACACACACACACACACACACACACACACACATATATATATATATATATTCAAACAAGTTTGGTTAAAAAGAACCGATAACTTCTGCACGTTTAATTTTTTATTGTACTTTTCGAATTTTCGAATAAAATGTTGAGTATTGTTTCCAAATTGTATACGGAATGTTCGACGTTCATATTGTGTTATTTTTTTGTTTTTGTTCAGTTACTTTCAAGTATCGCAGTCTTTTTCAAGAACAGATGTGGTGTCTGTATTCTACTTAGGATTCCTTAGTCTACATCCTGGTATTCTTCGGAAAGCTGGCGATTCATTTTTTTTTTTATTTTTAAAATTGGAAAATTACCAAAGCAAAAAGAAATATGTATCCCAATGTGTCCCATTATCTCAAGAATAGACAGCATCCACCCAAACTGATGAAAGCCATAACAAAAGTTCTAACACCCTATTCTTGTAATAATTAGCCCATTAAGAACACAGCCGAGTTGAAAATCTAAGGGAAATAAATGTGACTGGCAAACTAGTCTAGATATTTAAATTTAACATTCCCAGCATCCCTTTTCCATGTGCATGTCTAATCACACGAATGTAACAAATTTAGTCTGATGAAGTTATAAATGATGAAACACATCAGGTAAAAATTCCTCATTGTCATACACCCCCCCATATATTTATTTATGAATAAGCTGTATTTTGGCAGCAAGTAATCATCCAAACAAGTTTGATTAAAAACAACTGACAAAATCTGTCTCTTTAATTTTGTATTCTATTTTGCCAATTTTCGAATAAGGTGTTGACTATTGCGTTCAAAGTTGTGGATAACTTGGACAGTTTATTCACAACTTTGAGCACAATGTTCAACACCTTATTCAAAAATCAGTAAATTATAATAGAAAATTAAACAGCCACACCTTGTTGGTTCATTTTAATCAAACTTGTTTGGTGATATATACAGTTGCGGCCAAAATGTTCAGAACGGCATCGTTTTTGTCAGAAAAGTAGGTATAAGTTTTTATCAAAGTTGTTTTATATTCTATAATTTTCACAGACAATAAATACGATATGATTTGTTATTGTCTGAGATTTTGGTATCATCTGCGAGGATAATACAAAAGTTATGGATGAGTTACCAATTTTACCATAGCACGATCTTCTCTCTTGGTCATTTTTCTTGGCCTATCTGTAGACTTTCTTGCTTCACACGAACCACAATCATCGTAGACCTTACGAATACCGAGAACAACACTTTTTGACTTGTTAACAATCTTTGCAATAGACCCAATACTTAAATTATCCTTCTTCCGAAGCTTAATAATCTGCTGACGAATTGGTAACGGAGTAAGTGGCATTATATTAACAAAGTACACTGCAGATATTCTTACTAATGTTTAGTAAACGAACCGTCACGTAAACAAATTTAAAAAATTAGAGTTCGCCGGTTAAATATACTAAAACACGGAATAAAAGCAACCGTTCTGATCATTTTGGCCGCCATGGGTTTTGCAGTAAATCACTAAATCATCCATAACTTTTGTATTATCCTCTCAAATTACACCAAAATCTCAGACACTAACAATTAATATCGTATTTATTGTCTGTGAAAATTACAGAATATAAAACAACTTTGATAAAAACTTGTACCTACTTTTTGTGACGAAAAGAATGCCGTTCTGAACATTTTGGCCGCAACTGTATATAAAAAATAATGTGGGTGTGTTTGTTTAAAAAACTTACAATACAAATCTGAATATTTACATTAAGTTACTTGGTGAGGAGATAATGAAATATAATATAACAGTGCACAACTATATCAGATTAAATATTAATGAGGCATAGGAAATTTCTGTTGCAGACCTTCATCATATTGAAAGAAGAGTAATTTCTTGAGAATACCAGTTTGTAGGCTTTAGTATCAGTAAAGTCATACTTGAAAACACATGAATGATTCTGTGTAAAATATTACTAATGGACCTTTGGAAGAATATAAAAGCTGCAATTGACTGTTTCTGCGAGATCAAAGATAAAAGTTAAATTTGTCCAATTAACATTAAGTACTTTTCTCCTCGTGGGGAGGAAATGCATGATGCCACCATTGATTTGGTAAAAGAATGTACTAGTTTTTATGAATAAATTAGAATCGTCAAGCACTGTTGTATATCGATGTTGTATCACAAAGGGAAAATATTAATAAAGATTTTTTATTGCATTTTTCCAAATTTCGAATAAGGTATAGATTATTGTGTTCCAAATTGTGTATGGACTGTTCCAAGTTCATATTTTCTTATTTTTATTTTTGGTCAAGTACTGTTAACCGTCTCAGTTATTTTCAAGAAAGAATTCTGGTGTCAGTATGATCACCAAAATTACTTTGTCTACATAATGGTATTCGTTGGAAGTTTGAAGCAGTCTGCGGTCACAGCATGTGTAACTAGTGTTCTTGGAAACGAGACTGCCCCCCCCAAAATGAATATATACATACATGATAGAAATTGTTAGGAGGATTTGCTTGATAACTTAACTGTAAGGGTTTCAATTCTCGGTAGTGGATGCGCACTGCTGATGAGTCCCAAATAAAGGACGGAAAGGCCGTCCAGTGCTTTTTACATTCTGTTGAGGTTTCTTTCAGACTTAATGAATTACTTATATATATATATGGCAAAGGTAATAAATCCGTTGGTATATAATCCAAGTGGATTCTAGTAATATAAAATATAAAAACTGATCCCCCAAAAAGAGTTCAATGTATTATTACAGAGCAAAAATTAATACACAATAAAATCGCAAATCACCTTATATGGAGTATAACCTCTAAACCCTCGATGGTGCCCTCGCGATTTTTGATAGTCTTTCAAAGAATAATCTGAAATATCACGTTATGGTGTATGTATTTTCCATAAATATTTTCAATGTAATTATTCTGATGAGCTTTCCTCTTTGGTACCTCGACTTTATAAATTTAAAGCGCAGTACTAGTTTGGCAGTTAGGTCCCATCCTTTTACTGTTGACATTGTTACATATAAACGTAAGCGTTATAGTAATAGTTTATTCTCTCGCACTTCTAGATTGTGGAACTTTATTCCGGATTTGTGCTTGACTGTCAACTAAAATCTTCAAAAATTTTAATGTAACATCAATCGTCATCTTCTGTCTCCTGGTATTTTATTGTTCACTCTTCTTTCTCTGTTTCTTTGGCCCTCAGTAACTCTTTGCGTTTTAGTGGCTTTATCGCCTTGTTGAGGTGAAATGATGTTATATTATGTTAACAGTCGTATTGTTGATGTGATGATGATCAATACGTGTTGAGGGATCTCCCCTTTTTACACAAATGGACTCACCCAGTAACAAGCACGTAGACTCAGTAAGAAGTCATACAGCGATACGTCGATACCAAAGACTATATATATATATATTTGTCTACTAACCCCGCATTCCTGGAACTACTAACCTGTATTACCAGTTTGTATTATCACGTTAATACATTTATTTCCTATATTTATTCTTGGCGTTTGTTATTATTTGATACCGGATTTCATCACGGAATCCACAACAACTTGGCGACGAGGATATCGAACTCACACAGGAAGAAGGAAAAAAAAAGAACAATTCTCCCTCGTCGACCACAACGACTTGGCGACGAGGAATTCGAACTCACACGGGAAGAAAAAAGAAACAAAATTATCCCTCGTCGTCCACAACAACTTTGCGACGAGGATATCGAACTCACACGAAAAAGAAAAATTCTCCCTTGCCGACCACAACAACTTGGTGACGAGAAATTGGTAGTAGTAATAGAGTCGAGTAGGAGTCGGTCGGTAGAATAACGTAGCGGCAAGAGTCACAGTAACAAGCACGTAGGCTATATATATATATATATATATATATTTGTCTACTAACCCCGCATTCCTGGAACTACTAACCTGTATTACCAGTTTGTATTATCACGTTAATACATTTATTTCCTATATTCATTCTTGGCGTTCGTTATTATTTGATACCGGATTTCATCCCGGAATCCACAACAATACGTTTTTGCGATCATCTGACAAACTGGTTTATTTTTTCAAATTGGATCTATTTATGCTTGTTTGACCATGTTTGGTGGCAGGACGGGAATCTATTTATGTGTTTGTTTGGGGGTCACTATCATGCGAATAGATACATACATACAGGTGTACGCATTTCAGTCCACACCAACACATCCATATACACTAGGCGCAGATACATATCCGTGTGTTCGGGCATACATACGTACATACATACATAAAGGCGGACACATGTATATATCTCAGCATAATAGTGCCACGCCAAACAAATACACTTTGAAAAAATAAAAAGTTTGATGATCGCAAGAGCGTGAAACACAGGGTCATAAACTCATATCCATACAACTTATTATAACAAACGATCGAAATCATATGAAAGATGTTATTTTTTTAATATTCCAGTTCAATAGAATGTTGTTGAAAATTTCATTTCTTGAAAATATTCATCTTTGCCTATGTGTCCATACTTTAGGGGCACCCTGTATAAGAAAGAATATGTTATATAAAATTCTATTTTCAGAACAGGGTATATGTTAATTCCATATCATATTTTCTGTTTTAGAAACGTTAACGCAAGTTCGCTTTCTTGGAACATTTGCTAAGTAATATTGATTATTGTGGTTCAAGGTCATTCTTACACCAACAAGAATACGTATGTCATCAGCATACCCACCTCACAACTCATTATCACTGGCCACTGGGCGTTAAACAGGAGCACTATCTTCTATTGAATCAAGATCTATTTCTTCACATTTGTGCTTGTATAGTGGCATAAGAAAAGTTTTTAGTCATGAGAAATAAACTACATCCAATTTCAAATTTTAATTACGTAATCTCTATTCAACATAAACAAACAGTATTTGGAACTAGTATGATGTAGGTCCTCCATTTGCTAGATCCAGTGGTTGTATTCGATTTTTCATGGATTTCATCAAATTATCGAAAATCGTCTGATCCATATTTTGCCACTCCTTTAGCAATGTTTTTTTAAGGGTTGCCACTGACGGGATTTTGGATGCACGCTCTCAAAGTTTTCGGTGAAGGTGCTCCCAAACGTGCTCTATTAGATTCATATCAGGATTTTGGGCTACGCATAGCAGTGACTTGATCCCTTGTGATTCTTTCCAGGCCTTTGCTACTTTGCTTGTATGACATGGCGTTCCATCTTTTTGAAAAAGGTAGATATTCTTCTCAATCTGATTGGTTTAAAATAGTGGGAGTATTCCTTTCTTTAATATTTGATAGTATTTTGGACCATTCAACCGCTCGTCAACAAGAATCAGCTCAGATATCTCTCAAAACCAGACAACGCCCCACACCATTGCCCCAATCCCTCCATGTTTCACGGTCACCTGCAGACATTCAATGTTCCAAGTCTCATTCTGATTTTTCCAGACATAAACCTATCTTGAATTCGAATATTAGCAGAATTTTTTTTTATAAACCTATAATTAATACTTGATTTTTTTATAAACCTAAAACAATACAGGAGTTTTTTACAAACCTATAATTAATAACAGGGTTTTAGAAACGTAGAATTCTTGATTATTTTTTAAAAAAATTATTTCCAGATTTTCTGGTGCGCATCAATAGGTTAGATCATGTTTATGTCAACTGATGTCACATTGGTGTGCTAAACACAATCTTTAAGTTAAATACAGCTTAATTATCAGAGCGTAAAAACTTCTAAGTAGGTTTTCCTTACAGTTACAAATGCAGATTAACTTAACAATAACATTAACACTGAATCTTCTTTTAGCAAAATAATACTGCTACGAGAACGAGTAATATATCAACATTTTTTAAATAAATGTTTTTCTGCTTAAATTAATCGGATGTGGATTTATCCTTATTTAAACTATTGTCCTCAACTTTGTTGTCATCGGAGCGTTTCGTCCTTTGTACTCTCCGGCGTATATTGATCTGGATAACCTACAGGGAATTCTGAACTGAACCCTTTATTTATTTACTGTTCTCGCTTTACTGCCCGGGTCTAAGGATATTGTCTCGTGGTTTTTAGTACGCCTCAGGTATTGGAGGCACGGTGGAGTAATGGATAGCGGCTCGGATTGAGCCGAGTTCGAATTCCAGCCGAATCCATTACATTCACTTACGTGCTAATACCCTTATGAATTATCTTCTTCAGCCCCAGCTATGGGTAAATAACAGGACAGAACGGGTTCTCTGTCCTTGGGTGGTAACTGGTCTACCGCAGAAAGAAATGGCAACCTCGGAGAAAAAATCTGCCTCGATAGAGAAAGATGCATGATCGCCTAAGCGTGTATCACGCATGGTACATAACTGATTGACAGGTATTGCTCGTCCGTTTCACACTGCCCGATCCAGGGATTGGACCCACGATTACTATTTCACCAAATGCACGAACCAACGCTATAATCTATTAAGATATTGTGTCGGATGCAGGTGCATTCCTTTGTATTCGGCAGTCGAGACTGATTACCCCTTTTGTGCACTCGTCTTATTTTGAAGTCTGACGCGAAATTTGAGTACAATGTCTTCGCTGACTAACCAATCACAAACATTTTTTTTTCTGAGAGCATATCCAAATTTATGGAACGCTGAACCGAGTACATCAGAAAGAGACAAGGCTATGTTGAAATAAATAAAGGCGGCCATTTTGTTTAATTCTTGACGGAATATCCACTGCCAACCTCTGATATGGAAGACCTTAAGAATTCCTGAATAGCTGCTACTAGACATTGTTGCTGTTACATTGAACAAATTACTTCCTACGTCGGATTTCTACATTCAAACTACATTAAACATGTATTAGATTGAAACACTTCCGTAATTTAGACAGGTGCAGGTTTATGAGAGGAAGAATTTTGAAATGAACCATATCTTCTGTGATGAGGCAAAGCCTTAAAGTTCTCTCCCCTTTTAGAGAGAAAAAAAGAAAACTGGAAAAGCGAACTGGGAAGAAAAAAAAAATAAAGTAAATTCACAAAACAGGAGTTTCCCATGCACTCTGAAAACATTAAATGAAGCCAAGATTTTTACGACGCTACCCTTGGCAAATACAACCAGTCAACATTTCCTCCAAATCGAACCCGTGCCAAGAGAGAAAAAAGAAGTTAAAAAAAGAAGCTTTTGGGAGGGAAAACAAAACTCCTTGCTTCGGTCCCCAGTAGAGAATGGCAATTGAGAATTCCAGGTGGGAATGTCGATATGTAAATCCACCTGTGCGCTCGGGGAAAGACTTTCAAGGAACTGATGTCCTCTACAACCTTACTTGATTACTTTTTATCTTCTTTATTTCGGCTTAAGAAATACAAAAATTAACATCTCTAGCTCCATAAGAGAGTGCAAATATTCTCAGACATTTCACATGCTGTGCACACACTACTGCCGATATCTTGAATTATTTTCTCGTTTATTTGTATAAATTCTCTTACAGTAAGAAACATAATTCATTGACATATGCTTTAAGCCTATTTAAGAACTCTTTTTGCAGTGCGGATTTTAACGAGGTTTGTGATGAGAACCTTTTACATGCAGTTGATGTTACTTGATATCCAATCAAATGGTGCCTTACTGCGCATATTTAAACAGTTAATTTCCACATGGAGGTATTCAGTTTGGGAGTGAAACGACACTGAATGAGTTTGTATACACACTGGGTTTTCTAGACTTGGTTGGTAGCCAGTCTTGGAGAAGGATTACTTTAAGTTTAAAACCGTGACTAAGGTAACGCAAAAGCTCTCTCTTATCTTCCCAGAGAAGTCACAGTGATTCACAGATAATAAAAAAATGAAATTTTTTGAAGGTTTTAAATGGATATGACATTAAACATGTTTTGAGAGTTGAAATTAATGCATGCAAGATTTCACAGACCAAGAATCACAAATAATAAAGGAAAAAAATTTATGAAAGCCACAATCACCTACGTTTTGAGTGGATATAACATGAAAAATGTTTTGGGAATTTTATTTAGAAGTCAGACAACGTGAGAGAAACGTTCTCCTTTCATTTTCACCCCAAATGATATGGAAGTGATTTTTTCTCTAATTGGTAATTATGAATATCCTTAATTATTTTGATGTTTAATTCGTTTTCATCTTTTAAGGATGCTTGAAAAGTTATATTTAGACAGCATGTGAGAATGTAAGAAGCAAACTGAAAAATAGACGCTACTGAATAGAAAAAAAGAAATTCATTGCCAGTTGCAGAATATTTTTCTTCTTACTTTTTATTATTTATTTATTTATTCAAAGCGCAAATTGTGGTTTGTATTTATAACATTTGTTAAGTGGAATCCACCCGCCACCACACCACCCAAACACCCCCACCCCAGTCATCCAGATGAGCAAAGATTTCCATGATGTGAAAATACAAGGCTGGACTGAAAATTTCATAGGCTGACAATAAAGGAGTGATGCTACAGTTGTGAAATCCTGTATGCATTAATTGCAACTCTTCTCATTAATAGCGTCATTGATTCTGTCCAGGTACGAGGCTGGGCTGAAATGTTCATAGGCTGACTATGAAGGAGTGATGCCAGAGCCGTGAAATCCTATATGCATTAATTTCAACTCTTATTAATAGCGGCATTGATTCTGTCCAGGTACGAGGCTGGGCTGAAAAGTACATAGGCTGAGTATAAGAGATTGTGCTATAGCCGTGAAATCCTGCATGCATTAATTTCATTTTTTTTTAAATTAATAACGGCATTGTTTCTGTCCAGTTACGAGGCTGGGCTGAAAACTTCATAGGCTGATTATAAATAAGTGATGCTAGAGCCGTGAAATCCTGCATGCATTAATTTCAACTCTTCTCATTAATAGCGGCATTGATTCTGTCCAGGTACGAGGCTGGGCTGAAAGGTTCATAGGCTGACTATGAAGGAGTGATGCCAGAGCCGTGAAATCCTGTATGCATTAATTTCAACTCTTCTTAATAGCGGCATTGATTCTGTCCAGGTACGAGGCTGGGCTGAAAAGTTTATAGGCTAACTATGAAGGAGTGATGCCAGAGCCATGAAATCCTGCATGCATTAATTTCAACTCTTCTTATTAATAGCGGCATTGATTCTGTCCAGGTACGAGGCTGGGCTGAAAGGTTCATAGGCTGATTATGAAGGAGTGATGCCAGAGCCGTGAAATCCTGTATGCATTAATTTCAACTCTTATTAATAGCGGCATTGATTCTGTCCAGGTACGAGGCTGGGCTGAAATGTTCATAGGCTGACTATGAAGGAGTGATGCCAGAGCCGTGAAATCCTGTATGCATTAAATTCAACTCTTATTAATAGCGGCATTGATTCTGTCCAGGTACGAGGCTGGGCTGAAAAGTACATAGGCTGAGTATAAGAGATTGTGCTATAGCCGTGAAATCCTGTATGCATTAATTTCAACTCTTCTTATTAATAGCGGCATTGATTCTGTCCAGGTACGAGGCTGGGCTGAAATGTTTATAGGCTGACTTTGAAGGAGTGATGCCAGAGCCATGAAATCCTGCATGCATTAATTTCAACTCTTCTTATTAATAGCGGCATTGATTCTGTCCAGGTACGAGGCTGGGCTGAAAAGTTTATAGGCTGACTATGAAGGAGTGATGCCAGAGCCGTGAAATCCTGTATGCATTAATTTCAACTCTTATTAATAGCGGCATTGATTCTGTCCAGGTACGAGGCTGGGCTGAAATGTTCATAGGCTGACTATGAAGGAGTGATGCCAGAGCCGTGAAATCCTGTATGCATTAAATTCAACTCTTATTAATAGCGGCATTGATTCTGTCCAGGTACGAGGCTGGGCTGAAAGGTTCATAGGCTGACTATGAAGGAGTGATGCCAGAGCCGTGAAATCCTGTATGCATTAAATTCAACTCTTATTAATAGCGGCATTGATTCTGTCCAGGTACGAGGCTGGGCTGAAAGGTTCATAGGTTGACTATGAAGGAGTGATGCCAGAGCCGTGAAATCCTGTATGCATTAATTTCAACTCTTATTAATAGCGGCATTGATTCTGTCCAGGTACGAGGCTGGGCTGAAATGTTCATAGGCTGACTATGAAGGAGTGATGCCAGAGCCGTGAAATCCTGTATGCATTAAATTCAACTCTTATTAATAGCGGCATTGATTCTGTCCAGGTACGAGGCTGGGCTGAAAAGTACATAGGCTGAGTATAAGAGATTGTGCTATAGCCGTGAAATCCTGTATGCATTAATTTCAACTCTTCTTATTAATAGCGGCATTGATTCTGTCCAGGTACGAGGCTGGGCTGAAAGGTTCATAGGCTGACTATGAAGGAGTTATTCCAGAGCCGTGAAATCCTATATGCATTAATTTCAACTCTTATTAATAGCGGCATTGATTCTGTCCAGGTACGAGGCTGGGCTGAAAAGTACATAGGCTGAGTATAAGAGATTGTGCTATAGCCGTGAAATCCTGTATGCATTAATTTCAACTCTTATTAATAGCGGCATTGATTCTGTCCAGGTACGAGGCTGGACTGAAAAGTATATAGGCTGAGTATAAGAGATTGTGCTATAGCCGTGAAATCCTGTATGCATTAATTTCAACTCTTATTAATAGCGGCATTGATTCTGTCCAGGTACGAGGCTGGGCTGAAAGGTTCATAGGCTGAGTATAAGAGATTGTGCTATAGACGTGAAATCCTGCATGCATTAATTTCATTTTTTAAAAAATTTATAACGGCATTGTTTCTGTCCAGTTACGAGGCTGGGCGGAAATGTTCAAAGGCTGACTATGAAGGAGTGATGCCAGAACCGTGAAATCCTGTATGCATTAATTTCAACTCTTATTAATAGCGGCATTGATTCTGTCCAGGTACGAGGCTGGGCTGAAAAGTTCATAGGCTGACTATAAAGAAGTGATGCTAGAGCCGTGAAATCCTGCATGCATTAATTTCAACTCTTCTTATTAATAGCGGCATTGATTCTGTCCAGGTACGAGGCTGGACTGAAAAGTTCATAGGCTGACTATGAAGAAGTGATGCTAGAGCCGTGCAATCCTGCATGCATTAATTTCAACTCTTCTTATTAATAGCGGCATTGATTCTGTCCAGGTACGAGGCTGGGCTGAAAAGTACATAGGCTGAGTATAAGAGATTGTGCTATAGCCGTGAAATCCTGTATGCATTAATTTCAACTCTTCTTATTAATAGCGGCATTGATTCTGTCCAGGTACGAGGCTGGGCTGAAAGGTTCATAGGCTGACTATGAAGGAGTGATGCCAGAGCCGTGAAATCCTGTATGCATTAATTTCAACTCTTATTAATAGCGGCATTGATTCTGTCCAGGTACGAGGCTGGGCTGAAATGTTCATAGGCTGACTATGAAGGAGTGATGCCAGAGCCGAGAAATCCTGTATGCATTAAATTCAACTCTTATTAATAGCGGCATTGATTCTGTCCAGGTACGAGGCTGGGCTGAAAAGTACATAGGCTGAGTATAAGAGATTGTGCTATAGCCGTGAAATCCTGCATGCATTAATTTCAACTCTTATTAATAGCGGCATTGATTCTGTCCAGGTACGAGGCTGGGCTGAAAAGTTTATAGGCTGACTATGAAGGAGTGATGCCAGAGCCATGAAATCCTGCATGCATTAATTTCAACTCTTCTTATTAATAGCGGCATTGATTCTGTCCAGGTACGAGGCTGGGCTGAAAGGTTCATAGGCTGACTATGAAGGAGTGATGCCAGAGCCGTGAAATCCTGTATGCATTAATTTCAACTCTTATTAATAGCGGCATTGATTCTGTCCAGGTACGAGGCTGGGCTGAAAAGTACATAGGCTGAGTATAAGAGATTGTGCTATAGCCGTGAAATCCTGTATGCATTAATTTCAACTCTTATTAATAGCGGCATTGATTCTGTCCAGGTACGAGGCTGGGCTGAAAAGTTTATAGGCTGACTATGAAGGAGTGATGCCAGAGCCGTGAAATCCTGTATGCATTAATTTCAACTCTTCTTATTAATAGCGGCATTGATTCTGTCCAGGTACGAGGCTGGGCTGAAAGGTTCATAGGCTGACTATGAAGGAGTGATGCCAGAGCCATGAAATCCTGCATGCATTAATTTCAACTCTTCTTATTAATAGCGGCATTGATTCTGTCCAGGTACGAGGCTGGGCTGAAAGGTTCATAGGCTGACTATGAAGGAGTGATGCCAGAGCCGAGAAATCCTGTATGCATTAAATTCAACTCTTATTAATAGCGGCATTGATTCTGTCCAGGTACGAGGCTGGGCTGAAAAGTACATAGGCTGAGTATAAGAGATTGTGCTATAGCCGTGAAATCCTGCATGCATTAATTTCAACTCTTATTAATAGCGGCATTGATTCTGTCCAGGTACGAGGCTGGGCTGAAAAGTTTATAGGCTGACTATGAAGGAGTGATGCCAGAGCCATGAAATCCTGCATGCATTAATTTCAACTCTTCTTATTAATAGCGGCATTGATTCTGTCCAGGTACGAGGCTGGGCTGAAAGGTTCATAGGCTGACTATGAAGGAGTGATGCCAGAGCCGTGAAATCCTGTATGCATTAATTTCAACTCTTATTAATAGCGGCATTGATTCTGTCCAGGTACGAGGCTGGGCTGAAAAGTACATAGGCTGAGTATAAGAGATTGTGCTATAGCCGTGAAATCCTGTATGCATTAATTTCAACTCTTATTAATAGCGGCATTGATTCTGTCCAGGTACGAGGCTGGGCTGAAAAGTTTATAGGCTGACTATGAAGGAGTGATGCCAGAGCCGTGAAATCCTGTATGCATTAATTTCAACTCTTCTTATTAATAGCGGCATTGATTCTGTCCAGGTACGAGGCTGGGCTGAAAGGTTCATAGGCTGACTATGAAGGAGTGATGCCAGAGCCATGAAATCCTGCATGCATTAATTTCAACTCTTCTTATTAATAGCGGCATTGATTCTGTCCAGGTACGAGGCTGGGCTGAAAGGTTCATAGGCTGACTATGAAGGAGTGATGCCAGAGCCCTGAAATCCTGTATGCATTAATTTCAACTCTTATTAATAGCGGCATTGATTCTGTCCAGGTACGAGGCTGGGCTGAAAAGTACATAGGCTGAGTATAAGAGATTGTGCTATAGCCGTGAAATCCTGTATGCATTAATTTCAACTCTTCTTATTAATAGCGGCATTGATTCTGTCCAGGTACGAGGCTGGGCTGAAAGGTTCATAGGCTGACTATGAAGGAGTTATTCCAGAGCCGTGAAATCCTGTATGCATTAATTTCAACTCTTATTAATAGCGGCATTGATTCTGTCCAGGTACGAGGCTGGGCTGAAAGGTTCATAGGCTGACTATGAAGGAGTGATTCCAGAGCCGTGAAATCCTATATGCATTAATTTCAACTCTTATTAATAGCGGCATTGATTCTGTCCAGGTACGAGGCTGGGCTGAAAAGTACATAGGCTGAGTATAAGAGATTGTGCTATAGCCGTGAAATCCTGTATGCATTAATTTCAACTCTTCTTATTAATAGCGGCATTGATTCTGTCCAGGTACGAGGCTGGGCTGAAAGGTTCATAGGCTGACTATGAAGGAGTGATGCCAGAGCCATGAAATCCTGTATGCATTAATTTCAACTCTTATTAATAGCGGCATTGATTCTGTCCAGGTACGAGGCTGGGCTGAAAGGTTCATAGGCTGACTATGAAGGAGTGATGCCAGAGCCATGAAATCCTGTATGCATTAATTTCAACTCTTCTTATTAATAGCGGTATTGATTCTGTCCAGGTACGAGGCTGGGCCGAAAAGTATATAGGCTGAGTATAAGAGATTGTGCTATAGCCGTGAAATCCTGTATGCATTAATTTCAACTCTTATTAATAGCGGCATTGATTCTGTCCAGGTACGAGACTGGGCAGAAAGGTTCATAGGCTGAGTATAAGAGATTGTGCTATAGCCGTGAAATCCTGCATGCATTCATTTCATTTTTTAAAAAATTAATAACGGCATTGTTTCTGTCCAGTTACGAGGCTGGGCTGAAATGTTCGTAGGCTGACTATGAAGGAGTGATGCCAGAACCGTGAAATCCTGTATGCATTAATTTCAACTCTTATTAATAGCGGCATTGATTCTGTCCAGGTACGAGGCTGGGCTGAAAAGTTCATAGGCTGACTATAAAGAAGTGATGCTAGAGCCGTGAAATCCTGCATGCATTAATTTCAACTCTTCTTATTAATAGCGGCATTGATTCTGTCCAGGTACGAGGCTGGGCTGAAAGGTTCATAGGCTGACTATGAAGGAGTGATGCCAGAGCCGTGAAATCCTGTATGCATTAATTTCAACTCTTATTAATAGCGGCATTGATTCTGTCCAGGTACGAGGCTGGGCTGAAATGTTCATAGGCTGACTATGAAGGAGTGATGCCAGAGCCGAGAAATCCTGTATGCATTAAATTCAACTCTTATTAATAGCGGCATTGATTCTGTCCAGGTACGAGGCTGGGCTGAAAAGTACATAGGCTGAGTATAAGAGATTGTGCTATAGCCGTGAAATCCTGCATGCATTAATTTCAACTCTTATTAATAGCGGCATTGATTCTGTCCAGGTACGAGGCTGGGCTGAAAAGTTTATAGGCTGACTATGAAGGAGTGATGCCAGAGCCATGAAATCCTGCATGCATTAATTTCAACTCTTCTTATTAATAGCGGCATTGATTCTGTCCAGGTACGAGGCTGGGCTGAAAGGTTCATAGGCTGACTATGAAGGAGTGATGCCAGAGCCGTGAAATCCTGTATGCATTAATTTCAACTCTTATTAATAGCGGCATTGATTCTGTCCAGGTACGAGGCTGGGCTGAAAGGTTCATAGGCTGACTATGAAGGAGTGATGCCAGAGCCGTGAAATCCTGTATGCATTAATTTCAACTCTTATTAATAGCGGCATTGATTCTGTCCAGGTACGAGGCTGGGCTGAAAAGTACATAGGCTGAGTATAAGAGATTGTGCTATAGCCGTGAAATCCTGTATGCATTAATTTCAACTCTTCTTATTAATAGCGGCATTGATTCTGTCCATGTACGAGGCTGGGCTGAAAGGTTCATAGGCTGACTATGAAGGAGTGATTCCAGAGCCGTGAAATCCTATATGCATTAATTTCAACTTTTATTAATAGCGGCATTGATTCTGTCCAGGTACGAGGCTGGGCTGAAAAGTACATAGGCTGAGTATAAGAGATTGTGCTATAGCCGTGAAATCCTGTATGCATTAATTTCAACTCTTATTATTAATAGCGGCATTGATTCTGTCCAGGTATGAGGCTGGGCTGAAAGGTTCATAGGCTGACTATGAAGGAGTGATGCCAGAGCCGTGAAATCCTGTATGCATTAATTTCAACTCTTATTAATAGCGGCATTGATTCTGTCCAGGTACGAGGCTGGGCTGAAAGGTTCATAGGCTGACTATGAAGGAGTGATTCCAGAGCCGTGAAATCCTATATGCATTAATTTCAACTCTTATTAATAGCGGCATTGATTCTGTCCAGGTACGAGGCTGGGCTGAAAAGTACATAGGCTGAGTATAAGAGATTGTGCTATAGCCGTGAAATCCTGTATGCATTAATTTCAACTCTTATTATTAATAGCGGCATTGATTCTGTCCAGGTATGAGGCTGGGCTGAAAGGTTCATAGGCTGACTATGAAGGAGTGATGCCAGAGCCGTGAAATCCTGTATGCATTAATTTCAACTCTTATTAATAGCGGCATTGATTCTGTCCAGGTACGAGGTTGGGCTGAAAGGTTCATAGGCTGACTATGAAGGAGTGATGCCAGAGCCGTGAAATCCTATATGCATTAATTTCAACTCTTATTAATAGCGGCATTGATTCTGTCCAGGTACGAGGCTGGGCTGAAAAGTACATAGGCTGAGTATAAGAGATTGTGCTATAGCCGTGAAATCCTGTATGCATTAATTTCAACTCTTATTATTAATAGCGGCATTGATTCTGTCCAGGTATGAAGCTGGGCTGAAAGGTTCATAGGCTGACTATGAAGGAGTGATGCCAGAGCCGTGAAATCCTGTATGCATTAATTTCAACTCTTATTAATAGCGGCATTGATTCTGTCCAGGTACGAGGCTGGGCTGAAAAGTACATAGGCTGAGTATAAGAGATTGTGCTATAGCCGTGAAATCCTGTATGCATTAATTTCAACTCTTCTTATTAATAGCGGCATTGATTCTGTCCAGGTACGAGGCTGGGCTGAAAGGTTCATAGGCTGACTATGAAGGAGTGATGCCAGAGCCGTGAAATCCTGTATGCATTAATTTCAACTCTTATTAATAGCGGCATTGATTCTGTCCAGGTACGAGGCTGGGCTGAAAAGTACATAGGCTGAGTATAAGAGATTGTGCTATAGCCGTGAAATCCTGTATGCATTAATTTCAACTCTTCTTATTAATAGCGGCATTGATTCTGTCCAGGTACGAGGCTGGGCTGAAAGGTTCATAGGCTGACTATGAAGGAGTTATTCCAGAGCCGTCAAATCCTATATGCATTAATTTCAACTCTTATTAATAGCGGCATTGATTCTGTCCAGGTACGAGGCTGGACTGAAAAGTACATAGGCTGAGTATAAGAGATTGTGCTATAGCCGTGAAATCCTGTATGCATTAATTTCAACTCTTATTATTAATAGCGGCATTGATTCTGTCCAGGTATGAGGCTGGGCTGAAAGGTTCATAGGCTGACTATGAAGGAGTGATGCCAGAGCCGTGAAATCCTGTATGCATTAATTTCAACTCTTATTAATAGCGGCATTGATTCTGTCCAGGTACGAGGCTGGGCTGAAAGGTTCATAGGCTGACTATGAAGGAGTTATTCCAGAGCCGTGAAATCCTATATGCATTAATTTCAACTCTTATTAATAGCGGCATTGATTCTGTCCAGGTACGAGGCTGGGCTGAAAAGTACATAGGCTGAGTATAAGAGATTGTGCTATAGCCGTGAAATCCTGTATGCATTAATTTCAACTCTTCTTATTAATAGCGGCATTGATTCTGTCCAGGTACGAGGCTGGGCTGAAAGGTTCATAGGCTGACTATGAAGGAGTGATGCCAGAGCCGTGAAATCCTGTATGCATTAATTTCAACTCTTATTAATAGCGGCATTGATTCTGTCCAGGTACGAGGCTGGGCTGAAAAGTACATAGGCTGAGTATAAGAGATTGTGCTATAGCCGTGAAATCCTGTATGCATTAATTTCAACTCTTCTTATTAATAGCGGCATTGATTCTGTCCAGGTACGAGGCTGGGCTGAAAGGTTCATAGGCTGACTATGAAGGAGTTATTCCAGAGCCGTGAAATCCTATATGCATTAATTTCAACTCTTATTAATAGCGGCATTGATTCTGTCCAGGTACGAGGCTGGGCTGAAAAGTACATAGGCTGAGTATAAGAGATTGTGCTATAGCCGTGAAATCCTGTATGCATTAATTTCAACTCTTCTTATTAATAGCGGCATTGATTCTGTCCAGGTACGAGGCTGGGCTGAAAGGTTCATAGGCTGACTATGAAGGAGTGATTCCAGAGCCGTGAAATCCTATATGCATTAATTTCAACTCTTATTAATAGCGGCATTGATTCTGTCCAGGTACGAGGCTGGGCTGAAAGGTTCATAGGCTGACTATGAAGGAGTGATTCCAGAGCCGTGAAATCCTATATGCATTAATTTCAACTCTTATTAATAGCGGCATTGATTCTGTCCAGGTACGAGGCTGGGCTGAAAGGTTCATAGGCTGACTATGAAGGAGTGATGCCAGAGCCGTGAAATCCTGTATGCATTAATTTCAACTCTTATTAATAGCGGCATTGATTCTGTCCAGGTACGAGGCTGGGCTGAAAAGTACATAGGCTGAGTATAAGAGATTGTGCTATAGCCGTGAAATCCTGTATGCATTAATTTCAACTCTTCTTATTAATAGCGGCATTGATTCTGTCCAGGTACGAGGCTGGGCTGAAAGGTTCATAGGCTGACTATGAAGGAGTTATTCCAGAGCCGTGAAATCCTATATGCATTAATTTCAACTCTTATTAATAGCGGCATTGATTCTGTCCAGGTACGAGGCTGGGCTGAAAAGTACATAGGCTGAGTATAAGAGATTGTGCTATAGCCGTGAAATCCTGTATGCATTAATTTCAACTCTTCTTATTAATAGCGGCATTGATTCCGTCCAGGTACGAGGCTGGGCTGAAAGGTTCATAGGCTGACTATGAAGGAGTTATTCCAGAGCCGTGAAATCCTATATGCATTAATTTCAACTCTTATTAATAGCGGCATTGATTCTGTCCAGGTACGAGGCTGGGCTGAAAGGTTCATAGGCTGACTATGAAGGAGTGATTCCAGAGCCGTGAAATCCTATATGCATTAATTTCAACTCTTATTAATAGCGGCATTGATTCTGTCCAGGTACGAGGCTGGGCTGAAAAGTACATAGGCTGAGTATAAGAGATTGTGCTATAGCCGTGAAATCCTGTATGCATTAATTTCAACTCTTCTTATTAATAGCGGCATTGATTCTGTCCAGGTACGAGGCTGGGCTGAAAGGTTCATAGGCTGACTATGAAGGAGTGATGCCAGAGCCGTGAAATCCTGTATGCATTAATTTCAACTCTTATTAATAGCGGCATTGATTCTGTCCAGGTACGAGGCTGGGCTGAAAAGTACATAGGCTGAGTATAAAAGATTGTGCTATAGCCGTGAAATCCTGTATGCATTAATTTCAACTCTTATTAATAGCGGCATTGATTCTGTCCAGGTACGAGGCTGGGCTGAAAAGTTTATAGGCTGACTATGAAGGAGTGATGCCAGAGCCGTGAAATCCTGTATGCATTAATTTCAACTCTTATTAATAGCGGCATTGATTCTGTCCAGGTACGAGGCTGGGCTGAAAAGTACATAGGCTGAGTATAAGAGATTGTGCTATAGCCGTGAAATCCTGTATGCATTAATTTCAACTCTTCTTATTAATAGCGGCATTGATTCTGTCCAGGTACGAGGCTGGGCTGAAAGGTTCATAGGCTGACTATGAAGGAGTTATTCCAGAGCCGTGAAATCCTATATGCATTAATTTCAACTCTTATTAATAGCGGCATTGATTCTGTCCAGGTACGAGGCTGGGCTGAAAGGTTCATAGGCTGACTATGAAGGAGTGATTCCAGAGCCGTGAAATCCTATATGCATTAATTTCAACTCTTATTAATAGCGGCATTGATTCTGTCCAGGTACGAGGCTGGGCTGAAAAGTACATAGGCTGAGTATAAGAGATTGTGCTATAGCCGTGAAATCCTGTATGCATTAATTTCAACTCTTCTTATTAATAGCGGCATTGATTCTGTCCAGGTACGAGGCTGGGCTGAAAGGTTCATAGGCTGACTATGAAGGAGTGATGCCAGAGCCGTGAAATCCTGTATGCATTAATTTCAACTCTTATTAATAGCGGCATTGATTCTGTCCAGGTACGAGGCTGGGCTGAAAAGTACATAGGCTGAGTATAAGAGATTGTGCTATAGCCGTGAAATCCTGTATGCATTAATTTCAACTCTTATTAATAGCGGCATTGATTCTGTCCAGGTACGAGGCTGGGCTGAAAAGTTTATAGGCTGACTATGAAGGAGTGATGCCAGAGCCGTGAAATCCTGTATGCATTAATTTCAACTCTTATTAATAGCGGCATTGATTCTGTCCAGGTACGAGGCTGGGCTGAAAGGTTCATAGGCTGACTATGAAGGAATGATGCCGGAGCCATGAAATCCTGCATGCATTAATTTCAACTCTTCTTATTAATAGCGGCATTGATTCTGTCCAGGTACGAGGCTGGGCTGAAAGGTTCATAGGCTGACTATGAAGGAGTGATGCCAGAGCCGTGAAATCCTGTATGCATTAATTTCAACTCTTATTAATAGCGGCATTGATTCTGTCCAGGTACGAGGCTGGGCTGAAATGTTCATAGGCTGACTATGAAGGAGTGATGCCAGAGCCGTGAAATCCTGTATGCATTAAATTCAAATCTTATTAATAGCGGCATTGATTCTGTCCAGGTACGAGGCTGGGCTGAAAAGTACATAGGCTGAGTATAAGAGATTGTGCTATAGCCGTGAAATCCTGCATGCATTAATTTCATTTTTTTAAAAATTTATAACGGCATTGTTTCTGTCCAGTTACGAGGCTGGGCTGAAATGTTCATAGGCTGACTATGAAGGAGTGATGCCAGAGCCGTGAAATCCTGTATGCATTAATTTCAACTCTTATTAATAGCGGCATTGATTCTGTCCAGGTACGAGGCTGGGCTGAAATTTTCATAGGCTGAGTATAAGTGATTGTGCTATAGCCGTGAAATCCTGCATGCATTAATTTCATTTTTTTTAAAATTTATAACGGCATTGTTTCGGTCCAGTTACGAGGCTGGGCGGAAATGTTCATAGGCTGACTATGAAGGAGTGATGCCAGAACCGTGAAATCCTGTATGCATTAATTTCAACTCTTATTAATAGCGGCATTGATTCTGTCCAGGTACGAGGCTGGGCTGAAAAGTTCATAGGCTGACTATAAAGAAGTGATGCTAGAGCCGTGAAATCCTGCATGCATTAATTTCAACTCTTCTTATTAATAGCGGCATTGATTCTGTCCAGGTACGAGGCTGGACTGAAAAGTTCATAGGCTGACTATGAAGAAGTGATGCTAGAGCCGTGCAATCCTGCATGCATTAATTTCAACTCTTCTTATTAATAGCGGCATTGATTCTGTCCAGGTACGAGGCTGGGCTGAAAGGTTCATAGGCTGACTATGAAGGAGTGATGCCAGAGCCGTGAAATCCTGTATGCATTAATTTCAACTCTTATTAATAGCGGCATTGATTCTGTCCAGGTACGAGGCTGGGCTGAAAAGTACATAGGCTGAGTATAAGAGATTGTGCTATAGCCGTGAAATCCTGTATGCATTAATTTCAACTCTTCTTATTAATAGCGGCATTGATTCTGTCCAGGTACGAGGCTGGGCTGAAAGGTTCATAGGCTGACTATGAAGGAGTTATTCCAGAGCCGTGAAATCCTATATGCATTAATTTCAACTCTTATTAATAGCGGCATTGATTCTGTCCAGGTACGAGGCTGGGCTGAAAAGTACATAGGCTGAGTATAAGAGATTGTGCTATAGCCGTGAAATCCTGTATGCATTAATTTCAACTCTTCTTATTAATAGCGGCATTGATTCTGTCCAGGTACGAGGCTTGGCTGAAAGGTTCATAGGCTGACTATGAAGGAGTGATGCCAGAGCCGTGAAATCCTGTATGCATTAATTTCAACTCTTATTAATAGCGGCATTGATTCTGTCCAGGTACGAGGCTGGGCTGAAAGGTTCATAGGCTGACTATGAAGGAGTGATGCCAGAGCCGTGAAATCCTGTATGCATTAATTTCAACTCTTATTAATAGCGGCATTGATTCTGTCCAGGTACGAGGCTGGGCTGAAAGGTTTATAGGCTGACTATGAAGGAGTGATGCCAGAGCCGTGAAATCCTGTATGCATTAATTTCAACTCTTATTAATAGCGGCATTGATTCTGTCCAGGTACGAGGCTGGGCTGAAAAGTACATAGGCTGAGTATAAGAGATTGTGCTATAGCCGTGAAATCCTGTATGCATTAATTTCAACTCTTATTAATAGCGGCATTGATTCTGTCCATGTACGAGTCTGGGCTGAAAAGTTTATAGGCTGACTATGAAGGAGTGATGCCAGAGCCGTGAAATCCTGTATGCATTAATTTCAACTCTTATTAATAGCGGCATTGATTCTGTCCAGGTACGAGGCTGGGCTGAAAGGTTCATAGGCTGACTATGAAGGAGTGATGCCAGAGCCATGAAATCCTGCATGCATTAATTTCAACTCTTCTTATTAATAGCGGCATTGATTCTGTCCAGGTACGAGGCTGGGCTGAAAGGTTCATAGGCTGACTATGAAGGAGTGATGCCAGAGCCGTGAAATCCTGTATGCATTAATTTCAACTCTTATTAATAGCGGCATTGATTCTGTCCAGGTACGAGGCTGGGCTGAAATGTTCATAGGCTGACTATGAAGGAGTGATGCCAGAGCCGTGAAATCCTGTATGCATTAAATTCAACTCTTATTAATAGCGGCATTGATTCTGTCCAGGTACGAGGCTGGGCTGAAAAGTACATAGGCTGAGTATAAGAGATTGTGCTATAGCCGTGAAATCCTGCATGCATTAATTTCATTTTTTAAAAAATTTATAACGGCATTGTTTCTGTCCAGTTACGAGGCTGGGCTGAAATGTTCATAGGCTGACTATGAAGGAGTGATGCCAGAGCCGTGAAATCCTGTATGCATTAATTTCAACTCTTATTAATAGCGGCATTGATTCTGTCCAGGTACGAGGCTGGGCTGAAAGGTTCATAGGCTGAGTATAAGAGATTGTGCTATAGCCGTGAAATCCTGCATGCATTAATTTCATTTTTTAAAAAATTTATAACGGCATTGTTTCTGTCCAGTTACGAGTCTGGGCGGAAATGTTCATAGGCTGACTATGAAGGAGTGATGCCAGAACCGTGAAATCCTGTATGCATTAATTTCAACTCTTATTAATAGCGGCATTGATTCTGTCCAGGTACGAGGCTGGGCTGAAAAGTTCATAGGCTGACTATAAAGAAGTGATGCTAGAGCCGTGAAATCCTGCATGCATTAATTTCAACTCTTCTTATTAATAGCGGCATTGATTCTGTCCAGGTACGAGGCTGGGCTGAAAGGTTCATAGGCTGACTATGAAGGAGTGATGCCAGAGCCGTGAAATCCTGTATGCATTAATTTCAACTCTTATTAATAGCGGCATTGATTCTGTCCAGGTACGAGGCTGGGCTGAAAAGTACATAGGCTGAGTATAAGAGATTGTGCTATAGCCGTGAAATCCTGTATGCATTAATTTCAACTCTTCTTATTAATAGCGGCATTGATTCTGTCCAGGTACGAGGCTGGGCTGAAAGGTTCATAGGCTGACTATGAAGGAGTTATTCCAGAGCCGTGAAATCCTATATGCATTAATTTCAACTCTTATTAATAGCGGCATTGATTCTGTCCAGGTACGAGGCTGGGCTGAAAAGTACATAGGCTGAGTATAAGAGATTGTGCTATAGCCGTGAAATCCTGTATGCATTAATTTCAACTCTTCTTATTAATAGCGGCATTGATTCTGTCCAGGTACGAGGCTGGGCTGAAAGGTTCATAGGCTGACTATGAAGGAGTGATGCCAGAGCCGTGAAATCCTGTATGCATTAATTTCAACTCTTATTAATAGCGGCATTGATTCTGTCCAGGTACGAGGCTGGGCTGAAAGGTTCACAGGCTGACTATGAAGGAGTGATGCCAGAGCCGTGAAATCCTGTATGCATTAATTTCAACTCTTATTAATAGCGGCATTGATTCTGTCCAGGTACGAGGCTGGGCTGAAAGGTTTATAGGCTGACTATGAAGGAGTGATGCCAGAGCCGTGAAATCCTGTATGCATTAATTTCAACTCTTATTAATAGCGGCATTGATTCTGTCCAGGTACGAGGCTGGGCTGAAAAGTACATAGGCTGAGTATAAGAGATTGTGCTATAGCCGTGAAATCCTGTATGCATTAATTTCAACTCTTATTAATAGCGGCATTGATTCTGTCCATGTACGAGGCTGGGCTGAAAAGTTTATAGGCTGACTATGAAGGAGTGATGCCAGAGCCGTGAAATCCTGTATGCATCAATTTCAACTCTTATTAATAGCGGCATTGATTCTGTCCAGGTACGAGGCTGGGCTGAAAGGTTCATAGGCTGACTATGAAGGAGTGATGCCAGAGCCATGAAATCCTGCATGCATTAATTTCAACTCTTCTTATTAATAGCGGCATTGATTCTGTCCAGGTACGAGGCTGGGCTGAAAGGTTCATAGGCTGACTATGAAGGAGTGATGCCAGAGCCGTGAAATCCTGTATGCATTAATTTCAACTCTTATTAATAGCGGCATTGATTCTGTCCAGGTACGAGGCTGGGCTGAAATGTTCATAGGCTGACTATGAAGGAGTGATGCCAGAGCCGTGAAATCCTGTATGCATTAAATTCAACTCTTATTAATAGCGGCATTGATTCTGTCCAGGTACGAGGCTGGGCTGAAAAGTACATAGGCTGAGTATAAGAGATTGTGCTATAGCCGTGAAATCCTGCATGCATTAATTTCATTTTTTAAAAAATTTATAACGGCATTGTTTCTGTCCAGTTACGAGGCTGGGCTGAAATGTTCATAGGCTGACTATGAAGGAGTGATGCCAGAGCCGTGAAATCCTGTATGCATTAATTTCAACTCTTATTAATAGCGGCATTGATTCTGTCCAGGTACGAGGCTGGGCTGAAAGGTTCATAGGCTGAGTATAAGAGATTGTGCTATAGCCGTGAAATCCTGCATGCATTAATTTCATTTTTTAAAAAATTTATAACGGCATTGTTTCTGTCCAGTTACGAGGCTGGGCGGAAATGTTCATAGGCTGACTATGAAGGAGTGATGCCAGAACCGTGAAATCCTGTATGCATTAATTTCAACTCTTATTAATAGCGGCATTGATTCTGTCCAGGTACGAGGCTGGGCTGAAAAGTTCATAGGCTGACTATAAAGAAGTGATGCTAGAGCCGTGAAATCCTGCATGCATTAATTTCAACTCTTCTTATTAATAGCGGCATTGATTCTGTCCAGGTACGAGGCTGGACTGAAAAGTTCATAGGCTGACTATGAAGAAGTGATGCTAGAGCCGTGCAATCCTGCATGCATTAATTTCAACTCTTCTTATTAATAGCGGCATTGATTCTGTCCAGGTACGAGGCTGGGCTGAAAGGTTCATAGGCTGACTATGAAGGAGTGATGCCAGAGCCGTGAAATCCTGTATGCATTAATTTCAACTCTTATTAATAGCGGCATTGATTCTGTCTATGTACGAGGCTGGGCTGAAAAGTTTATAGGCTGACTATGAAGGAGTGATGCCAGAGCCGTGAAATCCTGTATGCATTAATTTCAACTCTTATTAATAGCGGCATTGATTCTGTCCAGGTAGGAGGCTGGGCTGAAAGGTTCATAGGCTGACTATGAAGGAATGATGCCAGAGCCATGAAATCCTGCATGCATTAATTTCAACTCTTCTTATTAATAGCGGCATTGATTCTGTCCAGGTACGAGGCTGGGCTGAAAGGTTCATAGGCTGACTATGAAGGAGTGATGCCAGAGCCGTGAAATCCTGTATGCATTAATTTCAACTCTTATTAATAGCGGCATTGATTCTGTCCAGGTACGAGGCTGGGTTAAAATGTTCATAGGCTGACTATGAAGGAGTGATGCCAGAGCCGTGAAATCCTGTATGCATTAAATTCAACTCTTATTAATAGCGGCATTGATTCTGTCCAGGTACGAGGCTGGGCTGAAAGGTTCATAGGCTGAGTATAAGAGATTGTGCTATAGCCGTGAAATCCTGCATGCATTAATTTCATTTTTTAAAAAATTTATAACGGCATTGTTTCTGTCCAGTTACGAGGCTGGGCGGAAATGTTCATAGGCTGACTATGAAGGAGTGATGCCAGAACCGTGAAATCCTGTATGCATTAATTTCAACTCTTATTAATAGCGGCATTGATTCTGTCCAGGTACGAGGCTGGGCTGAAAAGTTCATAGGCTGACTATAAAGAAGTGATGCTAGAGCCGTGAAATCCTGCATGCATTAATTTCAACTCTTCTTATTAATAGCGGCATTGATTCTGTCCAGGTACGAGGCTGGACTGAAAAGTTCATAGGCTGACTATGAAGAAGTGATGCTAGAGCCGTGCAATCCTGCATGCATTAATTTCAACTCTTCTTATTAATAGCGGCATTGATTCTGTCCAGGTACGAGGCTGGGCTGAAAAGTTCATAGGCTGACTATAAAGGAGTGATGCTAGAGCCGTGATATCCTGCATGCATTAATTTCAACTCTTCTTTTTAATAACGGCATTGATTCTACCCAGGTAATCTGATATCAGACTTTTCAAAGAAGACTTCAAAATAACTACGAGAGACTCCACTTGAAAAATGGACAAAATTTAGCATCGTGGTATTATCAGTTGCCTGCTGAAAAAGTGTTTATCCCCCAAGGACATTCATGATGACGTGGTTGCTAAATTAGGGGATGACACTCTAGCTTTACCCACAGTGCTAAAGGAGGGGTGCCGGATTTAGGCGTTATCTACTCTTTATTTAGCAATAATTCCCTTTCAAAATGGCTGTCGGTATGAACACAAATAGAAAGCAACGAATGCCTGCTTTCTGGAAGTAGAAAGTGCTTCAAACATTTACAGTAGGTTAGTGAATGTTTATGGAAAAACTACACTTCAGACCAGGAAGAAGATGGGCCAGTCGGGTTAATGGCAATCCTAGAGAAAAGAAATACAGAAACCGAACTTAGTGACAGGCCCCACAGTGGGTAGTTAGCTGATGCTGTAAATGATGACAAGGTCAAACTGGCTGGTGCTGTTATTGAAGCTGAGGGATTAATTACTATTAAAAAATACTGGGGAAGCTTTCAGGTGGCCCATGGTAGTAGATACAGTTTAGTGCAGTTTCTGAGCTATTTAAAGCCTGCTAAATATTGGTCCAGTAATACTGATAGACATCACAAGAGAGTGAAGTGCGTTTTCTTTTGGGGGCTCACGAGAGACGCGTTGAAAGTAATGAGGTGCAAATGGTAACTCACTAATGACTAACAAAGAATTTAAGAAGGGAATATGCAAACTTTCATTCAAAAGTGGATTCCTACGATTGAGATTGAGAAAGGAGAATAATGTGCATTTATTAAAATTAAATAGGACAAATATTATTTACGAATTTAAATGACCATAAAGGAATTGTATTCCTGATCAATCTAAATTCATAAACAATTATATAGGCCACCCTACAACATGTTTGACAAGAAGACTCACACTACATATTTATGATCATAGCTCAATTAGATCTCATTTAAATACTCATGAAGACCTACTGGACACTATTTGTAACATACTTGTTGACAACACAAATATAATAGCATCATCTACATGCAAAAAAGGCTAAAAATAATGTATGACTTATTAATAAAAAGAAAAAAACAACACTTAATAATATCAATTTTGAATACGCACACAATATCTTGACAGTGTTTTGAAAAATGAAAACATTATATGAATACATGCATGCAAAAAACTATTTCTTACTTAACAGTTAAAATATTTTATCCTTGAAAATGGCTAAATGTATAGCCGAAAGCGCTCGGATTAAAAGAACATTCGGACAGATTTTACATAATTTATCATCAGAAAAGAGAGAAAAATATTAGATCGCATGAGAAATCGTATAAAAAACTAAACAAAGTGCTCAATTAAAAGTAAAGCAAAATATTATATATATATATATATATATATATATATATATATATATATATATATATATATATATATATATATATATATATATATATATATGTAAATTATTATTATTATTATTTTTATGAGAAAACCCAGAAAAAGGATTCTATTTCGAGCTATTTTCAAATGTTCTTCTAAGGGTTTTTAATTCGTGTATATTTTCTCTTAATAGGAAAATGACGTGAATAATATATTGAGGGTCTCTTGAAATTATTACTAGAGCATTAAGTAAAGGCATTCTATAACGGAAAACATGGATGAATAAAATAAACATAAAGAGATATTTGAAAGTAAATCCATTGTAACGCAAGATTAATACGCACATACACGCGCGTGCGAGCTAATGCGCGCACACACACACACACATACACACATATATATAATAGGCATCCGTTTATCTTATATATATATATATATATATATATATATATATATATATATATATATATATATAATAGACATCCGTTTATCTTGTAACATACATATATACATTATGTTATAAAAGCTTTAAGTTGTAGGATCATACTATTGAAACATGAAAGCTTTTGTGTAGCGATTTGAAAATGTTTTTATTATAATCTCTTATATTAAAAATAATAATAATATATTGCTCTACTTTGTATTAAGCAGTTTTTTAAAAGTAAGTGCAACGAACAGTAGATTTTTACTCCATCTGTTCTTTCTCTCATTTGTGTGTGTGTATATATATATATATATATATTTCAAACATGTAGTGTTGAATGTTAAAGACAACATAGTCTTACATATTTTCTTTTGAATTTTCTCATATTCTCTAATGAGACTTTTTATTTGAAAATAGTTCCGAAATATGTATTTTCCATACAATGACCTAGCGCTTTCGAACATCATTGTTCATCTTCAGGGTCAATATTTTAGTCAAAAATTTTTTTTTTTTATTTTTATTTTTTTTTTTTAAACAAACATTTGCCAATTATCTTGTAGCGCAATCATGTTGCTACTTTTTTACAAACTAAAAACGTTAAATTCCTTTTAAATTCAAAAGACGCGATGATGTTATATCACGTGCATGGCGTAGATTTTTATCATGTGACAGCGTGAAAAAGATTTCCAATACACAAGCCAAAAGATCGAAGAATACGCTACAAAATTTAAATATATTATAAACATTGCAATATATTACCAGATATATTATAATCTATACGATTAATAAGAGGTCTTTTTCTTTTAATATGTAATGCCTCTAAGATTTTAAGGCGTCTAATGTCTGTATGTTTATCTATAATTTTAGTATTTTCTACAAGTATTTTACGTATATCAGATTGCGTAAGGGAAATATATATATATATATATATATATATATATATATATATATATATATATATATGTCTATAATATGTGTGCGTGTGTGTGTGTGTGTACTCGAGTGCGCGCTCGACCGTGCGCGTGTTTTTGTGTGTATTATTCTTGCGTTAGAATAGATTTCAAATGTCTCTTTAAGGTTTTTTTATGCATTTATGTTTTCCGTTATAGAATGCCTTTACTTAATGTTCTATGAATAATTTCAAGAAACCCTCAATATATTATTGACGACTTTTTCCTATTAAGAGAAAATATACACGAATTAAAAACCCTTAGAGGAACATTATTTACATTATTGTCCTCATCTTTGTCGCCATATTTATTACAACGTTTCGGCCGTTGTACGCTCCGGCCTACTTCAGTTGGTTGGAATATCGAACTGAAACCTTTATTTCGCTCACTGGGGTAGACTGTTCTAGTTCCACGTGCCATGTCTAATGGATGTCATTTATCAGTTATCTCATGTTAATTACCAGAAGAAAACTGTTAACTGACATCCATTAAATATGGCACGAGGAACTAGAACAGTCTACCTCAGTGAGCGAAATAAAGGGTTCAGTTCGAAATTCCAACCACCTGAAGAAGGCCGGAGCGTACAACGGACGAAACGTTGTAATAAATATGGCAACAAAGATGAGGACAATAGTCCGAATAATGTAAATAATGTACATAATACCTCATCTCAGAAATATAGACATACCTTAGAGGAACATTTGAAAATAACTCAGTTCTAAATTAAAAATTGAATCCCTTTTCTGGGTTTTCTTGTAATAATAATAATAATAATAATAATAATATATATATATATATATATATATATATATATATATATATATATATATATATATATATATATAATTTTTAATCTGACAAAACTTCAGTGGATAGTCGTATTTGAGTAGAGGTTCCGCTTATTTTGTCTACCAGCCTGCGTAGTCGAGAAAACTTGAAAAAGAAAATGTACCATCTGGCAGAATGCGAAATAGCGATTCCCTTTGCAGGAAGAACCGATGTCTGATACGGCGTGCTTTCACCGCTCAGCCACGAAGAGCTTCCTAATCAAACAAGGTTCTATTTGCCTTTATAGCACATTGACTCGTTAAGATTTTCTAGAATGGCATATCTGCAAAGTTTCGTATCCAGAGAGTAAACAAAGCAATTTCTGAAGAGTTAATGGATTTTTTTTTAATCCGATATATTTTTGATACTTCATGGCATATTTCGTTAATTTTCTCAAGTACGAAGGCCGCTAAACGAAAATCCTGTTTAAAACAAACGGAGCTCTATTGAAATATGTGTAAAACTAAAAATAACTTTTGAAGTAATATATATATATATATATATATATATATATATATAAAGAGAGAGAGAGAGAGAGAGATTTTGTGTAAGTTTCCTTGAATAATTCAGACAAGTTTTGTCTACTTATTTTCAACAAGATCCGTTCACATACCGACACCAGAATACTCATCCGAAAATATGAACGGATCCTGTTGAAATTAAGCGGACAGATCTTGTCTAAATTATTCAACAGAACTTGCCTCAATACATATATATATATATATATATATATATATATATATATATATATATATGAATATGATAAAAAGTTAAAACACTAATATTCCATGGTTATAATTTATTGCATTGGAATCGTAATCACGATCCAATTCATCAAACCTACAAATTAAAAAAGAAATAGGAAAATATAACGCCGTGTATAAAAAAAATTTTTTTAATAAGAGTGTATGTGTGAGAGTGGGAAACAAGTTTGAAAGTGAGATGTATGAAAGCTTTAGAGAGGGGGGTGTAATAGAAGAAAGAAGAACAGGAAAGGCCTAAAGGTGAAGGTGGGCATTAAAATTTAACAGAGAGAAGTTTTAAAGAGAGGAGCTAAATAACGGTTTAAATGAGTGAGATACAGATAACTAAGAATTATTTTTCGATGCATAATTCGCTACTGAATCGCTAGCCTACATTAAAATTAATAAAACAGACACCGGAAAAGTGTGGATACATTTGTGGTGACACTACGCACAATAAAAAACGATACGATCTAAACTTAAAATCCAGAAGATGAGAGAGAGAGGGGAAAAATGATGGGTGGATGGCAAACTAAAAATGAAGGATATTTATAAGAGAATCGATGTGTAATAAAGAAAATTTGACAAAGCAAGTAACATCACCTATAGGTTACAAATATAGCATAAACATATAAAATCTAACTAATATTTAATCTAGTAAGGACCTATTATTTATATGCCCCAAAACACATACGTAGATACACACATACACAACAACATATCTATATCTACTCGCACATACATACATATATGTGTGCACACATATATATATCAATACACTCATGCATACATATACACATACACAAGGACATACACATATATGCACATAAACATATCTACATAAAACCTTACACACACCCATACATATACAATGTATCTATCTATCCATATATATACACATACACACACACACATATATATATATGTACATACATACATACATATATATATATATATATATATATATATATATATATATATATATATATACATACACATACATATACATGTATATATATACATAAATTAAAAGGTACAAAACACACATCCATACATACATACATTTAACATATAAAAATAGATGGGTAGAATTAAACTAGGTTGTACTTAAAAAAACTACTGAGGAAGAAAACGTTAATAATATTATACCAACGGAGTGATTAACACGTATATATCTCTTAAGTATACATATATACCTAGGTATATAAAAATATCAGAAATCTATCAGATTTCGTATATCAGTTATTTAGGAAAACTTTTTTACTTCCATAGCCACATACACATATACCAACACATGAATAAAGTTTGCTAACAAAAATTAAATGAGCAAAGAATATATAGCGAACACCACATAAACACAGACAATGATATATATAGGTAATCATAAGAGTCATTCTATTTAAATGTCATGTCCGATGTTAATGATCCAAGATATATAGGTAACAACACGTTATAAAACCATGCTTATCTCTTCAAACGTTTTTTATGTCTACATTTGGAAATGATCTCACTACTGTGTTTTACTCTGTCCAGGACATCGAGTTCTACCTGGATTCTATCCTCTTGGAAATTCACTTATATATATATATATATATATATATATATATATATATATATATACTGACCACTAATATTATCAGTCTATATATATATATAAATTGATAATCTATATATATGCCGTTTTCTGTTGCCTCTTTAGCCAGCCGACACTGACGATCTGCCTAAGTGAAACCTTGGTAGGTGTGTCTGGCTCATTAGGTTTGACTATATATATATATATATATACATATATATATATATATATATATATATAAATGAACATTGAATTCAACATTCAGAGGCGGTACTTCTATATTTACATATGCTCTATCCCTGATATATATATATATATATATATATATATATATATATATATATATATATATGTGTGTGCATATATATATATATATATATATATATATATATATGTATGTATATAGGCACTTTTCAAAAAGTGATACCTATGCATTACGTATGCATTTTAAAAATGATAGCTTTTCCTTGAAGCTTTTATTTTAGTTATAATTTCAAGGTAATAGATTAAATTTAATATTTCAAATAAGCAAAAGACTTTTCTCTATTTCACACCGAATTTAAATTGATTGAAATGAATTTTTTGATTAACAGCAAAATCGATAAAATCGTCCATATTAGCAAATGGATCAGCCCAACGTAATTCCCTATTACAAAATCTTCATTTCAACTTGAGAATCTGAATTAAATTTTAAATGCAGCTCTAAAACAAGTGTAAAATCAAAAAATGTACATTTGAATGAAAACAAACAGAAATAACATGTAATGAAATATTGATAAATTCGTATACCGACTCTTGCACGAAGCGCGCTCTAGGCCAAAGTGTTTGCACCTTTTTCGGGCTCCTTCCAATGAACGGGTACTCAGATAATTTTGTTCGTTCGAAACCAGAATTTTGTTAACTTCGAAATGAAAATTTTTGTTCTTCACATCGTTTCTGCTTCTTTGGAGCAGGAAAGAACGTAGCCCCATTTTTGCGAAGCGGAACACCTTGAGGCTTAAATATTAATTAACAGATATTAATTTTGAAATGAGAAGATGGCCGTTTAAATAAATTATTAATATTTATTACTTTCCTCCTGAGGATTTATTCTTCGGCTCGGCGCTACTTGCAAAGATAGTTCTTGTGAAATGACGGTTATCGGCATGCGAAGCGGAATCGGCAGGCTGAGTTCCGGCTCAGTTTGTTGCCATTACTTTCGCATAAATTCCCCTGCAAAAGGCATGAATTCATCTCTTCTTATCCCCTCCCAGATATGGGTTAAATAGTAAGGGAAACTGGGATCTCTAACTTTGCTTTGATTTGACTGATTTGGTTTTTTGACGGCTTACCAATCGTTTGTGAGTTGTTTAAAACTGAATGTTTAGGATGTCATGGTTGGAGGCTAGTCTAAAAAAGACAAATCCAAAGCCTTGTAGAAGACAACGGGAAACCACTCTCTTTCCTAAGATCGTCACTTGAATGACGGTCACAGAATGACTGATGGAATAGATTCTTCCAATGTTCCTTAGTTATATTGGTCAGACATATAACCCAGGTCAGTCATTTCCCATAGTGCACTCCAGATTTAGCTAGCGATGATTTATAACTGTTTTCAAAATGTAAAATTGCCGTGGACGAGATCAAAGAGAATACGAAAAAGATTTCTGTTCATGCAGTACTGGGTTGGTAGATAGGTCTCATCGTTTTACTGTTGAACTTGCTAGATGTAACCGTAAGTTATATTCTAACAGTTTTTCTCTCGCGCTTCTCGCTTGTTCAAGCCTTTCATGTGAGACACTTGGACACCTTTGTCTATGAAGTTATTGTCTTGCTTCAACTTGGTCTTGAAATTGTTGTCTTTGTCGTTCTGTTGCTATATCTTTTCCTTCAGAAAATTTTTAGCATGAAAAGATATTGAGTAAAAAGCGATTTATATATTACCAGAATTAACAATGAATCATTGATAGCATTGATCTTGTAAAAATATAAAGGGAACCTCGGTTCATTGGCTTCGATTTCAGATATTGATTTTTTATCTTCGTTTTATTGAATCCCAGTGCATTGTTTCAAGACATTTGTCTGATTACATCTCGCTATTAACACTTTCACTTAAGATATTAAATTTACGAGTGATTACCTCCCTTAGTTATTTTAATAATATAACTAAAGGATTTATCTGCATTTACACAATATTATTTCACGAGCAAAATAAGCCGTTTAATAAATCAGTTTACTTCTAATTTTATTGATTGCAGTTTTATTTGTCAAGCCTTTCATGTGAGGCACTCAGATAACTTTGTCTATTAAATGATCGTCTTGCTTCAACTTGATATTGAAATAAGGTTTGTCGCTGCTGTCTTTGTCGTTCTATTGCTAATCATTTTCTATTGAGAGATATTTCCATTTCATTGTTTTATGAAAAACATAACATTTTAACAAGAGAAGATATTGCACAAAAAGCGATTTATATAATACTAGGATTAATCAATGAATCATAGATAGCATCGAACGATTAAAACTATATAAATATGAAACTAAAAGATGGGATAAAGAGATAGAGGAAAAGAGGTTAGACTATTGTAATTTGGTCTCTGAAAAAAAGAAAGCTCATGATACATGAGATATATGATAAAATCATTTTTTATAAGTGAAAATTTGAGGGTTGCACGAAATTCCAAATTGAGCGTTACACGAGTATATATATATATATATATATTTATGTTGGTCACACCACAAACTCGCTTTCACGACGCTTGACACTAGATATGAATGATAACTCTAACATTTTTAGGCATTTAAAACAACATGCCTGGCCACATTCCGGAAAATCCTTGTTGAAAACGCTACTATACTTAAACATGAAAACAATAAACAAAAACTAAAAATTATGGAAGCTATATACATAAAACAGTTGAAACCTAACCTGAACAAAATAAATTATGAAATCTCCACAAATATTCTTAAATCCCTATAAATGGTAACAGAAGCCATTGGCTTATACCAACGGCTTCCCATACTTAATACTTCAAGAATTCACTCTCGCGTGGTCATGTGTGACGTCATGTGCTGCGGTGCGATTTTCGCTTCCAGCGTCTTATATGCACGTGTTTATCGTTGCTTGGAAATCATCCATGTAAACAGAAACAGACTATCATCACTTTCTCATCCGTGTATTGCTTAATATATTGTAATTGTCATCTTTGAAAATGGTTTATGTAAGTCGAAAGCTTAGATTGGATTAAAAATATGTATCAATATTGTGATTTTCTTTCTTCGTTTAATGATAATGTTATTAAGCTTATCAGACGATATGAAAAGAATTTACATAAAATAAATAGGCAACACTTGTTTATATTATTTAATGAAACAGGTATGAATATATATATATATATATATATATATATATATATATATATATATATATATATATATATATATATGCACATTTCATTCAAAACTACTGACAAGGTGCTTGTATTTAGTTTTTTATATAATTTCTCGTGCGATCTAATAAAGTTTTTCTTTTCAGAGGATAAATTATATAAAAACTGTCCGAATGTTCTTTTTATCCGAGCGCTTTCGGCTATACATTTAACCATTTTCAAGGATTATATTTCAACTGTTAGAATTAGAAATAGTTTGTTATATGTATGTTTTATAAAGTGATTCATTTTTTTTTGTTTCAAAACATGAAAGAAGGATTGCTGTCTAAACACACACACACATACACACACACACACACACACACACACATATATATATATATATATATATATATATATATATATATATATATATTTAAAATGCATTTTAAAATAAATTCACACATTCTCGGTTTAAAGAGGAATTTTGGCATATCCAATGAATATAGATCCACAAAAAGCCAACTACTCACCGCTTACAACCCTAATCGTACCAAACAACAAGACCAAAACTGCTACATTTCATTAGTTATCTTATTAGTACACTTGTCAGTTGGTTTCTGTTTTGTTATTTATTGGCTCTTCACTACTTCCTATACTTTTTAGCTTGTAACAGTATTTGTATCGTTACGTAGGTCACTCACGGCCCTCAAAATATCCTGTGGTTGCAATTCTCCAAGCCTTCTTTCCTCACGAAGTGCCTGATAAATCAAAGAGGTGAGTAACAAGACAAGAGGAGACGACTTTTAATTATCCATAACACATTCGCTATGTTTTTATTTTATAGTACGATACTAATATGTGAATATTACATGCATTGCTATTGTCTACAGCTATGTAAAACAACACTTTTATAAAAATCATGTTTATTTTAAATACAGATGTACTTTTTGACTACAGAAAATGGATATATAGTTTGGTCAATGGCGTAGCCGGGGCCAGCAGTACATACATTAGTTTTATATCTCGTGTATGATGTGACCCCATTAAAATCAACTTCAAAATTAGGTCTTCAAAAGCCGCATTATACTCGAGTATATACGGTATATATATTATGACGAAGAGTAAAAATAATCACAAGATTCTATACGTACGCATACGGGCGCATGTACGCACGCACGCACGCACCCAAGCACGTATACACACACACCATGAAAGGAAAAAAATCAACCTTTTATCAATGAAAAGTGTATATATATATATATATATATATATACAAATTCAGCAAATGAGAAGGTTTTCGATGAACATATTAATTTCTATAATAAAACTCTAAAAGATAGTGGCTCCAAAAACCCAAAACTAACTTATATAAAAAAGGAAAATGGAAAGCATAGAAAAAACAGAAGTAGAAAAATAATTTGGTATACACCCCCCCATACAACCAAATGGTAAAGAACAAATTAGGACAAAAATTCCTCGCATCAATAGTTAAGTATTTTCCTAGTAATAGTAAACTAAGTGCTATTTTCAATAAAAAATACACTAAAATTAAGTTACAGCTATACTGACAATTTAGAAAAAATTATTAAGAAACATAATGCTAATATTTTAAATAAGCACTTATACCAGAATCAAAATAATTTAGACAATGGATAAATTAAAAATAAAAATAGATGAAGATAAACAAAAATTATGTAACTGTAGAAACCCTCAAAACTGTCCTCTACAAAATAAATGTTGCAGGGAAACATTAGTATACCAATGCAATATGTCTTCTATTGAAAATCCTGAAAACATAAAAATCTGCATCGGTTGCACAAGCCATGAGTTCAAAAAACGCTTCAACGAACAGCAAAGTTTATTTAGGATAAATAAATATAGAAATCAAACATCTCTCTCAAAGTACTTCTGGCACCTAAAAGAATTCCAGAAAACACCTACAGTAAAATGGAAGTTAATAAGAAAAGCTAGAATATGTAGGTCATTAAATGACCCATGTCCTTTGTGCATGCATGAGAAACTATATATTACTAAGTTTATAAAAAATAAAAATTTACTGAATCAGAGAAATGAAATAGCTATGTTTTGCCGTCATTGTCAAAAGTTTTCCTTAAATAATATTTAAAAATAAAATTAAAAAATGCGACCTGGTAATATACATACTTATATTTGATATGAAAAAATAATTTTATACACTGTAAGTAATTCTATTACATTTACTTGTTTTAAAAAGAAATATAGTCTATTAAATTTAAGAGTGAAAATATTTTAAAATTGTAGTTAAATAAAACGAATTCTAACCTAAACATCTCTCACAAAGTACTTCTAGCACTTAAAAGAATCCAATAAAACATCTACAGTAAAATGAAATTAATAGGAAAAGATAGAATATGTAGGCCATTAAATGACCCATGTCCTTTGTACATACATAAGAAACTATATATTACTAAGTTTATAAAAAATAAAAGTTTACTGAATCAGAGAAATGAATTAACTACTTTTTTGCCGTCATTGTCAAAAATTTTCCTTAAATAATATTTAAAAATAAAATGAAAAAAAATGTGACCTGGTAATATACATACTTAAAGTTGATATGAAAAAGTAATTTTATATACTGTAAGTAATTCTAGTACATTTACTTGTTTTAAAAAAGAAATATAGTTTATTAAAAATTAAAACTGAAAATATTTTTAAATTTTAGTTAAATAAAACGTATTCTAACCTAAACATCCCCCCAAAATCTTTAAGTATACAAATAGAAAAAATGCCGTAAGAATTTTTTACAGTTAACAATAATTTTTTTTTAAAAACCCCAGACGACATGTATTTAACGGATGTCAGAATTCATTGAAAAATACATCCCTACCCTACCTTTTTCGAACGTAACTAATAACTGATACAACAAAAGTTAATAAAAATAAACACGCTACAACCCCTTGTCTGAATGATTGGATTTTTCTGTATCCTTGGAAACAGTGAATTATGAATTTTTTTCTGTGCCTTTAAAACTCAGTAAATTTTAAAAAATAAGTTACTCCAAAATTCGCTTGAGGATGAAATGGAACTAATGTTTTAATTTAATTACAAAATTAAATTCGAAGCTTTTAGCAACCATTTTTGAAACATGGTTATTACTGTGTAGCGAAAAAATATTTTAAATCAGTTAATTTATAATATTAATGCTCTGTAAATTTACATTGAGCACTATTTTGTAAAAATAAAAATATTAATAAGAACACCGGATTATATATCTTACTGTTCTTTCTTTTTATTTATACATACATATATATATATATATATATATATATATATATATATATATATATATATATATATATACATATATGCATCTTACGAAATGATATAACCATTTGTATCTGTCCATAATGAAACTGTCTAGGATCTATATGCAGACAACTTCATGTCATGATTTATAAAATAAAAAAATCGGTGAGTTTGAATTTGCTGTAGGTCATATTCAATTGATTAATCACGGTAAAACCAAGTGTTAATTCTGTCTTCTTTTTTTAACGAAAAAGAGGAAGTATTCTGCTTTTGAAATTAAATTAATCGTTCACTCGCCAGTAGTTTACCATCGCCCGAGAAGACACATTTGTAGTGTTGAAACATAATTGCCAATTTGTAGGGATTTTTAACATGTATTTGTTTTACTATCATAAAATAAATAATATTTAGCTCTACTTTGTATGGAGCTCTCTTCTAAATTAACTGGTACGGACAGTGGAATTATACACCATTTGTTCTCATTTTACCTGTATATATATATATATATATATATATATATATATATATATATATATATATATATATATATATATAATTTAAATATAATTTAAATTCCGACAAAAACACCGAAAGTCCATGTTAATATATATATGTTTGTGTGTGTGTTTGTGTGTGTGTGTGTGTGTGTGTGTGTGAGAGAGAGAGAGAGAGAGAGAGAGAGAGAGAATCACTCTCCAATGAGATCCACCATATTTGTTTGTTTTTTTGGGGTTTTATGGCATATCAACCACTATGGGTTATTTAATGCCAGATCCAGTATTTACTAAATATATCAAAAACGTATAGCTGGAAACATCATTGTTTCAAAAACGTATAGCTGGCAACATCATTGTTTCAAAAAAGGTATCGTTGGCAACATCATTGTTTAAAAAAAAGTGTAGTTGGCAACATCATTGTTTCAATGTGCTGGAAAAGACCTGGAAGTTCGCTATTTTCCCATAGCTGGGACCCCCAACAAGTGCTACCACCCCGGGTCAGGGTGGACCTGGGAACACCAGCAATTAAGAGGTGGTTCCACGCTTCCTCAAAACCTCCTGATCAGAGGCCTTGCTGTTGGATGCAGTTTAACGTCGTTCCGAGGACGAGATCCAACAATAGTTGCTGAAATCTATTGTGATTTTATTTTATAGACATATTATCTGCACCCCACCTTTTATCTAAACATCTTTGTACAGCTTCAGGTGGTTGAGTTAAGAATTCAGAATTATCCTTGTGCTCGACTGACTGCCAACCACAGCTAGAGAACACAATCCAGAGATAAAAAGGGATGTTTTTATGCCTTTCTGTCAAAGTCAGTGCATCAGACTTGAGCGGAATTTGAACTCAACTATTCTCGCATCGAGACATTTCTATTCTTACATTATTTGTACATAATTTAAAAAGTAAAAACAATTAAAACATGATTAAAAACTTAAATGCTCAAATAACTAGCTGCTAAAGTTTGAAGATTGGGAAAAGACTTTTATATTGCGACTTTTCCGTATCATTATTTGTGAAAGGAAGGGTGATAAGGTTAGACGAAATAGATAGATGTTCAAGAAAGAGCGCACATGCACCCATATATATATATATATATATATATATATATATATATATATATATATATATATATATGTGTGTGTGTGTGTGTGTGTGTGTGTGTGTGTGTGATATAAGTAAAAAGACAATATAAATAAAACTCAAAAGGAAAACTTTTCTTTGCGAACGCGTTTCAGCCCTTGGGGAACTTTACCAACCTAGATAAAATTCTCAAGCGACGAGGCAGGTTGGTATATATATATAACATCAATTTTCTTTAAGAAAGCGTTTCGTCCCTTGAGACCTTTATCTAGGTTGGTAAAGTTCCTCAAGCGCTGAAGCGTATTCGTAAAGAAAAGTGACATTATATATATATATATATATATATATATATATATATATATATATAAATGTGCGTGTAAGTGTGTGTGTAAGTGTGTGTGTCTCTGTGTGTATAATACGTTATTTAAATTGCTTAATGTTTCTCCGATGTATTCCTTGTGGCAATCATTACAGGTAATTTAGAAAATGAAGAGGAGAAACACATTGAAAATACATTCAACCTCCTCCTATACATTATTACATATTCAGTGCGAAACAAACAGCTCCTAAAATATTCCCAAACAACTCTTTCACAACTGCGATTGAAAGGAATTTATCTAAACTCAACATAAATTTTGTAACAACTCCGTCTAAACCACTACAAGACTTAATACAAAACAAAACAATAAGCTAAAGCTTGAATGAGAAATTGACTCCATTAACTCTAATAATTGCCACGAGTAATACACTTAAGGAATTTAAAGAAAAGATTTTAGGAACACAAAAGGGATCTTTTATAAAACAACACATTAAATGTTGCTCACCGTAACATAATTTTGATATAGAAATTTCTACTCTAATTAAAACAGAAAACAATTCTGTATGATGAAAATGTTTGGAAAATGCTTTAATCGAGAGATCACACAGAGTAAATTTGAGTCTAGGTTCATAGAATGTTTCACCATTATTATCAGAATGCGGGATATTTAATAATGAAAGTTATGAAAACAAAAAGAAAAAAATCTAAATAAAAATCGGCTAGATTTTATACTCAAAACACATATAAGAAAAAAAAATCATCTTTAAATTTACAATTAGCAGCCTCGTTTGTACGCATGTGTAGTTGCATCAGCGTAAATATAAACTTTCCACTTTTTCATACATTTATCCCCTAAAATAGATCTTGATAGGTAACATTTTATATATTGTTATCCAAGACAATATAAATAAAAGGCAAAAGTGACACTTTTTAACAACGACTTTTGGCCCTTGAGAAGCTCTACCAACCTAAGAATGCATACATAAACACACGCACAGACGAGGGTCATTCAATAAATAAGGTGAATTTTTCGGTATAAGGACTTCTAATACAGATAGAAGCTTACTTTTATAATATTTTTCAACGTAGTCTCCCAGCACTGTCACACACTTTTCCCATTTGTGCACAAGCTTCCGTATTCCCTCAGCGTAAATATCTTTGGACTGATGTCTCAGTCAGTCGCTCACAACACACTTGACTTCATCGTCACTTTTAAACTTCGTGCCTCTCGCGAGCGCTTTCAAGGGACCAAACAGGTGAAGTCTGAAGTGGCAAGATCTGGGCTGTAAGGGGGATGAGGGAGCAGTTCCCAGCCCAGCTCGTTGATGGTCTGCACCGTTTGGGCTGCTGTGTGAGGCCTTGCGTTGTCATGATGCAAGATGACTTCGTCTCACTGATGACCCCTGCGTTTGTTCTTCATGTCTTTCAAAGTCCTTGCAATGTCATCCACTGTCACCCTTCTGTCAGACTGAATGAGTTTATTGACTTATTCGATCACCTCAGGAGACCTCACTTCTGTAGGCCCCCCAGGCCTGTCTTCATCCTCAACACTGCTCCGTCCGTCTTTAAACAATTTAGCCCACTTGTAGACATTTTTTTGGCTGAAACATGTAGCACCATACACAGTTGACATTCTCCTATGAATTTCAACTGGTTTGCACCCTTCAGCAACCAAAAACTTGATAACTGACCGCTGTTCAATCCTGGAGCATGCTTCTTGGTCGGCCATCTTTGTTAATCGCCAAAACTCTCAAAGTTTTTTTTTAATCTGCAAAAGAAATTAAATCCATGTGAAAAAGAAGTAAAACAAAAAAAAAATAAAATAAAAAAGAGTAAGCTTCTATCTGTGTTAGAAGTCCTTATACCGAAAAATTCAACTTATTTATTGAATGACCCTCAGAGTCTGTCTATATTTCTGAGATGAGGTATTATGTATAGTATTTACATTAGTCGGACTATTGTCCTCATCTTTGTCGCCATATTTGTCACAACGTTTCGGTCGTTGTACGCTCCGGCCTTCTTCAGAGGGAAAATTAGCAGGAGATAACTGATAACTGACATCCATCAAACATGGCACGTGGAACTAGAACAGTCTACTCCAGTGATCGAAATAAAGGGTTCAGTTCGAAATTCCAACCACCTGAAGAAGGCCGGAGCGTACAACGGCCGAAACGTTGTGACAAATATGGCGACAAAGCTAAGGACAATAGTCCGACTAATGTAAATACTGTGAATGACCCTCGTATAAATAAATATACGGCAAATTCTGTTTCTCCGCCATGTGTCCGAAACCTATCAAACTCGGGCCACACTTGCTCTACATAGACATCGTATATCGTTTTTGAATCAGGGTGAACCCTGAAAAGTCGCCCTTAATCTTGGACTTGAACATCTAGCATTGGGATTTGTGTCTAGAGAAGTTAAATGTTCACATTTTAAAATAACTGGAAAAAATTAGTGATTTTTAAAAGATTTTAATTCATATTGAGTTTAAAGTAACACAAAAAGTTAAATATCTGTCTATATTCCTGAGATGAGGTATTGTAATTATTGACATTATTTACATTGTTTTGGCCGTTGTACTCATCTCTATTGCCACATTCACGACATTTCGGCCGTTTTACGCTCCGGCCTCCTCAGGTGATTGGAATTTCGAACTGAATAATTTATTTCGTTCGCCGGGTTAGATTGTTCTATTTCCACGTTCCATGCCTCTTCTGGATGTCTCAGTTATCTCCAAAGTTTTTGTTCACCACTGCAGTAGCCAGGTATTGAACTCACAACTCTTTGGGCCAAGTCACTGTATCCAACCATCGCTTTTATCCACTGGACCATGTGGATAAAAGCGATGGTAGAATTCAGTGACTTGAATATTGTATATAAATTCTTTGATTTATTTTTCCTTGATGAATTTTTTCCGTATATTTTTTTTTTTATTGAGATCATATTTGTTCACTTCCCGGACTTAAGCTCCATGTGCGCACTGATTCCTAGTGAACCTCACATTTTTTGCCTTTATGTCCCTCTCATGTATGATAGTGCTGTACTGGGCGCAGGATAACTTTTTGGTGCATTTAAAAAAAGATTCGCGTTCCACAGGCCGACAAATACAGTTTATATCCGTGTGTGTGTGTGTGTGTGCTCGCACGCGCGTGCATATGTGTGTGTGTGCGTTTGTGCGTGCATGTGTATACATAATAGATGTGACAGTTTTTACGTACTTCTCGACGGTGCCGGACGTTGGGGTTCGTTTTCCCAAGCCAATATTATTATAAACTGACTTCTGACAAATCAACAAGAGTTGACCCATGTCTTGTGTGTAAAATTGCGTCTACAGAACTGCTGACAAGCCCTCGATGGCTGCACTAGCACAAAATCACAACCCATCGCAACCAAGATGTCGCACTTAATGCTCTTGTTCAATTGTCAATCGCACCAAATTATCCTTCCTCTCCAATAAACAGTAACACTAGCATAGTTACAGTATAAATCTCAGCTTGGTTCATTGGGTGCTGAAGTGACATAAATATGCCATCTTTTTTACAAACGAACAAGGCCCAAGAGTCTCTCGAGCTAGAGAATTACAGAGTAAGATGCACAGTTTACGCGGATATGTGGCGAAGATAACGGTTAAGCGTTGTACAGGTTAAGATTGTTGTGGTCTAAGAAACATCATCTTGGGAGTCGGTTCCACAAAGGAGCGGTTCGTAGGAAGAAGCTGCACAAGTGGAACTTGTCTCACCAATGGGATCCGAAGAGAATGGCGGTGGTTCGCTACAATATGCGTAGCTTAGCTGGTCTTAGCCGTGAAGATTAGAATTAGTGGCACTAAGGAATATAGCCTGTCTGAACACATTCTATGAAATTAACGATAGAATAGCTAGAGGTTCGCAACATTTCATCTATGGGGAAATGAGCTGTAGTGTGGAAAATAATTCATTACCCATAAGATCGAATAGATACTTTTGGACTCTATCGAGACAGCTCCTGCCTATATATGTCACCAGTACTATGTTTTCGATCTAATTTCGCTCTTGTAAACATAGAGGGTAGCTGGGGGAGTCTGGTACTTACTGGAGCGGTTCAGGGAACACAGGGAGTTATTTGCCACCATAGCAGGCGGGAATACTCGGAAAGGAGCATCCACCTATTTACTTTATTTACTAATAGATGTAAGAATAGAGTCAACCAGCATGACAAGCAGAAAGATAATCTGTTATGTGTTAAAAGATAGATGGGAAAAGATAATATTTGCGAGAGGTAGGGAGAGAGAGAATCTGTGTGGTGGAAAGATGATGAAAATAGAAAACATATACGTGTCTCTATCGAAGGAGAGAAAAAGGGAAAGAGAGAAAGAGGGAGAGAGAGAGAGAGTGGTGGAGTGAAAGTGTAAATTGAGAAGTGAAGGGAGGGGAGGGGCTATATGAAGAGAAAAAAATGTATCGATGAGGGATTTTTCTCCGTTGGTAGGTGGTAGGATTTGTTTAAAAAGAAAAAAGAAAATCCTTTTTATTTTCACCTTAAACTGAATGTGAAAATAAATACGAAACAAAACACTTGAAATAGGATATGAAGTCATGCAATGCACTCGGGAATAAATCAGTTGATTTTTTGCCATTTTTGCCAAAGTTCTTCCCGAAAAAAAGGAAATCGTCAAAAATATATTCAAGATGCATTCTTTCTCCTGGCATATGGCTCACAAATCATTCTCAAGATAGTCTATCGATAAACTCGTCGAGAAATGCTTTCCTGTGAAAAGAATAATGGCTTTTTTTAGAGAAGTAACCAAACAAAAAAAAAGGAAGTTTTTCTTCTTTTCCAAAAAAACTATGAACATTTAAAGAAAAGTCTTAAAAATGAAATGTTAACGTAGAATAGGAATGGTAAGAAAATTTATAAAAATAATTTCCATTTTTATGTGTTAATTTCAATGTATTCATATAAATATACAAGTAAAAAGACGTGTGCGTACATGTGTGTGTGTGTGTGTGTGTGTGTGTGTGTGTGTGTGTGTGTGTGTGTGTGTGTGTGTGTGTGTGTACACGCGAATCGCTACGCCAGTCCAAAAATAAGTTTTTCACGGGGATTAGTTTTAAATTATACCATTGAATTGAACGAGAAATGCATCGACTAGCAAATTAAACGTTGATTAAACCTTATCAACTTGGCATTTGTAGGTTCAATCCCTGTATCTGTTAATGGCGAAAGTTCATATATACTGGTTCAGTGAAATAAGAGCATTTTCCCCACACACCCGTGGATTGAATAAAGGATTTTGTTAAAAAGTCAAGTCACTGTTTGATTCTGTTTAGCGGCGTATCAGCATCTCTGCGTGTCATTTAGTACTTAAATCTAATGTTTGGAACAATTTTATGGCTACAACTAAATATATTTTGAACGCAAACGCCTTCATCTAGAGATCAAATTTATTGTTCTTCATTTTTTTTTTATACAGAAATGTATTGCTGGTAATTTAATATGAGAATATATTTGTGTACTGTCATAGTGTTCTTTTTGCGGGGAGGAAGTTAAACTATTTCCCAA
>OZ038508.1:67235686-67283186 GCA_964036315.1 Acanthosepion esculentum | reverse complement strand
CCAAAGAAGATATCTATCGTAATGATGACCTCTGCATGCATTGCTTTTTCTATTCTGATGTCTTCGACTGCTATTCTTGTGTCACTGATGAAAATCAGATGCATAATTGGTTGGGTGCCTTCCAAATTAATCACTGTTAGTAAAGACGAAAGTGGAGATTCTGTTATGCTTTTAAAATGTAAAGCTGCGAATGACCAATTATCAACGCTTTATATTTTGTCCCAAACTATCCTAATTTATGTCACGTCAACATAACCCGGAGCCCTTGCCGCATAGTAATGTCACCGATAACTAAATTTTTTTCTGGTGTGTAAAGAGACTAGACACACCGCAGCATTAAAAATAGGATCTATCAAATGGTGGATGTACCTTCATGTAGGGCAAACAACCATCTAGCACTCTGTAGGTAGACTGGACTCCATAAACTATGTATGCAGCTAGTTCGGTGATGAACATTATTGCAGGGCGATGGGATTCCAACACTGAAGTCAACAGCTAGGAGGCAGGAGGTTCACTCGATGGAATCAACGGTCGTGTTCGTGACCAAGACAAGACTTCAAGTTGGAGGATATCGGCTGTGGTTTGATCTGGAGATAGATGCGCTCTACTAGGTCTACTTGCTCCAGACACGCTACGCATGAATGAATTGTCGTCTTTCAAACCCAGATATGTGAAGGTAATTGGTCAGATGCTCAGCTGCGCACTGACTTTGTTGTGTGTGGCATATTGGTCCGCAAACAGATATTGAATGACGGAAGACAACAACATACAAAACGAAGACTTATGTAAAAATATATTACCAGGTTCATTTTCATTAAAGAAAATACATCAATAAAAATAAGGTTATCTGTCACCGGGCAAAAATATCTCTGCATGATATATATTAGCTTAAGTAGAGGATAAAAAGAGCGTTGTCCTGAAAAGGACAGTTTTGTATTCGCAGGCAAGCGTTGTCCTGAAAAGGACAGTTTTGTATTCGCTGGCGAGCGTTGTCCCGAAAAGGAGAGTTTTGTAGTCGCTGAAGAGCGTTGTCATTAAAAGGATAGTTTTATGGTCGCTGCAGAGTGTTGTCCTGAAAAGGACAGTTTTGTATTCTCTGAAGAGCCTTGTCCTAAAAAGGACTATTTTTAATAGTCGCTGAAGATTGTTTTCTTCTCCAGAACAATACTACAGCCACACGATGTTGATGCTGCTGCTGCTGATAATCCTGCTGCTGCCGCTGCCGTGGAAGCATATTTCTTTGATCCAAGCAAAAGGATGCGTGTAATAGTTGAAAGAAATCACGGATTTTAAAATTAAAATTTAATTGGGCCTTTAAAATTAAACATTAGTATAATAAAATAACTTATAAACTAGGGTTGTAGACCCCTGGGAATTTCCAATTTAAAGCCGTAGAAAGATTTTAGCAGACAGAATCCCAAAGTAATCAAGACAGTCACAGAAACTGGCGGATATTTTTTTTGATTGCCATAATTAGCTTATACAAACATTCGGATTGCCGGACTATCTTGCTATGGCTGACCGACGTGCTAGTCAAGGGGGCACAGGAAAGAGCCGGTAATCATCTCTCCAAATTGAATCGACAGTGTGTCATTCAGATTTCCACCTTTCTGAAACCTTATACGATTACACCTGAAGCCTTTTCTATTCATACGAGCTGGGTGGTGTACGACTGTAGTGGCCTAAAACCTTCTTCTTGGACACTCATTTGCATTCCATCGATTCGTATTTGTCGGTGACTGATGGTCAGTTTCAAGTGGGCATCAATCAATGAGACATTCAGCGAGAACAGGTTCATGAAAGGTCATTTCACTTGATTGCAATTGCTAGACGATCAGCGAAGACGTTGCTATGGAGATGCGAAAGTGAAAGTGAAAGTAAATTCTGTTGTAAACCTTGTCCAATGAAATAAATCGAAGGTAGTAATTCACATTCGGGGGTGTTGGCTAATCGTGTGAGTTTGATAATAGACTATATTTTCTGGAATGTCCAGATAAGAAACCATACACACATGAGCATGCAAGTACACAGAATAAGTATACACATATATACATACATACATTATATATATATATATATATATATATATATATATATATATATATATATATATATATATATATATGTCTGTGTGTGTAATGAAAAGACAAGAGGAAAAACTATTCTTGGCCAATGCGTTTTGTCTTCTGAGGGACTTTATCAAGGCAATTGTAGGGTTTTTTATTTTTTTATTTAAAAATATCCAATTATTAAAAAATCTTGAATATTACTCGCTTACTTTTGTATTAGCAGACTTTGAATTATAGCACATTCAGTCCTCCACACGTTTTGACTGACATTTCAACCACCATATGAAAATTCATGAACGTTTCAATTTTAAAAGCCTTGATAAACAAATGACGTTCTTGCACTTGTATATAAAGACGTGCAGCAAAATAATCCAACATTTACCGTGATAACGTCAGAGGACGAAACGCATTGGCTAAGAATAGTTTTTCTTCTTGTCATTTTATTCATTTTGTTTCTTTACAGCTGTAAAATATTTGCAGCTCGGAAAACTCACTCTAATCGTTCTGGTAAGAAAAGAACTACGAGGCTTACATCAAGTACCCCGAGGAGATAGTGCTGCCCTAGTTCAAGAGGGTGGCCGTTGGAGTGCCCTATATCTGTCAACAGGACTCTGCACCATGTCATACAAGCGAGAGACCTAGAAGACTCCTTGTAACACCAAAGATGAACTGAAGGTAAGGATTATGGTAGCATTCATCAATTTAAACAAAGAGACAACCCATAAGAGTTGCAGTAGATCCCGAAGTTTTCTGGAGGCCGTGGTTGAAGTCAACGGCAATTTTACTGAATAAATGTCATTCGCAGACACTACTGTATCACAGCTCCCCAGTGCGACTAGATACCCGAATGTTTCAAGCCAGGACTGAAACCCGACCGAATTGGTGTCAGTCAGAGTTTCTACCACTGAGCTATCATCATTCAGCATTGAGAAGCAGCTAATTCTAGCGTATTGTTTTTACTAATGTAAAAAAAACGACAATCAGTCAGAGGGCTCTAATTCATTTTACTGAAGAGCTTTGCATTAGCACAGATGGCTGTTGTCTATAAAATCAACTTATATCTCAATAGTGCTCAAGTGAAATATGTTTTCAAGAACTTTTACATATATATATATATATATATATATATATATATATATATATATATATATGTATATAAAGACATTTTTGATATGTTTAACGTTCTTTTTATAGATACATATATATATATAATTCTTTAAATAAATTGTCGGACTATGTCCAATTCAAATATATATATATATATATATATATATATATATATATATATATATATGTATATATTTATATATCTTAAGCCAAGAAATTTAAAAAAAATCATGTCAGTTATAATTCATTCCATGAATATATTTAAATATTTATCTCTTCAGACCAAAGATTTTGAGAAAAACACCTTCGTTTTGAAGAGATGTATATTTAAAAATAGTCATGAAATAAATTATAATCGAGAAAGATTTTAAGGATATTACTGATTTATTATTATCATATTGCACTGTCAATTACATTCAGCTCTCTTTGGATTAATGACCACCTTGGAATTAGTATAAAACTCCCGAAGAGGGGGATTGAAGATAACAAAATTTCATCAATGAAACTGTAACGTCGAGATGTTCGACGTAACATCACATCAGTTTAGCTATCTGTCTATATTTCTGACATATTGTAATCATTTACATTGTTCGAACTGATGTCCTCATCTTTATTGACATATTCACGTAAATATGACAATAACGTTGAGGACTTCTTCAGGTGATTGGAATTTTGAACTGAACCCTTTATTTCGTCAACTGGAGTATATTGTTCTAGTTCTACCTGCCATGCCATTTCCGGATGTCTTATCGCCCTTTAACTCAACTCTCCAAGTTTTTGTTTGCCACTGCAGTAGCCAGGTATTGAACTCACAACTCCTTGGGTCAAGTCACTGGATCCATTCAACGCTTTTCTTCTCTGGGCTATGTTTTCTTGAGGAGATCAAAATATTAATTTTTGGGTATTATAAACTTAATGTCTCAGTAGTCATTTTTACCTGAGCTCATATTACAATTGTGTTATTGCTTTTCTCTCGCACTGGTTCCCGTAAGGTATTCATTTCTATGCTTGACCGGCTCAGGAGATTTTTGTGGCCTAGCATATGTGCTGATTCCTTAAGTTTTCGTATTTTCCAGTGATGTTCTCGGTCTATTATTTATTATGAACTTAATGTCGCAGTTACCACAATTTATTTACCAGAGCTCATATTGCAATTTTGTTGTTATTGCTTTTCTCTAGCACTCCTAATTACTGATTCCCATATTGTATTCATTTCTATGCTTGGTCGGCTTTTTATTTTTAAATAATCAAATCAGCTGAAGTAAAAATGTGTGTGTGTGTGTGTGTGTGTGTGTGTGTGTGTGTGTGTGGCATATGATAAGATAAAGAACAAATAGGATATGTATATCAATCTAACATGTTTCACATCTATTAAGGCTTCGTACGAAGCTTTAATAAAAGTGAAACGTATATTTTAGCCACTGTAATCACAAGCTTAATCTCTGAGACAGTTGTTGTGTAATCGGGAGTAAACCGATCTGGCAGATCATTTTTAACATTGTCAGGTCCCCCACAGACTTTTGGTAGCGTTGATTTTTCGCATTTATTTCTTAATCTATATTTTTTAGCATTCGTTATAAAGTTCGTTATAGCATTCGTTATTCGTTTTTTAACATTCGTCATACTAAGTACCAAATACTTAGGTGTCTAATACAAGGGTTATTAATAATGGGTGACTTAATCGTTCTCTTTTCCTTTCTTTTCTTTCATTTTACTCTTCTTTTTCGGTTTTTTCCTTTCACTTTCTTTCTTTTATCCTTTTCTTTCTTTTCTTTCTTTTTACTCTTCTTTCCTTGTCGCTTTTTCTCCTTTCTTTTTACTTTTCTTTTCGTGTGTGTTTCTTTTACACTTCTTTTGGGTTCTTTTTCCTTCCTTTCTTTTTTGCCTTCTTTCCATGGCCCTTTCTTTTATTTCGTTTTACAATTCTTTGCTGAGCCAAGTAAAGGCTGTTCCAATAACTTGGACCGATTTTAAATGTGAATTAAGTTTAAGCGTCTAATGATTTTTTTCTTTTTCGTTCAGATTTTACAACTTAAGGTTTGGCAGTTACAACCATGGAAAGATTAACAATCAAACAACGTGTTAAAGTGACCGAGGCCTATTAAACAGCCAATGCAACAATGGCTTTATTGAATGAGAAGTTCACAGGTCGCATTATCTCTAGAAACAGCGAAGTGAATTGGCGACCACGATCGTGCGACTTGACGCTTTAGATTTCTTCGTTTGGGTCATCTCTAAAGTAAGGTATATGCCAACAAGCGAACAAAAATTCAACAGCTGAAGGATGAGATAATAAGGCATACTGATGAAATCGAGGAGCATCTATGCAGAAACGTCATAAAAAATTTGACTATCAAATGGAGCTGTACCGCCGAAGCCTTGGCGGATATATGGGCGATATTATTTTTTGACATAATTGCCATGACTTAAATAACATGATCCAATAGAGAAATAAATATTTTTTTTACAAATAACACTGATTTATTTACTGCTGACTTTGATCCGTCTTAATGAAACACCCTTTAGTTAGAACGTTAGCATTCCGACTATGAAACACGAATTCGAATCCCGCTATGATTGATTTGTTTTTGTTACTTTTCTTTTTAATAATTTAAGCCTTGGATGAGGATCCTAGCATCTGACACTTTGGAAGTGCCAGGAAGACATAACACAGATTGAGACAAACGTAGAATGAAATTGGGTGGCCAGTACTTCTTGGAAGCAGTCAATATTTGAGCGCATTCGACATGTTTAACCTATTGATGTGCCCCTTCGCCTAGAGACTGTAATAAATGTCTGTTCAATGCAGTTGCAATATAAAACACACGTTGGCTCTGTAGGTGTTGAACAAACACAGATATTCCTGAGCAGCCGTCTACAACAGGGATTCGGTCGTTATCCTGGAAGATAGGATACAAACGGTCACCCATAATCTCTCTTTCCTACCACTTTCCCAATACATTTATTTTGTCACCATCTTCTTTCTCAATTCTGTGCCCTTTCTCGAAGACATCTTCTAAAGCCACGCAGGAAAATGTATTGAAAGGCAACAAACGACATTTAAAAGAAATCTGAACGATTGAAACATATGGAAGAAATTCGTGAAAAGAAAACCGAGTCGAACTCGAAAGGACAGTCTTACATTTCACTATGAATCAATCTTAATAAAATTAATACGGGTCACTGGCTTCTTCTGAAAATGAAACATGAGCTGGCCAAACACCTTCCACAAGAATGAATGAACGCTACATTGGATGGCATTAGAATCTTCTGTGACATTGTGCTTACGAATCGCGAAGAAGCTTCTGAATTAATGTTTTTTTATTTTCGTTCCTTTTAAATTTTGTTTTTGTTTTCCATTTTTGAATTTTTATTCAGTTGCATTTTGTAGCACACTTGTATTATTTCTAAGGTTGACGTTGCCAAGTTCTTCGACAATGACACATTGTAATCATAGCTGTCAACAGTGAAAAAGTGTTTAAAATCTTTGCGAAAGGTGAATAAAGCATAAAAAAGAAGGCCCTGAAAATAAAATTCAACAAAGGAATATAGCAACAAAATAAAATCCTTTTCGGAAATTTAAAAAAGCAAGACCTTAACAGAAACTGGATGAAAGAATTTCACTGCTATTTTAATGCAATATTTCGAAAATCAGCTACCAGCTGAAAGAGCACTTGTAAATGTTGCAGAAAAGAATACTCTAAATGCACATCGGAATAATAATAATAATAATAATAATAATAATAATAATATATCAAAATACAAGGAAATGTAAATCTAAAACATGTAGTATATGAGGAGATCAATAATTCCAGTTGGATTGATTAGAAAAGGCTCTGATAATCTCATTGAAAGGATTCCTGGTAGGCCATGCCTTAAATAAATAAAAAAGAATGTATTGACAAGTAGAGATCACTCATTACAAAGAGCTTTATATATGTAAAATGTGTGTGATCTTCGTTTATATATATATATATATATATATATATATATATATATATATATATATATATATATATATATATATATATATATAAATGATAAGTAGAGAATGTCATTAAACCATTTCTGATCTTAGGTCTCTGGTTTGGACACGGATGGAAATATGTATACAACATAGATCAAATAATAATAATAATAATAATAATTGATTGATTGATATGCGCTTGGAGAGCAATCGCCCTGATAGTAGACTTGTGCACAAGAGAAGTCATGAATAGATCCTGATAATCATTGAGGTACATTGAAATAAGAATACCGTGAAGGCGGAACAGACAAAAATACAAACCAAATCCCGGGGCAAAAATCTGGAAGCCCAAATCCGATAAATGTTTTCAGCAGTAAATCATGTTCTCCATTTTGGCCTATTCGGTACTATTTCCAAGAAACTTTCTGCCTCGCAAGATATTTTGCAGATTTCTGACGTCATCGCGAGTGCGCAAGGCGGCAGCGTAGCATGATGCAGCAGAGTACCGGGTCTCTAATCATATGATCATAATCACCCAACCGAAACTTCGATGTCGGGAAGAACCTCAATAATAATAATAATAATAATAATAATAATAATAATAATAATAAGGATGGCACGTGGCCGAGTGATTAGAACGTTTGCATTTTGACCAAGAGACCCAGGTTCGAATCGTCAGGAAGGAGACTTCTTGATGTTATCAGACTGGAGGGGTTTGGAAAGTGCCTTAAAACCATACCACCAGTTGACCCAAGCCTTGTGAGTGAAGTTGGGTAGACGTCGATAGCTATGCTAGCACGAAGTCACAAGTCATCGTGGCCGAGGTCTTGAGCGTGTTGGTCTTGTTCAAATTGTTGATCAGGCTAGATAACACGCTATTTCCCAGAAATTGTAACTAAGGTCTGCTTAGCATAGTTACAGTATAAACGACAGGTGGGCTCTGTGGGTGTTGAATAAACACAAATGTCGCCCTAGCAGACGGGTATCCTCGGATGCGAGTGTCCAGCTAGACACACATATAATATTTATAATAATGATTATGTAAATACAAACTGGAGTTGTTAAATATATGGAAGTCGGGGTCAAATTTCATCCTCATAGACAACTTTTTCTCCGAAGAAAATGTAGATGCTGTTGTATCAATTCACAATCCCCCGAAGGAATTCAGGGACTAAGGGTTTATTTTTGATCCACAAAACTATAGCCTGCCTACACGCAAATGCAAATCTTGCATGTCTGAGGACCAACTTCTCGAGAGCTCCTCTCTGCGGCTGCTCGGTCTCACGCTGTCCGCTGATCTGAGATGGAACAAATACATCGAGTCAATTGCATCATCCACCGCAAGAAAAGTTGGTTCCCTGTGCCGAGCCAGGAAATTCTTCTCCCCGGAATCGATCCTCCAAGTCTATAAGTCTACCATTCGACCTTGCATGGAGTATTGCTGCCATTTATGGTCTGGGGCCCCTGCGTGTTGCCTCAGGGTTCTTGATAAGATCCAGAGACGGATATGCAATGTGATTGGCCCTGATCTGTCATCTCTTCTGCAGTCGCTCTCTCACAGACGCGATGTTGCATCGCTCTGCCTTTTCTACAAGTACTTCCACGGTAATTGCTCTGAGGAGTTGCTTTCGCTTGTCCCTAAGCCTCGTGAATTTAAGCGTCCTACGAGGCTGGCATCCCGTTCCCACCCCTTCACCGATGAAACTGTTAGATGTAGACGTCTTTTCTACTCCAATAGCTTCATGTCTCGCACATCTCGCCTATGGAACTCCCTTCCCTATTCCTGTTTCCCTGACAAATACAATATCCAACGGTTTAAGTGTAGCGTCAATCGTCATCTCCAATTGCCTTGATCTATCCACATCCTGACATCTTTCATTCCTATCTGCTCTCGCTCTATATCTCCCGTAACCCCCCTGCCTCGATCGACCCTCCGTCCTTCTCTTTCTCCACATCCCTTCCTTTACCACTCCTATCTGCTCTTCCTCCAACCCTTCTGTAACCCCATGCGTGATAGTGGCCACCGGCCTTGCTTGGGGTGATACGCTTAAAAAAAAAAAAATAAAAAAAAATAATAATAATAGTACGGACTTAAAATGTAGTTCCTGTGGTCACTACATTGAAACTATTGCTCACATTCTTTTAGCAAACTCAATACTCACAAATTAATATCTGGAAGATCGGTCATCACTACGGTATGAAAACATTTGAAAACTGGTATGAACAACAACTTGAATCTGTAGGTAAAGGAGCAGATATTACCATCGTCTGGTATGTTTCTATCGACACAGGTCAAGTAATATAAGCCAATCGCCTAGACATTATCAAAAGCAGAAAAAAAGTTTGAACACTGATTGACATGAGCATACGAAGTGGCAAAAACATTCTTTTGAAAATCTCAGCAAATACAAAAACCGGGAGATATAGGTCAAATGTTGCACATAAAAGGTAAAACTGTTCTTGCTGTGGTTGAAGCTTTGGGTTTGATAAGGAAAGGAACTCAACAGCAAAGCTACAAAATCCGTGCGGCACCATCTCGCCAGGAAATCGGAGAAATAGTTCGAACAAACACAGCCTGCGAAGAGCTCTGTCCATTTAAGACTTCACTTTTTTATTTTTTTTTATTTTTAATATCTCGTTTTTTTTTTGTTAAATTAAGTAGAAACAAGAAATAATTGCACAATTTTCCGTGCGTCATGGCTTATAACCTACCAAGTGATTATAAAACAAAGGTCAAAAATAATCTTTTATAATAGTTATAATGTCTGACGCAACAACAGTACAAAAGAAGTCCCGACAATAAATAATGTACCGTACAATGCATACTATATGGTACATAAAAACTGGGAAGCAAATAAAAGTGGTCGGAGCATAAAATACCTGCAGTAGTAGAAAATGAGAGTCTAAAACTGTGTTGTATACCACTCTACGACCTTAGACAAAACCTTTAAAGCGTGCCAATAAAAAAAAATCAACAATAATTTTTTGGCACACGGCTTCAAACTTTTGTCGAAACCAAACAAAACAAAAGATCAAAAACGGTCTATTGTTCAACTGTGTCCTTTCTTATTTCTACTCTATTCGTCCTTTTTTCCATTATCTGTCCATCAAAAAAAAAATGCCGTCAGTTTCTTTTCCTCATTTTTTCATCATTAATCCTTATTTTGGTTTGTCGAAGATGTATGCGTGTGTATGGCAGTAGAACAACGTAATGTCATCGTACTTACCGACTGTCCAATATGTCTAAACTACTTTTTTTCATATCCCTTTTTTTGTTTTCGTCGAAAATCTTCTCCGAACTTTTTCACGTTGTGTTGCAACCCTCATTAAAATCACTTTCTGTCTCCTAACATTTGCACGCTATTTTTAACCAATACAAAAAGACTTCCTTTGTTTTCCTGTATTTCACCTCAAAGGTCAAAATGAGGAGTTCAGAGGAAAATGCAATTCTCTAGAAAATAATGGTCTGTTAGACTATTATTTAAATGTGTTCCGTCAGAAAACAGCACTGTTTGGGAATCAAATTTCTGAGAAAGGTTTTGTCATGAAAAGAGGACATGAAACAACACCACACATCTAGTCGGTTTATATTGTGAGGTAGTCTGGATCCTTCTTGAACTTTACAAGGATGAAAGTCAGAAATCTCAACTATCCAGTAAGCAAACTGCTGACAACGCAGAAGGTGCTACAGACCAAAAACGATACAAACTGTATTTTAAGAGAAAGTAGAAGGAAAAGGACTAGTCGCAATCTCGGGACATATGACAAGGCAAAAATATTTAATAATGGCAGTCAAGAACTGGACGAAAACGAACAGAAGAATTAAGAGAACCCCCCCACCAAAAAAAAAACCCGGAAAAATAAGGACTAGAAAAATAATCCGTCCTGGGTATGACGATTAACTACAGCAGAAAGGACTCTGATTGGGAGATTGGAGGTGCGTGGAACCACCTCTAACTGCTGTTGTTCCCAGGTCCATGACCCGGGGTGGTAGCACCTGTTAGGGTTCCAGGTATGGGCAAATAGTTAAGCCCCAAACTGGGGGTCAAAACATCACGAAAGTATAAAAATAGATATTTATAGTAAAAATACCAACGATACATTAAAAAATACCAGCAATAGATTTTTAAAATATGAATATATATTCTTCTCAGACGAATCTATCCTAGAAATCTTGTCGGTACCCACTGAGGTTGATATACCGTAAAACAAAATAAAAAATAAAGCCAAGTTAAACCAAACCAACCCTAGAAAAATAATTATATAGACTACTAAAAATTAACTTTATTTTTTTTGAATATTAAATAAAATAAATTTAAAAATATTGTTTAGTTTAAGAACATAGTAAAAATCATTAAACATTAATCTAAAAACGTTTTCGGTGTAAAAGTGATAATGTCTGCTTTCTTAAGTTTTTGAGATGAGAGGAAAATGAAAGATAGATATGAACAAACTGCGATAGATAGATAGATAGATAGATAAGGAAAAGAAACACACAGACGCCAAATACTTCCTCCTCCTGCGACGTGGACTTCAAAAAGGAAATTGGTCTTATTTTTTATATTTAGTGTTGGCTCCTCCTCCTTTTGTGGTGATTTTCGTGTTTTGTATTTAATCACGCAAGAATTATATTAGCCTTTTCCTTTATTCGATGCTGCCAACTTATAACGAAAGAATTTTCGTATGTTTTTTTTCCTGCTAGCCAGCCTAATTTATAAAGATAGAAGATTAAAACCAGCTGTATCTCTTATGCAGAAAAGAAAACTGCAGAAAAGCCAGAAGGTTCCGTCATCCAGAGAAAGCTTCTGACCGCCTTTCAGAAGGTTTTATTTCTTAGAATTTCATAATAAAATTTACGAATAGAGAATAAAATCAAATCCATAAGACACGTAAGAAAACATGGAAAGAATGGCGGATAAATCGACATGGTTATTCCTCCGTAGAATGAGAAAAAGTCGACAAAATTTTACAAGAACCAACTGTATAAAATATTCGATGGAGGAAGCACAGGAAAAATCAAATATAGACTGTGGCGAAATAAAGATAAAATCGTGACCCAATAATCTATCAATGTAGCAAATTAGTCTAGAAAAAAACTAAACGAAATATCGTGTCTTAGGAGGAAAGATGAAACGTTGGGAACTGTAAAAATAACTGTATTTAAACCAGCGGTCCAAAAACTTTGTGCGACATGGACCGATATCTTTTTTTTTTCAATGGACGGCAGTTGGTGTTGGTCCCGCGCATAACAAAACACAATAAATAAGACAGCGATAGTCAATAAATTAGAAGAAATTCTTTGTTCTTTCTATGCAGCTCGGTACCGAATAGACTATGGCCAGGTAATAGTCCGCGACACCGTGATTTGGGACTGCTGATTTAAACCACAAACAATAATGTTATGAGCACAGGGTAGAATCTGTCGAAGATGATGAAATGCGTTCAATTTTAAGTGACTGAGATCCAAACAGATCAGCCAATCCAAGCTTGAGAACCGGTAGAAAGAAACAAAAAAATCTTTCAGTTACTGGATTTTGCTGTTATGGTGGACAACAGAGTTCACCTGAAAGTGAGAAGAGGTAAATATCTTGATATCGATAAGAAGTTGTGGAATTTGTTGAAAATCCCGAGAAGATATTTACCGGACAACTAAAATCTTGGTCTTTTCAAGTCCAGGATCAACCGGTCTTGATAGCAATTTTCTAAGCCCGGCTTAGATGTGGTACAAGGCCGAAAGTATGGGGCACCCAGCGAGGATCGAACTCACTACTCAGTCGTAATTGATCTAGCAAGACAAGCTTTCTAACCATTAAACCACGTCGAGGTGTCCAACTGATCTCGATAGAAGGCTGCGAAATTTGTTGAATATGAAGATAACAGTTGCGTCAGTTGTAATCTGACATTTGGGAATGGTCCTACATGGAAAAATAATCGAAGATTGGAAATCAAGTGAAAAACTGAAATCATCCATTGTTGAAAAAAAGGCTAGAATGTCACTCAGTCGCGTGTCGATTGGTTGATTCATTTTTTACAGATTATCAACCATTGCAGGTTATTTAAAGCCAGAAAATATTTTTAGAGTCTAAGAATTTGGGCGAGGGAGATAATAATGGTTTCGTAATACAAGTCTTACTAATGAACCTATCACTGGTGGGAGGGACAGAAAATGTAGATTCGTGCCATTCACAAGGCTATTTGTGCGTGAGTGAATATCACGAACCCAAGGAGAATGCAAAGTCGACTCTCCGATTAACAATTCCGGGTCATTTTCATGTACACCGGCCGCACACCCAAGCTCACAGCAGCTGGTATCTCCGAGCGAACACATAGGCCAATAGACGTCATATGTACTTTTAATGAATAAAAATGGGGCGTTTATTTCAAACATGGATCATCTACTTTAATAATACTAGAAGTTATATATATATATATATATATATATATATATATATATATATATATATATATATATATATATATATTCTGTTTATACGTTTCTTTTATAGATACAAATATTTAAGTAAATGCTCTGTTTATAATCAACAATATTAACAACATTTACTGGTCTGCATCTCCGAGAAATTTCATAGAAAATATGTATCCGCCGACAGGAATTGAACCTGTATCATAGACGGAACCGTCATACAGCTAGATGTGCAATACCATTTAGCTACAGAGGAAGCGTCTGGTTAGCAAGGTCGCATTACTGCTTTTAAATACAGTTTCGATTACAAGATTACAACAGATCTCAACAGTTGAACCAGCGGATGAAGAGGGCTACGCACGGCGGACATTCTACAGGAGGCGCCACCCAAAGTTATAACAGAGTCAACGGCAGTCCGTTGCAGTTTCATAACTGGATTCTGCATATCTTCTTCCATATCTACCGCAGAGGAAGTTCATAAAATCAAGGGAGTGGTCACTTCCTGGCAAGTTGAGGTCCATCTTAAGCAATTTCACGCTATCGGCAGTTTCTTCTACTCTGATTTTTATTTTTAAAACCTTTAACCAACTCTTGCAAAATCAAACAGCAATAGGAAATGGGCGGCGGGAGCAGGTTTACGTAAATCTGGACGCTTCTAGTCCTGAACCTGCACATTGGCGATGTGAATATAGTAATCAACACCTTTATCATAAAGGAAGCGATCAGCAAAGAAATTAAATTCTTGGATACGTGATAAAGCCGCCGACGACGGCATCTTCGGTGGTCGGAAGAAGTATGTATGTAGATGCGCTAATTAATTTTTATGGCCATTACCTCTACATTGATTATATATATATATATATATATATATATATATATATATATATATATATATATATATATATATGAAGAAATATAGTTTTAATGTGTGCTATATTTATGGGATAAAGTGTTCAATATCTGAGATAGATCGTATGTAAATAAATATAAAATTGTACATTGAAGACAAGACAGAATGTTTCATGCTTGACGCAATCGCCAGTCCGCCTGATATATATATATATATATATATATATATATATATATATATATATATATATATATATATATATATATATATATATACAAGTACTAATCCATTGGTATAATCCAAGCGAGCCCTATAAACGCAATATAGAATTTTAAATATTAAATATTAAATGTTAAAACTAATTTACAAAGAGGGATCAATGTTTATTTTCATTAAACAGAGCAATTTTTTTTTACATTTGGAATTAAGATAGCATTACTTAATGACCATTTTCACTTACAAATTTTAAAATTTTATGCACACACACACACACACATATATATATATTATTTGTTTATTTATTTTATTATATATTACTTACTTATTTATTTTATTATATATTTCTTACCATTTTTATTTGAATATCGTAATCGTATAATTTTTTCTTTCTCTGTTTCGGTATTTGGAATAAAGTTCATCAGAATTAAGTTATGGTGTTTTATTTATATTTTGTAGTCATGATGTGGTTGTAGATAGCGTATAATAAACTTGTTTTCATATCTGTAATAGAAAATGAGTTCTTTTGTTTATCTTATTCTGAAAAAGTAACTATCACTATTTCTTCATAATAATCTAAATGTTATTTTTCTTATTCTCTATGTTATCTTTGGTGTTTTCTTTTAGTTTGAATGTATGCTTTGAGTGGGTGGCACTGTTGTAAGATTTTATTTTGTGTGAGTAGCTTCTATGTTTCCATGGAATTACTGTTAGACTTACATTTTTATACAATTGTCTAAGAGCCACTCAAGCTGGAGTCTTACTGAACGATGTTGTTCTAAGCGTGTAAAGGAATGAAGTATGGGCGGCATAGTATGGGAATATGTAGTATAGACGGCAATTGAGCTTAGATTTGAAGAGTTCAATATTGTAGTGATCGAGGACACATGCTTTCAGGAATCTGTTCTGTCAAGTAATTTCTTCCTTACTAATGGAATACGAAAGGAACTAGGATGGATCGATCATGTGTACGTAGCTTGTCAGGTTCTCGTCGCGGAGGTTTGAAATTGTGGGACTAAGAAATGTAGCTGCTTTAAGAAATTGGTATGACAATAGTGATAGAGTAGCGAGAGGCTACTAACGTTTCGCCTGTGGCGAAAGCGGTTGTAGGGTGGAAAATGTATTTCTTTTGGTTTTCATTGGGATCTTATCATATATTAGTATATTACGATATATGTTTTATACAATTATATGGATTCTGACAATTATCGGGTTTTATTTTAAATTGAGTTTCAAGAGTGATGAAACGACTTGCAACATTCAAGTCCCTGATAATAAATAAAATAATATCTTATGCAACTACCCACAACTAATTTAAGGCTAGTGATAAGTCGTTTAAAATAAATACCCAAATTGGATAACAATCAATTACTGATTATGTCCCTTTAAATTGCAAGGTAGAAAAAGTCATTGACCTCTTGTGCAAGAAAGCTTTCCGAAGAACTTAGGACATTGAACGATAGTATACAACGAGCATAAAATACAGGTAATATCATCGGCTTCCTGTACTGCTCCAGTAAGTACCTGACTCATCATGTTATCTTCTACCTTTATAAGAACCAGATCAAACCGAAAATGGAGTACTGTTGCCATATTTGGGCGGAAAGCTGCCCAGTCTTGATAGAGTTCAAAAGCGTCTCCGAGTCTTTGTTAGAGAAGAAATGTTTCCCACCCTTCAACCTCTCTCTCACAGGCGGGATGTAGTAAGCCTCTCACTGTTCTATCGACACTCCCATTGAAAGTGCTCGGACAAACTACATTCCTTGGTTCGACCAGGTCTAAGCTTTACGGCTAGGACCCGGCATGCCACGTACATTGTAGCAAACCACCCACATTCCCTCCGTATTCCATCGGTGAGAAGTAAGTTCCACTCGAACAGCTTCTTTCTGCGAACCACTTCTCCCAATACGATGGTTCCCCGATCAATACAATTTTAACCAGTTCAACTCTAGAGTTAACCGTTATTTTCCTCTCTTATCCATATATACTACCCCTTAACGTAACACTCTACCCAAGTGACTCTCGGGCCTTGTACAGGGTGAATCTTACTGTAAAAAAAAAAAAACTTGTAAAACAAAGAAAAGCATATGAAAAGTTTCCTCATGAAACAGAAAACGAAAATCATTTTAGCAGACCCTAAAAATATTTCAATGCGACATTTTTACATGATAATGATATTATTTCAATACATGGCCTAATGGATAAAAAGAGACGCGCGGTTTTATTTGTTGTAGTCCGTGAATCTAGTTCAATAATCAAACATGGACGAAAAAATTCGGTTTATTGGTAAACGTAATACGGTAATATGTGAAGAAAAACGACATCTACAGAGCTCGGGGCATCCTTACGAAAGACGTGATAAAAAGTCAAAGATAAGAATAAAAAATGGTTCTGTTCAACATTCTCGATAGACACCCGAGGAAAAGTCGAGGGTATAGTAGCTAAAAATTTACGATAAAATAACAAAATTGAATGGAAACATACGCTGCAAGGAATCTCTCTCTCTCTCTCTCTCTCTCTCTCTCTCTCTCTATATATATATATATATATATATATATATATATATATATATATATATATATATATAATAGAAAATATTGATGGAAAATGATAATGCCAGATGTTTTTCTACTTTCTGTTGAACTGTGTGTCATCGGAAGAAGCATTGCTGTGTTTAGAAAAGGTTATATTACATAATGTCAAACAAATTATGTAATATCACGTGTAGGAAAGGTAAGAATAATTATAATGACAGAAAAAAAGCATGGCTTCGGAAGGCACCTTTTTATCGAAGTAGAAATGACATTGTAAAAATAATTTACACTTTTTTTTATAATCGGTATCACCCCATGCAAGGTAGTAAAGTCACTAAGACACAATGGGTTACAGGGTGTGGGAGAATTAGGAAGAGAAACATTAAAAACGAGCGGGAAGAAGAAAGAGTATTCAGGACGACAGTTGATAGCGATTGACATTGCATCTAAATTTGTACAGATTAAAGTAGACTGGAAAGCATAGAGCCTGAAGGGACTTCCACATGCGAGAAGTGCGAGAAAATTAATTGTTAGTATAGAATTCACGGTTACATATGGCCAGCTCAATTGTAAAGTGATGACATCTCAACGCCACTCTGGTACAGAGCTTAAATTCAAAAGTCTAGGTACAATAACGAAGAGCTCATCCGAACAATTACCATGAAAGTATTGATAGAAAATACACAGAGAGGCAACCTGACGGCGGTTCGAAAGTGTTGTGGTGGGATCCACCTAATCTGCATAGGTGACTACCAACTATATAAATAATGGTTGATACCGGAAGACGAGAGAGAAGGAGAAGCGGAATCACGAGATCCAACTAGAGACTCTGATCGACTGCGACTAGTCAACACATTCTCCAGGAACGTCTTCCCAGAAATATACAGAAATACTATATGTACTTATTGTGTACACTTTCTTGTTATAATACATTCTTGTTCTAAGTACATTTTGTGTTGCATTATTATTCCATGCAATAGGCGAGATTCAACATTGAGTCAAGACTCAACAGAAAGTGACTGAAATCGATGCGCCAAATACGGACCAATAATATTGCTGATTCTTCTTTGGATTTTATCCTCAAGATAAATAGAAGGGGCACCTGGTCATATGTGGCAGCAATATTCTAATGGACGAATGGTAGACTTATAGATATGTAAGATAGATTCTAAAGAGACTAACTGTCTCGCACGAGATAGTGAACCAATTTTCTGAACATCTGGCCTAGCAATGCATATAATTTAGTCTTTCCACTTCATGTCAACTGAGAACATTAGAAATTTTTTTCAATTAAAATGTACATATGAACTTTCCAGGACGTTTCTATGTACATTTCATATTCCACGTACCTCTTGTCACAAAGCAGGTTTTGCTGAAAAGAATACTGAGGATGCCATAGAGAGATCATGACTTTCATAGTTTTTTGACTCCTTTTATGGGTTGATATTTTGCCCATAGTTGTGACCCTAATAGGTACTACCAGCCCCGGACAAGGGTGAACCTGGGAACAACAACAATCTCAGATTAGCGGCCTTGCTGCCGGATGTAAAAAAAGGAGAATGTAAAAATTACGGGATACATTGAAAAAGGGAAGAAGGGGAAATATATATATATATATATATATATATATATATATATATATATATATATATATATATATATATATATATGTGTGTGTGTGTATACGAGGGTCATTCAATAAATAAGGTGAATTTTTCGGTATAAGGACTTCTAATACAGATAGAAGCTTACTTTTATTTTCAACGTAGTCTCCCAGCACTGTCACACACTTTTCCCATCAGTGCACAAGCTTCCGTATTCCCTCAGCGTAAAAATCTTTGGACTGATGTCTCAGGCAGTCGCTCACAACACTTTTGACTTCATCGTCACTTTTAAACTTCGTGCCTCTCGTGAACGCCGCCAAGGGACCAAACAGGTGAAAGTCTGAAGGGGCAAGGTCTGGGCTGTAAGGGGGATGAGGGAGCAGTTCCCAGCCCAGCTCGTTGATGGTCTGCACCGTTTGGGCTGCTGTGTGAGGCCTTGCGTTGTCATGATGCAAGATGACTCCTTCTGACCCCTGCGTTTGTCCCAACAGATAAGCTTAAAGTCCTTGCAATGTCATCTACTGTCACCCTTCTGTCAGACTGAATGAGGTCATTGACTGATTCGATCACCTCAGGAGACCTCACTTCTGTAGGCCTCCCAGGCCTGTCTTCATCCTCAACACTGCTCCGTCCTTCTTTAAACAATTTAGATCACTTGTAGACATTTTTTGGCTGAAACATGTGGTACCATACACAGTTGACATTCTCCTGTGAATTTCAACTGGTTTGCACCCTTCAGCAACCAAAAACTTGATAACTGACCGCTGTTCAATCCTGAAGCATGCTTCTAGGACGGCCATCTTTGTTAATCGCCAAAACTCTCAAAGTTTTTTTTTAATCTGCAAAAGAAATTAAACCCACATAAAAAGAAGTAAAACAAGAAAAAATTAAAAAGAGTAAGCTTCTATCTGTATTAGAAGTCCTTATACCGAAAAATTCAACTTATTTATTGAATGACCCTCGTATATACACACACACACACACACACACACACACACACACACACACACACACATATATATATATATATATATATATATATATATATATATATATATATATATATATATATATATCCCCACGGATGCATGTAGTATGAAGTGAGATAATAATTTTATATAATCTTAAACTTTAGGTAAAAGACAGATATTAATAATTTTTGTTAGAAACAGAAAAATGTGCTGGTGTGCTAATATCTAAACTTCAATATGGCAGAGAAAAGTATAATTTATCCGCAGACGAAGGCAATTCTTGAAATGCAGAGAAAACCATGATGAAAAAAATGTGAGTAACGAGGAAGCATTAAGGAAAATAGAAACGACAACAAACATTTTCCTTACAGTCATAAGTAGACAAGTGAAATTTCTGGGATATATAATAAGGAAAGAAAGCTTGGAGAATTTAACACTCATAGACTACATCAAGTGCAAGAGAAGCATAGAAAAACAAAAACTTATTTGACAAGTTTAAACAAAAACAGAAAGGTTCATAAAGTAGTGAAAAATAGGGAGCTGTGGAAATCAGTGTTTGCGCACATTCTATAGGGGTACATAGTTTCTTAGTGACTGAGATAGTTGCGTATTTCTCGTATATATGTGTGTGTGTGTGTGTTACGCAATGTGCTTTACAAAATATGCTTTAGAGCAGTGGTCGAACCTGCGACCTGTAGGAGAGACCACTGGCTGATCCGGCTTATTTGATTGTTCATTACAAAAAATGTTACAGTCCAGCAAAAGTTCTATTTTCCCTTTAATAGAAAGTACCTTTCCTTATTCAAATATTTTTCTCGAAAATTTCTTAGTTTCATATCCGAAATGGAAACAAAGCAATTTAGAAAGAATTAATGGATTTATTTTATATTAGCTTAAAAGCCGCCCAATGGAGAGTACTTTAAGCTAGCTGCTGCTGAGGGCTCTTGATTATTCTTCCGTCTTGTTCAAGAGTGAGAGTTCCTAAGTCTTTGAATATTCTCAGCATTGGAAGTTCTCTTAGCTGCCGTTTTCATTTGCACGGGACTTTCTTTTCCTCGCTGCAACCTTGGCTCTTATGATTGCAATCTAGTCCTCGGAGATTTGTTTTTGCCAGGCATACTGCTGCCATATGTGATAGGCAACAATTTCCGTATTGCATTAACATTTAAGTTTATCTTTTAAAAGTACAACGACAATTCTTTTGTCGCCACTTAATTTAAAGACAATTTGATGTACGCAAGTCCTTACTTTCCGTCAAACAATTTTATTTCATGGGCGACTTTTGCTGGATATCGCAATTAATGTTCATTATTCCCAAATTTAATTCCAAGTTATAAAAATTTCCAAGTTGTTATCGCACAAAAAAATACGTCGCAAAAACTGATGTAGAAAATCGCCGAAAGCAATCGCAGTAACGAAAACTTGAAAATCCAAAATTTCAGGATTACGGGACCGAATTCGGCCCTGAATGTTTTTAATTTGCTCACGGAGTCGGCCTGATTCCAAAATGGTAACATATATTAGGCTACGGCCTCTTGGAGTGAAGTTGAAAAAATGTGACACGCTGACATTCGCATTTATTTCTATAGATATACAAGAATCCCTCGATTAATGCGCATTTATTTAATGCGTTTTCGATTAGTACGCTAAAATTTTTATGTAACAAAATTCGATTAGTGCGTACATAATACGCGATTAGTGCAGTAAAACATTCTTCAGAATAACCATAGAAATTGAAAATTGATTTTTTTATAGTTACCGATGTACATATTAGTCACACTAATCGAGGGATTCATATATATATATATATATATATATATATATATATATATATATATATATATATATATATGTGTGTGTGTGTGTGTGTGTGTGTGTGTGGTATCAAACATACTTTTACAAAGTTTGGAGGCGGGTTCGTCACAGCAAAACAAGAACAAAAGTCCATGTAAAAATATATCCACAAAATCTTTGTATTTGTTCTATATTTTTAAAAAGTTTATGATAAATGACGCTGTGTTTACATGTAGACTAGGTTACATTTGTCGTTCGTGTACATTTGTGGCTAGTGTGTCTTCAAGGTTTAACGTGTGTAATAGTGAGTTAAGGTGTGCACGGTCTTTCGGCCACTGATCACATACTACGGAAGAACTTTTGCCGATGGTTTATTGCACAAACACCCGAATCAATATTTGTTTTCATTATTGTTTACGAATGAGGCAACAATTGGAAGAGATGGAATAACAAATTCACACAACCAACATTTGTGGGTGGATCGGAATACCCAGGGTAAAATACAGCATCAATTTTCGATTAATGTGTGGACTGGAATTGTAGATGACTGTCTGGTAGCTCCATATGTTCTTTCTGCCGGGTCTTTATTTCGAGCACAATTGTAGACCTGCTAGAGGATGTATCCCTGCTAATACAAAGATATGGTTCATGCATGATAAGGCTCCAGCACATTTTAGTCACATTGTTTGCGATTCAGACGCTGATATCTACCATGAAATATGGATATGTAGAGGCGGACTGATTTTATGGCATGTACGTCTCCCCGACCTGAATCATTTGGATTTTTATCTGTGGGACCACCTAATGCAGTTGGTATATGCAGCAGATATCAAAGTGCATAGACGCTTCATTAGCGTGTGATGGGATCCTGTTAAACCATTCGACACCGGGTGAGAGTATTTTGTCCTTGGTTTGGTGTGAGGAACCAGTCCCCCAAATTTTTTTAAGTATTTTTGATATACCATATATATATATATATATATATATATATATATATATATATATATATATATATATGCTTGTGTGTGTGTGTGTGTGTGTGTGTGTGTGTGTGTGGACATTGACGTAAACACGACAGCCTGATTCATGTTTAAACGCAAATTTCAGGCCTGTACCTTTTCATTTGTCTTGAGTGAAACTTGTATACAAGATGGATCGCTGCCCAAATAAGCAATTATTATATTACATGACAGGGCAGTCAACAAGGAACGTAACATTATAACATTCAGAAAAAAAATAAAAACTTATTTTAACACAAATAAAAACAGCTAAAAGTTACGTGCAACGTTTAAATAATGAAACCAAAACATAATGAGACACACAAAAAAAAACCACCTTGAAGGAACCTGCATATATGGAAGCACAGCACCATATCACCCCATATTAAGGAAAATCAATTTAAATACAGACAAATAATTATATAAACTTATATCAAGGAAGCATTCTACTTCATAAGAGAAGCAATAAATATATAAACCTATCCAGCCATAAATTAACAGGTGACCAGAAGGAATTCCTAAATCTCAGACCAAACTGCCATCCCCAACCTTAATTTGATCTCCCCACAAAGATGACCGAAATTGAAATTCTATAGCGGTCGCTATCCCAGCATTTGGCCGGTGTTGTAATAAAACTCCACCCAGACCTGAGAGATTTTCTCAGGGCAGGGGATCTAAAAGACCCCACTCCTCGCAATAACTATAACAATGTTCTAACGACAAAACTCAAAAGAATTAAATAACAATCCTAATATCGCCATCAGACGAGCTGATAAAAATAACACATACGCAATTTTAGAAAGTGGATTGTTTATAAAAAAAATTACAACACACATTATCGATCTAAAATTTCAGTCAGTCGGTTATGTGCCATGCGGGATAAAACAGGCACATTTCCCCTGCAGTAGGTTGCCATTTCTATCTGCGGTAGACCAGTCTCTCTTGTTATTTCCCCATAACTGGGGGAGAAGAGGATTCATACCTTTCCCAAGGGTATTAGTGCGTAAGTGAATGTAATGGATTCGACTGGAATTCGAACTCTGCTCTCCAATTTCGCAATCTGAGCCACTATCCATTACTCCACAGTACATCCTTATCTATAATTTACAAAATTAAATAAAAACACAACGGCGACTATAAAATCAAACGTCATAGGTTCCTTTAAAATCAACAAAACCACATTTTCAAAATACTCTCCTTAACTTCACCTATGAACTAAGTCAAAAAATAAACTCCCATTCTTAGGCATTCTCGTAGAATTTAGTAGTAACACATCCGCTACTTCTATATACAACCCCCCTACTAGTAGAAACTCTTGCCACCTTAATTTTATGAGCGAATGCCTTCTTAGATATAAAATTGGCGTCATCAAAATTTCCTCAAGAGAGTATACGAGAATTCATCGTCTTGTCCTAAGACTGAAAGAGAATGAGAATTCAGAAGGAACTGGAAAGCCAACCCTAAACAGGGAACAAAGGATACACTCCTAGGCTTGTTAAAAAACCGGGAGGAATGTCAACTAGTCGATAGGCGAGCCAATCTATTTCTGTTCTACCATTGAATGCTGGGAATTCTTTGATGAGAACATCGAAACGTTGCCATGTTCGGAAAATGTATGATAAAATAACAAATGAAATGAATAAAAATATACGCAGAAAAAGCACGGGATATAAGCAAATATTGACGTAAAATGATAATGCCAGATGTTTTCCTGCGCTCTGGTGCGCTGGGTGCCATCTCAGAAAACATTACCGTGTTCGGAAAAAGGTGACATCACATAACGAGTTTTTACCACGTGTAGGAACGGTAATGATAACTTATGGCAGAGCAACCATGGCTTCAGAGGGTGCCTTTTTATCGAAGTATACATGACATTGTAAAAATAATTTACAATTTTTCAAAGTAAAATGTTCGCGATGTGATGCGTTCTTAGGCACATTTAAGACCGATTTTTTTTTTACTCTACTGAACGCAAGTTCTTTTCTAAAATAAAAATTAGATTTCCAAGAAATCCTTATTGTAGATGAGATTGCCAAACTCCTTGGTAATATCTAATCTCCTAATGACAAGGAATAACGGAAAATCCCTGCACGGATGAAAAAGAAATTTGAAACAGCAGTAATATGTTCCTAACCCTTACCCTGCCGATGAATATTTTAGAGCATGTGAGCAACGAGGACGGTTTTAGCGAAATTGGAATTACAAAGAAACCGGTGCTTACAATGAAAAAGAGAAAGCTGAAATTACTGGGACATATAATGCGAAAAGACGACTTGGAGAATTTAGAACTATATATATATATCAATTATGTGGTGCAGGTTCAGTTTATATTACGCGAATCATTCATACGAAAAGTAGATAATGAAGTTAATGATACAAATGGCAAGAATCACTCTCGCAAACAATTTTTAATAATAAAATACATTAACCTCGAATGCGTTAATGAATGGTATGATCCTTGTTTATAAATTCCGGTTTTATCAGGTCTTTTTTTACTACTAGCTTTCAATTGTTTCATACAATCATCTTCAGGTAGGGAAATAGGTGAGTTTTTTACATCCAGGTAATAACAGGACATCGAAAGATAAAGTGTAATCCGAAAGAAGTGTTTTTAGAAATGTGATATTGTTAACTGTAAGAATACTTTTGGAGCGTGCAGTCAGGACGCTGAGGTTGAATTTATAAACAAGGATCATACCTTTCTTTTCCGTCTTCTCTTTCTTTCTTTCTTTCTTTTCCGTCTTCTCTTTCTTTCTTTCTTTCTTTCTTTTCCGTCTCTTATTTCTTTCTTACTTTCTTTTCCGTCTTCTCATATTTCTCTCTTTCTTTCTTTTCCGTCTCCTCTTTCTTTCTTTCTTACTTTTCTGTCTTCTCTTTCTTTCTTTTCCGTCTCCTCTTTCTTTCTTTCTTACTTTTCTGTCTTCTCTTTCTTTCTTTTCCGTCTCCTCTTTCTTTCTTTCCTTTCTGTCTTCTCTTTCTTTCTTTCTTTCTTTCTTTCTTTTCCGTCTCCTCTTTCTTTCTTTCTTTTCGTCTTCTTTTCTTTCTTTCTTTCTTTTCCGTCTCCTCTTTCTTTCTTTCTTTCTTTTCCGTCTTCTCTTTCTTTCTTTCTTTCTTTCTTTTCCGTCTTCTCTTTCTTTCTTTCTTTCTTTCTTTCTTTCTTTTCCGTCTTCTCTTTCTTTCTTTCTTTCTTTCTTTTCCGTCTTCTCTTTCTTTCTTTCTTTTCCGTCTTCTCTTTCTTTCTTTCCTTTCTGTCTTCTCTTTCTTTCTTTCTTTCTTTCTTTCTTTTCCGTCTTCTCTTTCTTTCTTTCTTTTCCGTCTTCTCTTTCTTTCTTACTTTCTTTTCCGTCTTCTCTTTCTCTTTTTCTTTCTTTTCCGTCTCCTCTTTCTTTCTTTCTTTCTTTCTTACTTACTTTTCTGTCTTCTCTTTCATTCTTTCTTTCTTTTCCGTCTCCTCTTTCTTTCTTTCTTTTCCGTCTTCTCTTTCTTTCTTTCTTTCTTTCTTTTCCGTCTTCTCTTTCTCTCTTTCTTTCTTTTCCGTCTCCTCTTTCTTTCTTTCTTACTTTTCTGTCTTCTCTTTCTTTCTTTTCCGTCTCCTCTTTCTTTCTTTCCTTTCCGTCTTCTCTTTCATTCTTTCTTTCTTTTCCGTCTCCTCTTTCTTTCTTTCTTTTCCGTCTTCTCTTTCTTTCTTTCTTTCTTTTCCGTCTTCTCTTTCTCTCTTTCTTTCTTTCTTTCTTTTCCGTCTCCTCTTTCTTTCTTACTTTCTTTTCCGTCTACTCTTTCTTTCTTTCTTTTCCGTCTCCTCTTTCTTTCTTTCTTTCTTTCTTTTCCGTCTTCGCTTTCTTTCTTTCTTTATTTATTTATTTCTTTCTTTATTTCTTTCTTTCTTTCTCTTTTTTAATCGTTTATACTGCTTTACCATTCCTCCATTTTTTTTTACTTTGTTGAGCATTCAACATTCTCTACTTCATTTTTCCTTTTCTCATCGTTCACTTAGCTTTTTCTTTCTTTCTTTTTTCTTTCTTTTTCAACTTTTCCCATAATTAACTGTTGATTTTATTTTCTTTCTATTTTTACACATTTCTTTCTATTTTGCAGTTAATCCCTTTGTCTTTCTTTCAATTAATTCTTCCCTTCTATCTCCTTCTTCCTTTTATTCTCATTAGGTTAAACTCAAGCCTTTCTTACTATTTATCTTCATATCCAACTGTCTCTCCACATTATTTAATCTCACCCCACTCGTCTCCCAGTTCTTTCGTATTGTCTCTATTCAGTCTTTTCATCTAGTAATCCAATAACACTTGTCGTCCCACAAGTGTTCCACAATTTTCAGACTGTGTTAAATCGTCAGTACAACGGGCTAATTCCACAGAATCTTTGCTTTGTGCTAGAAGTCGAAAGAAAGAGTGAATGAATGTCGTAGGAAACGCGCCGAAAAGCTTAATCGACGGCGTCTGGCCCGAAAGGAACCAAGTAATAGGATTAGGGAAATTAGAGGCCGATCAAGCGGCAAAGATGGCTGCGAAACAGGACAGATTCAGACAGATGCCTATTCAACTGGTAATGAAGTGAATTATGATCTCGCACAAAGACAAGGCCAGAATGATACTGTGAAAAGCAAACATGCACTACTCATCTTTCTTCTTTTACATACAGTGCTTTATTTTATCTCTATTTCTCTCCACATGTATCTATCTATCTATCTATCTATCTATCTATCTATCTATCTATCTATCTATCTATCTATCTATCTATCTATCTATCTATCTATTGGTTTGGTACATAATTATCAGGCGTTTTACAACAATAATTATTATGAAAAAAGAAACATAATTCAACAATAACATTTTTAAATGATTATTCCTGAGCGTATGATTATCGACACGCATTTTTATAACCTGAAAATAAAATAATATTTTTATTAAAAAAGTAAACAAATAACTCGCCGACAAAAGCGCCTGATAATTGTGCACCAAACCAATATATATATATATATATATATATATATATATATATATATATGAGGTCAACACCGACTAGCGACAGCGAGTTTCATGCTTGAAGGCAATCTTCATGGCCTGAAAATTGCGTTCAAGAATGGGACAGACTGTCGCCGTTCGTTGTTGTCAACTATTCGTCTATGCTTAGAATATCGCTGCCATATATGGTTTGGTGCACCCGCTATATATTTAGATATCCTCATTGTGTGCTCTTTAATCTTGACCTTGTGCCAGAACTAAGCTATAAATCACTAGGGGTATGCCAACGTGGCATAGTGGTTCGAAAGCTTGTTTCGTTAGATCAATTACAATTGAGTGGCGAGTTCGATCCTCACTGGGTGCTCCACACTTTTGGCCTTGTGCCACATCTAAGCTACGCTGAGAATACCTGAATACGTTTGCCAAATTACTATTTTTCTTTCAATAGAAACAGAAAATGAAAGCGAAGACGGAAAAGAAAGAAAGAAAGAAAGAGGAGACGGAAAAGAAAGAAAGAAAGAGAAGACGGAAAAGAAAGAAAGAAAGAAAGAGAAGACGGAAAAGAAAGAAAGAAAGAAAGAGGAGACGGAAAAGAAAGAAAGAAATAAAGAGAAGACGGAAAAGAAAGAAAGAGAGAAAATAAGAGCGACATGAATAGAAGTAAAAATGAAGCGACATGAATAGAAGTAAAAATGAAACAAGATGTACAAAAATCGATGCAAATAAATAAAATGAAATCGATAAAATATGGATGCAAGAAAAGGATTGAAAACTAGAAAGAATGAAAGGGAAAAAGGAGAAAAAAAAGAGGCAATTGTATAAAATATGGAAAGAAAGAAAGAAAGAAAGGAAGAAAGAAAGAAAGAAAGAAAAATCTAAGCGAAAAAAGGAAATAAATATAGGCAAGTCACGTGGGACATAACATTTCGCGCCACTTCACCGATGGATACTTCCGGTTCGTGTTGTGAATAAGCTACCGAATGCAAGCCATCGATTTTCATGTCATTCGCCTGAGAATGGGACGTGCCCTTGCGACTTTGTCCAGTTTACCTAGGAGTTTAATACAATTATCTCCTATCCAAACAGATAGCCGTCTCCTTTTCCTGGGGGAGAAAACCGTCATCCGCTAAGTAAATACTAGTCGGTTACAATGTTCACAGTGGACGTTGTTTAATAAATGTTCACTACTAGATGATGTTAAAATAGGCTCTTTTCTCCTCTGTGTGTTATGATGCATTAGTTTGTCTTTATAACTTCTCAGGCCATAGAAGTACTGGGGTCTGCGAGGATACGAAGTAAGGGGCTGCAGACTCCGGGAGACTTGTTGGCATTTACCCTTTAGTTACTATCAACAGGCATCTGTTGTGAACATGTAATAACACACACACACACACACACACACACATATATATATATATATATATATATGTGTGTGTGTGTAAATGTATAAATAATTGCTGGTTCTAATCCGAAATGATTGTGTTGCTATTGTAAATAAAATTTGCAAAAGTGCCACAAGGACTAAAATGTGGGATGGAGATTTCCGGTCTTCTTGTGTCTTAACGAAGTCACAAGTCATCGTGGCCGAGGGCTTGAGCGTTCTGGCCTTGTTCAAATTATTGATCACGCTAGATGACACGCTCTTTCCCAGAAACTGTAACTGAGGTCTGCTCAGCATAGTTGCAGTATAAACCACAGGTGGGCTCTGTGGGTGTTGAACAAACACAAATGCGCCTGAGCAAGTGTCTGCAATGGGGATTGGCTAGCCACCCTAGTAGACGGGTATCTTAGAATACGAGTGAACAGCTATACATAGTTTTAACCTAACCCAGCTAGTTTCACTCATTCACACATCCGTATAATTAATTTTCCATTCTTCAAAACATCATATTTATTCATAGTAGTGGCACAAAAGTCGCCAAAATCCATCATTTGCTCAATTAAACTTATTTTTATAATGTTGTCCAGGTGGTTATTGAAAATAATAACTAGAACAACTTACGAAGTATAAGTGTTTAAGTTAAACAAGAACAATACAAGTTGGTATTTACAAGTTCATTTGAGGCTGGAAAGCAAGCCGGTATTTACCCGACCTCCCCACGAGGCAGGATGTGGCACAAGGCCAATTTTTATGTGGATATTATTTACATAAATGTAAATGTGATTTTTATGTAAGCGGAGTAAATGTTGACGAATCTCAACGCTCGGCATTCCCAGACCGCCAGCAGGCCTCACGACATACCAAAGGTGACTTGACTCCCCAGAGGAAATAAAAAAAAGTATCGAACTAAACCCATTAGTTCGGCAGATAGGAGTAGAAGAACGGGGAGCTGGTAAAGGAGAATCGGGTAGATATACGAAGCACACACTTCGGTCCTCTTTTTCAAAGGAATATTCCTCGCAGGTCACGGACGAGCTGCAACCTCGATCGAACGTCCGACCAGTTCATCTCCAGTTGTAAGCCGTGACCAAACCGGATACCAAGTATCTTCACTGTCCCGTCCATCCAACAAAAAGCAGGCCGGTATTTACGCGACCTCCCAACGAGGCAGGATGTGGCATAAGACCGATTTTTATGTGGGGGGTTCTGAGACCCATAGGCTCGAGCGAAAATTCCCCATAGAACCTGTCGGGTTTGTCTACAGCAGTGATTGGTTGAGATAAGGCGACAGATGTTTCTTAGAGCTACAAAAGATAAGAAAGAGTGGGGATTGCCCACTTCTTGAACAAACATGGCATATAAAAGTTTTGTAATATTGACCGGGATGGTTATTAAAATAATAACTAGGAAGAGAATCACCCAAACGGAAGCCAACAGACTTATCGCAGTTGATTTGGACGCCGGTATCATCTCAGACCTGCAAATTTTTTTTGTTTACTTCATCTATTTCGGCGGAGATGTTTACAAGCATAGGCACGTCGGCAATATAGACGGGTTACCTGGCCGAGGTAGTCGCACTAAGCAACGAGATTCTGCGAAGAACAGGATTCGCCTTTAACTTGCGAAGGAAAAGTTCCAACGCAACTATGTACAGCATAGTACGAAATCGGGCAGCTCTTACGAATAGAGACAGACAAGTTTAAAGGTCCCGATTTTATCCTACCAACACCTTCATACAAGAGACGGGTCCAGGAGCGAAAATACGGTCCAAAACCGGAAGACACAAGAATCTTTTCGCGAAATCGATGCCCCATCTCAAATGCCTTGGACTGACCAAAATTGACCTTTGCCATCTGCATTAAGAATAATTAAAGCGGAAAAATGACCTACCCCATCCCCACTGATTTTATTCGTGCACGACAAATTGATGACACTTCTGGTAAAGCACCCTGGGGGCATACTCCCATTCTTCAACCGATGATTGAATATCAGTGTCAACAGGGGAATAAAAACGGGCGCTGCCTCAGATAAACTTCTTAGGGAAGCTTATCTACCCCCAGAGACTAATCTCGGCCGACCTGTTTCCAAAATCTCTGCCTCAGTGAAGGCCGCATCCCATCCAGCTGCTTAAGCCGTGTCTAGAAGAGGAAAGTCGCCTAAATTGGTATCGAACTAAGTAGGACTCAATCCGGATTCCCTGGTGAATACCTCCCGAAAATAAGACCAGAAGGCGTCACAGATGTGCATTCGTCTGTCTTCCGTCCGGTAATGTGACGTTTGGCCTATGTCGATTCGAGGCAACTCATCTTGTCGCAGTTACGTCGCCTCGGAAGGAATTCTTTTTTAAGCGTGCCTTAACTACCAGATCTTCTTCATAAGCACGGGGGCCATCTCGGTTCTAGCTACGGCTCCTTCTCCACAATGTATCGATTTGATGGTAGCCACTTCTCTAGATTTAGCTGCCATTTGCGCTGTTAATATATCTAGATTGATCGGGCGGCTATAATCAACAACAAACGTCCTAATCAAACACTTCAGATGTCCTCAGCACTTATTTTCAACCACACTACTCATCAATTCCCTCTGCAGAGTTACTAATAATCCGACACCTGTTGAATTTCCAGTAACCAGTCAATGTCGGCTAAAGTTTATCTAAATTTACCCGCACCCAGACGAGCCTATGATCCGAGTACACTATAGATTGAAAACTTGAACTAGGAATAAAGCATATAATTCCATCGCTTCAGAAGTCCGCGTTGCTTGGCACAGCAAATATCCTGCGAAAAGCATTATCTGTCTGAGGTCGTACGACTTAGGGAGCCTCAGCCTCAGTCAGTTTTCTACGACCGTAATGTAGCTTCCGTGTGCCTTTTGTATAAATACTTTCTTTAATTGTTCTCATGTTCTTTCCTCTTTGGTACCTCAACTTTACGATTTTCAGTGCAATTCTTGATTAGAAGCTAAGCTTACAGTTGAAATGACTAGATATAACCGTAAGTTCTATGTTAAGAGTTTCTTCTTTTGAAATTTCTTGCCTGTGAATCTCGTTTTCGGCTTATTTCTTTTCAGTTAACTTCAAAAGTTCAATTGCAAAATAAATCGTTATCTTCCATCTCATTTATTCCTGTTCTTTTATTATTCTCTCTCCTTAATAAGGGTTTTCTTTTTCTTATATTCTTTTTTCATTCAATGACCCTTTGTATCTTAGTGGCGTTATTGCCCTGCTTGGGGTGAAATGAGAAAAATATGAAAATAAACCTTTTTTTCTCAATGTATAAAGAAAACCATAAAGTTAGCTTCTCTTTGAAGGAGATGGATACTGGACCAACAAAAAGTATACTAAGTTACAAATGTTAAAAACTGAGACAAAAACAGACTGGCAAAAACTAAAGCCCCAGAAATAGCAAATATACACTCAGAAATAATAACGTCGATATCGATAAATACAACGCATCTGAGTGTCTGAAAAGTGAACAGCTAAAAGTAGAGACCGAGGCATGTATAATGGTTGCACAGGACCAAAGCCTATTTACTAGGGATTACCAGGTAAACATAATTCCAAAGTGATGTGAAATCAATATGTAGATTATATGAACAACATGTTGATTTCGTATCTGATTATCCAACTTACCGAAAGAATAAAAAATGAAAAGGTTGGACAGTGCATTCATTCAATCTATGGTGATTTTCGAAGCGTAGTATGGGGCACTCAGTGAGTATTGAACTCACTTCTCAGTCGTAATTGACCTAGTAAGGCAAGCTTGCTAACCATAACACCACGTCGATGCGACCGAATTGATTTTCTACACGTAGCTTAGATGTGACACAAGGCCGGATGTATGTGAGGATCGAAATCACTACCCAGCTGTATCTTATCTAGCAAGGCAAGCCTGCTAACCATTAGGCCACGTCGAGGTACCCTAATCAATTAAGGTATGTTAATTACAGTTCACGACATGCTAAAAATGGTGTGAACGTTATCCTGAACCAACCATGAAAGGCCACTTTGGGACTTTACCACTCATACTGACAGAGATATTAAATATGATAAAAATGGGTCGAGGCAAAAAAATTAACAAGATCTCCGGACGCCTCTGTTTACAATAGATTTTTTTAATGCACATTGTGGAACTGTTCGTCTACTCAGGAGAATATTAACAATGTAAAGTAAATAGAACATTGTACATGTATCACTTTACATCAGCAGTTGTACAAACAAAATGCATATATTTATTACCTTAACTGACGCAGTAAAGGATTGCACGGAAAGAAATGAAATGATGCTAATGTTGATGATGAATACGATAATGATCATACTACTAATAATATTTTGAAGTGCAATGTAACGCAAACTTATGCAGCGATCCGATACTACGCTTTAGTCCAATTTATTGGTATAGACCCCGTTGTTCCAATGATAACTAGTCCTGGGTATGACGATAAACTCTATCCATCAGCAAGGCCACTGATTGGAAGATTGGAGGTTTTGAGGAACATGGAATCACTTCTTAATTGCTATTGTTTCCAGGGTGGTAGCAAATGTAGGGGTCCCAGCTATGGATGCCCAAACACTATGAAAGTATAAAAAATACATTTCTATAGTAAAAATACCAGCAACACATTTTTATATAAAAAAATTACCAACGATACATATTTGTAATAAAATTACTTACAATACATCTTTAAAGTAGAAATAAAAACAATACATTATATAACAAAATGGCCAACATTATATTTATCTATAGTTGAAGCCGTAAAACTATATTAAAAATGTTTAGATTTTAGCATTAAATAACTCGTATAGGTTTATATGCCACTAAACAAAAATCAACCAACCAACCCAATTATAACTGAGGCCCTTGAGTCTATCTATACCACCGAAATTAAAGTCGGAATAAAGCTTATTATGACATAGCTTCAGAATTTTGCTTTGCTTCTACGGAAGGTACCCCCTGTCAAGTCATATGACTTGATGCCAACGCCCATAAGGCAAGATCCCCGGTTGAAATCCCTACAAAAAAAGATAATAATAATAATAGCCATTCCGAAGTCTGTAGAATTTATCATGCTTACAAATATGGTATAAGTTAGATGAAGGTCCAGAAAGTCAGTTGCTCTTGTATTTCGATTCATAAGTCAACGACCATTCTTTTCGGGACAGAAGAAAGGTGACTTGTGTCAAATACGGAAATGTCCAGATGGTATAGAAGCTGACACTCTAGTTTGAACATAGATCACCAGTGAGCAAACACAGGTAATTCCACAGTATTTACATTAATCGGACTATTGTCCTCATCTTTGTCGCCATATTTGTCACAACGTTTCGGCCGTTGTACCCTCCGGCCTTCTTCAGGTAGTTGGAATTTCGAACTGAACCCTTTATTTCGATCACTGGGGTAGACTGTTCTAGTTCCACGTGCCATGTTTGATGGATGTCAGTTATCAGTTATCTCCTGCTAATTTTCCCTCTGAAAGTTCTCCACTGCCTTAAACGGGTATTGAACTCACACTCTTTGGGTCTGTCACTGGATCTAACCAACGCCTTTATCCACTGTGCCATGTGTCCTTGATCGAAATAAAGGGTTCAGTTCGAAATTCCAACCACCTGAAGAAGTCCGGAGGGTACAACGGCCGAAACGTTGTGAAAAATATGGCGACAAAGATGAGGACAATAGTCCGACTAATGTAAATACTGTACATAATACCTCATCTCAGAAATATAGACAGACACAGGTAATTCCATTTTGAATAAGTAGATCACGTGACCATAGACGAAACGCATGCATGGGGATTAGCGTGGCGTCTAATTGATCGCCATTTCTATTCTATCCTCTATTATTACTCAGATCGATATTCTCTTCTCTACACTATTGTCTATACGGAGCACTATGCGGATTACTATTCGGTGGTTACTTTTCGAGCGAGTATTATCGACTATTAGTGCGAGTGTTATTCGAAGGCGTCTGGCATCAGTATTGTTCAACGGCGTTACTATAGTTGTATCTGCGATTACAAAGTCTCTACTACAACGATCATTACGAAAGTGACAACGAGTATTCGTTGACATTACAAAAGTGTCACCGAGTGTTCGTTTACATCACAAAAGTTCGTCAACTATTTTTGATCAGAGAGCAAACCTAAAACAGGGTCAAAGCTGAAAGAGATTAAAGAAAAAACACAGGAAAAAAACAGTAAAAAAAAAATCTCAGTATTCGTTGGGTGATTTGGAAATTATCAGACTGAAAAATAAAGTAATTCTAAGCGCTAGGCGTCCGAATATTTTTTTTTTACTGGAAATAGCTGAGTATTTTAGTCACGTCTTCAATTGACACCAAGAGGAAATAGTTTAATGAATATGTTCTGTCGGTAATTACTTATGGAAGTAATACATGGGCCTCCTACACCACCACTGCAGAGACTCTTGGAGCGAATCATACACGGCCTCACCTTACATGACAGGAAGAACAACGCCTGGTGTCGACAGCAGAAGGAAGTGAATGACATAATCGAGACCATCAAGAAAAGCAAACATAGATGGACTGGTTAATCTCTCGTCCCAGAGACAACAGGTGGACTATTAAAATGACAGAATGGAGATCATAGCATTGAAAAAGAACTTGAGGGGAGTCAAGATGGCACAACGACCTGATCCAATACCTCAGCTTTACATGTTACAGTATCGATGGGAAGTCGTGGTGTCCAACAAGAAAGGGGTTCCTCCAACAGAATTGAAACTTTGGGTGTGGATTTGTAGCAGGAGAGTAAGGAAAAATAAGTTAGAATAGGAATAACTGAAACACGAGTAGTTTTGAAAGATACAGTATAACCCGGATATAAGAGAGTTGTTGGGACCGGAGAAGAAGTCTCTTATATCCGGATTTCTCTTATATCCGGGTTTCGTCTATTATATATACATTAACACAGGCTCTAATTTGGGACAATATAAAACCTCTCTTATATCCGGGTTTCTCGTTTATCAGGGTCTCTTATATCCGGGTTACACTGTATTAAGAAAGATGCTGCGTTTCTGAGGGGGTTTTAATTCTGACATTGGAAGATTCAATGTGAAAAAAAAAACAAAAAACAAAACAGCGATGATGATGATGATGAGGAGGAGGAGGAGGAGATAAATGAGGAGGAGGAGGAGTAGATAAAAAGAGCGAGGGAAGCCGCGGGACGTAGATTTCGATTCCGAAATTGAAAAAAATTTCCGGTGTGTGAGCAAATTTATATTTGTGTGTCTATAGTTATGAAAGCAGTTGATGATGACGTTTTATAATAACAGTAAAATATCACCGCCACCGTCACCGCCACCGTCACCGCCACCGTCACCGCCACCGTCACCGCCACCGTCACCGTCACCGCCACCGTCACCGTCACCGCCACCACGACTAATAACAAGAACAAGAACGACCCAAGTACAACAACATAAAAACTGAACCAGCACGCCTGGGAATTCTGTTCCTTTTCTACGTGTTATCAGCGAATTGCTGCTGAAAGAAAATGTTTATCATTTGGCTGACAGAGTCCCGCGGATATACACCTGGATTATCTTTTTGATAAGAGTTTTTTTCTCTCTCTCAAACTTCGAATTGGAGTCTAAATTCTTAATTTAGTTTTATTTTGATATTGATGAAGATGATTATATTTTTACAATATTTTTCTCATCTTGATGCAAAACAAGCATATCTGTTTTGACCAGCTGACGTCTTGTTTGAATCAAAAGCTGTTTATTTAACCAACAACGAATAATATTTAAGACCTTCAGAATTGTCCTAGCCACCATCTAAGGCGAGAGAAGGAATCTGAACAGAGCCCGCAAACAGAATGTAGTACAGGTTATTACTGCTACACTTTGTGAGCAGTACTATTTTTGAAAAGATGATTACTTAAAAGAGAACAACAGAAACTGGGGTGTAGTATCAGTAATTATTTTGCTTAAATTTCCCCAAAACTGTTTGTTGCACTGATACATATATACATTTGATTAAAAACAGAGCATTTACTTAAACAAATTGTATCTATAAAAATAGCATATAAAAAGAAAATATATTAAATGTCGGACAATATGTTGTCATTGTTTACGTTAAGACACGTTTCGTGAAAAGATATGATCGATCGAGAAAAGTCGTCGAAGATTGTGTCTATAAAAACAGTAATTTGGAATTCGCTAAACAGACGCTTCTCTGTAGCTAAATGGTATGGCAAGTCAGATTAAACGATTGCGTAAAAACAGCATTTACTTAAATAAATTGTATTCATAAAATTAACGTATAAACAGAAAACATATTAAATAATTATCGGACTGAATAATCCATTTCATTATACACACACACACACACACACACACACACACACATATATATATGTATATATATATATATATATATATATATATATATATATTATAAATTAACTGATTTAAAATATAAAAGTTTACTGAATCAGTGAAATAATTTAGCTATCTTTGCCGTCATTGTCATAAATTTTACTTAAATAATATATATATATATATATATATATATATATATATATATATATATATATATATATATATATATATATATATATATATATATATGGGCGCGTGGCCGAGTGGTTAGACCGTTCGCTTTCTGGCCATCTTTGGAAAGTGCCTGAAAACCATACCACGGGTTGAAATTGGGTAGACGGAACTCTTGAGGTCCGTCGATAGCTGTCCTAGCACAAACCCACATGTCATCGTAGCCGAAGGCTTGAGCGTGCTGACCTTGTTCAAATTGTTGATCACGCTAGATAACACGATCTCTCCCAGAAACTGTAACTAAGGTCTGCTCAGCACAGTTGCAGTATAGACCACAGGTTGGCTCTGTGGGTGTTGAGCACACAAATGTCCCTGAGCGAGCATCTGAAATAGGGACTGGCTATCCGCCCTAGTAGACAGGTATCCTCGATTACGAGTAGTCAGCTATTATACACACACACACACATATATAAATATTTATATATATATGCATATATACATACACACATATATATATATATACACACACGCACATTTATGTATTTAGGCTGTAATCCTTCAGTTTGACACGCAGACTCTCTCTACACCTTTCTGACTATAGCTTAATTAAATATCATTTAGATATTCATGGAGACCTACCGGTCACTATTCGTAACATACTTGTTAACAAGACTAATATAATAGCATCATCTACATGCAAAAAAAGCCTAAATATTATGGAAGCCTTATTAATGGAAGTTATATAAATAAAAACAAAAAAAAACACTTAATAATATTAACTTTGAACATGGACATAATATCTTGACCGTGTTTTGAAAAATAAAAACATTTTATAAAACATACATACTACAAACTATTTCTGATTTTAACAGTTAAACTATAATCCTTGAAAATGGCTAAATGTATAGCCGAAAGCGCTCGGATAAAAAGAATATTCGAACAGTTTTTATATAATTTATAATCCGAAACGAAAACAATTATTAGATCGCATGAGAAATTGCATAAAAAAACTAAATACCACCTTGTCTGTCGTTTCCAATAAAATGTGCACATATATATATATATATATATATATATATATATATATATATATATATATATATGTTGTGGTGTCCTCCCTCTGATGAGTCTATTGTGGGCTCTTCCATTTACTATAAAATTAGTAGGAGAATAAGCGAGGCTTTGCCGAAGGAAAATGTTTCGTCCGGGGAGGTAGACAGGCCCGGACCCGCTTATGTGGGTTCAAAGGAAATACTCCTGGGTTAGCCTACGGGCTCGGACTTGTGCCACGTATAACCCTCGTGGGGGGGACTGTTAAATATTTACAGTGATATAGACTGAACGCTGGTCAACCGACACATACTCTCAACCTCTTGTTTTGTTTTTTCTTAACCATTTACTTGGTCACAACAATATATATATATATATATATGTATATATATATATATATATATATATATATATATATATATATATATATATATATATATATATATAGGTAACTATACTCGTGTCGAAAAACCTTCGGACTCTTGATTTAACAACAGCCAAATCAATCACGAAGGAAAAAAAGGTTTTAAAAAAAGAAAGAGCCAGGAACATGAAAGTCTGTCGAAAATAATCGCACAGATACAGGTTCAAGGCCCAAAGAAAAAAACCCGATACGAGTAAACAACTAACTAAAGGGCTCAATACAAGCGTAGAGCAAACCTAGTCAAACCTAATGGTAGGTGTGTCTGGCTCATTAGGTTTGACTATATATATATATATATATATATATATATATATATATGACACTTTCTCTCATAACATCTTTCTCCCTTTTTCTCTTTATGCCCTTTTCTCCTCTCCCCCTTCCATATCAATATATAACTTCCGTTATGTTAACCGATTTAATGTGTCAATGTCTGGATTTCCTCACACAATTTAAATTTGAAAGAATAGAAATGTTACATCTAACTCAATCACTTCCTCACTTCGTTAATTTACATATACTTAGTACTGCCCGTCAAAAATGTGTAAATTTCTTTTCATTTTTCGTTTCAACCTTTGGAAATAAAATCTGATGATCCGCGGCCCTTTAAAAGGGATGTGGTGAAATAATTTAATATATGGAACCTTAAAGCAATCTGTTTTTATTTAAATTATTAGCTCTGATTTACATTGAGCTCTCTGGATTTTATCCTCCTTGGGTCTACCCGTACGGATTACCTAGTTTTTCGTAAACTATATATATATATATATATATATATATATATATATATATATATATATATATATATATATATATATGTCACTTTTGTGCACAGTTGTGGACATAATTATTCGCTACCCTTCCATAATTACAAATAAAGCTCTAATATCTCAAATTTTCATGGAAACTTCATGTGCATTTTTCACAAATTGTGAAATAATGGATTTGAAAGAATGTGCACTTATGCCCACAACAAAATTTTTATTTTAATGGCAAATAATAATACAAGAAATCATCAAAATCATTTAACATAGGACAAAAGTATTGGCCCTCTTGTCTCAATAATCAATCATGTAACCTTTTGTTCTTGATCATTGCCTTTAATCCCTTTTGATGGTTCCTTACAAGATCACTACACTCACTGATGGGCATGTTGCTCCATTCTTCCTTCGTCATAGCATCTAGTTTCTCCAGATTAGAAGGACTTATATTTTCCCTCCAATTTGCCCATAAACATTCAACTGGGTTTAGGTCAGGATTTTGTGCTGGGAAAGTCCAATACATTACTTTTGCTGTCATCTATGTATTTTGTAACAATTCGTTTCTTGTTTTTCGGGTCATTGTCATGTTCAAACGTCCGATAACGCCACAAAGACAGCTTTCATTCACTTACTTTTATATTATTTTTTAAGAAAAGACAAATACTGCAAGTCGCGTCCACCCGGTGTCCGTTCGCCGTCGCCGGACCAGCGTAGTGCGCCTTGGCAGTGGTCGACGGAAAAAGTTTGAACGAGCTAAGTGCCGACTTCGTAATATCGCGTGAACACCGCCCGCCGCGGCCGTAGTCTCAGTAGTTCTCCTGATCCAGAAGCAGAAATCTTCCACCACCAATTGTAGGGAGGCTATTTTCGAGGTCTGTGAGCTTCATTCACTTTCCTCCTTACACAAAGGGAGATCATGTGACCAAAGAATTCTAGTTTGGTTTCATCTGACCATGAAACAGAGTTCCAATATTTACTCATATGTCCTAGATCGCTTTTAGTAAATCTGCATTTTAGGTGTTTAGCTTTAAGCAAGGGAGTTTTCCTTGGGCGACAAGCTCTAAATCCTGCTCGACGAAAGCATATAATGAATGTCTTCGTTGATACATTCTACATCATTGACGATGCCCTTTGTTGGTAAGTGAGGATTCTTCGAGACATCTCTAAAAGTTTCCTTTTCATTCTGTCAGAAATTAACCAGTCCTTAATTTATTCTCAACGCAGTGAGTCTCGTTGTAGTTGATAATGCTACGAATTGTTGACCTAGGAACATTTAAACGCTTGTAAAGTTGTGTATATTCTCACCTTTTTTGTATGCATCAACTATCTTCATTCGGAGCTTTTTGTCAAGTTCAGCCGTCTTCGCCATGGCTGAAGAAGGAATAAATTATCACAATACGTGACACTCACATATTGTCTTCTTCGTTAACTTTTAGATTGTTAAAAAGTGTGCTCCAATAACTTGGACCGATTTTAAATGTGAATTAAGTTTAAGCGTCTAATGATATTTTCTTTTTATTTCAGATTTGGCGAACATTTAGGCGATATTATCTTTCATACGTAATTTCCATTACGTAAATAACATGATCCAATAGAGAAATAAATACATTTTCAAGAATAAGACTGGTTTATTTACTGCTGACTTTGATCCGTCTTAATGAAACACCCTTTAGAGTCATGTATATACTATTTAGTTTTCAAAAAGTGTTTGTATTAAATGTTAAATTAGGAAAAAAACATTACAATTGCCATACAGCAATATTATTTCATATTTTCCATAAGGGGGCGAATAATGTCGGACTGCTCCAATTTTTAGAAACAGCTATAACTATGAAAAAAAAAAAAAACAGATCGAAACTTCTAAATTCACGAATTATTCAAAACTAGATGCAGATTCAAATATTAGGGGAAATTTAATAAGTACTTGCAAATATTCGAAATTCTTATAATATATGCCAATATTCAGAGGGGTGAATAATTATGTTCACAACTATATATATATATATATATATATATATATATATATAAATCAATTATATATATTTACATGGTGTATTAAAAACTTTGGAGGGGCGTTGGATTGTACATTTAACAGCGTCTACCTTAAACTTTAACCATAATAACTAAAAAACGAATGATTTGCGGGCATACCTTTATATGGATTTTTGTCTTTGCTTTGGTGTGACGAACCTGCCCCTAAATTTTGTAAAAATATTTTTGATATATATATATATATATGTATATATATATATATATATATATATATATATATATATATATATATATATGTATATATATATATATGTATATATATATATATATATGTATATATATATATGTATATATATATATATATATATATATGTATATATGTATATATATATATATGTATATATATAAATATATATATATATATATATATATATATATATATATATATATATATATATATATATATATATGATGGACTCTCCCGTCGAACTCGACGTATGAGGGTCAGACAGATCAGTTCCCAGAAACTGAAAGCCCGACACCCACACAGGATTTGATTATAGTGGTGAAGGCTTTGTGCAGGGTCATCCACACTTTTTGGAGGGAAGAATACAGGGACCTGGTGCAACGGATTCCACAAGGTCCCCAAACGACCCTGAATTCAGAGTTGTCCTTCTCCTAGACCAGTTGCCATCCAAGGCTATAGAACCCAGTCTGTCCTGCTATTTACCCATATGTATATATATATATATATATATGTATATATATATATATATATATCTATATATATATCTATATATATATACATACATATATATATATATATACATATATACATACATATATATATATACATACATATATATATATATATATATATATATATACATATATATATATATATATATATATATATATATATGTATATATATATATATATATATATATATATATATATATATATATATATATATATATATATATATATATAATAAACTGTTTATTCGGAACATGCAAGTTACCGCGACAAAAATCCATATTTGTTCCGACGTCAAAAGTCGTCTCGTCAGGCGGTTAACAATCGTGGTAATAAATGTTTTATTTAAAAATACAATTTAGGAAATATCACTTCTTAATTGTTTAAAAATTTTCCATAGAGGGCAAACAAGCAAATATATATATATAATTATTCATTCCATAAAAGGAAAGGTGAGAAAAAATAAATGAAAGTAAAATAAAATAAGAAATCAATAAAAAGAAAATGAATGAGGAAAAAAGGAAAGGCATGAGAAATCATCCCTACTAAAAAGAGAAGGGAAAGAAAAGAAAAAAGGAGAGGAAGAGTATATGCAAATTTTACAGATACAAATGAAAAGGAAAGAAAATACAATGATGCAATTCAAACTTTATGTTATTTTGAATGAAATCACATAAAAATAGTGACTTTCCAAGCGTAGCTTAGATGTGGCGCAAGGCCGAAAGCATTGTAAGGATCGAACTCACTACTCAGTCGTAATTTATCTAGCAAGACAAGCGTGCTAACCATCACACCGCCTTGGGGCACCCCGGCACATAAACATAGTACGTAATTAAAAGAGACTTTAAGAAGGAAAACCAGATACAAACAAAACAACTACTTAACTGTAACAACCTTACATTATAAATTAGAATACAAAATAAATTTTAAACATTCATATGACTTTTATATATTTATTCTAAATTAAAAACTAAAATCATTTTTAAACATTTATTTGACTTTTATATAATAAATTTTAAAAACTTTTATGACTTTTATATAATAAATTTTAAACATTTTTATGACTTTTATATAATAAATTTTAAACATTTTTATGACTTTTATATAATAAATTTTAAACATTTTTATGACTTTTATATAATAAATTTTAAACATTTTTATGACTTTTATATAATAAATTTTAAACATTTTTATGACTTTTATATAATAAATTTTAAACATTTATCTGACTTTTATATATTTATATTAAATTAAAAATTATTTTGCGACATTGTATCTGTAATATGTTTCCTATCTTGTCGCGTTATATTTCCGTTCAATTTTGAATTTTCCATCTTAACATTTCTTCATTGGCTAAATCTGGTATCAACAAATTCTCATATCTTATTTTATTCTCTTTCCTTTTAATTTTATCTGTTTAATTGAATGAGACAGACAAGTAAAATCGTATAAGTTTTTATTTAGATTTTCTCATGTTCTTACAGTTTACTTTTCATTTTTGGAGACTGTAGAAGCTGTCTGTATGTGTCCCAAGCGCTTTTGGCCAATTAATTAGCCATTTCCAAGGGGTTCATTGTTTGTATGTTTTCTTGTGTTTATGTTGCAAGTTGCAGCAATTCTAAGCTCTAGAAATTTCTAGAAGGCTCCAGAATATCATTATTGAAATTTCATGTTGGGGGTGACAAAAAGAAACTGAATTAAACCCATCCTCGTTATTTTTTAACGAATCAAATATTAAAAAAAAAGAGTCAGAAAGTCATAGCCCTAATATATATACACAGAATATATCAAAAATACTTTTACAAACTTGACGGCTTCCTCACAACAAAAAAAGGACAAAAGTCTATATAAAGATATGTCCGCAAATCCTTTGTTTTTGAATTATTAAGTTTAAATTTATGGTAAACTCTGTTAAATGTACAATGCAATGAAGAGCACCTCTTTGCGACTGCTCGGTCTCACATTTTCTGCTGACCTGAGATGAAACGAATACATTGAGTCAATAGCTTCGTCCACCGCAAGGAAAGTCGGCTCCCTGTGCCGCTCCAGGAAATCTTTCTCGCCGGAGTCAATCCTTCAAATCTACAAACCAACCATTCGCCCTTGCATGGAGTAATGTTGCCATACATAGTCCGGAGCCCCTTCTAATTGTCTCAAAGTTCTTCATAAAATTCAAAGACGGATATGCAATGTAATTAGCGCTCATCTGGCATCTCGTCTGCAGCGGCTCTCTCACAGACGTGCCGTTGCCTCCCTCTGTCTTTTTTACAAATACTTTCACGGTAACTGCTCCGATGAACTGACTTCATGAATTTAAGCGTTCAACTAGGCTGACATCTCGCTCTCGCCCTTTCACTGTCGAAACTGTTAAATGTAGCCGTCTCTTCTACTTCAATAGCTTCCTGTCTCGCACTTCTCGCCTGTGGAGCTCCCTCCCCATTTCTTGTTTTCCTGATAGCTATAATCTCCAACTATTCAAATGTAATGTCAATCGACGTCTGCCGATGCCCTGATCCATCCCCTAACTGTCTCTTCATCCTTTCCTCTGTCACTCTTCTTTGTTCTCGCTCCAACTCTCTGTAACTCCTTGCGTGCTAGTGGCTTTCCGCCTTGCTTGGAGTGGAATGCTTAAATAAAACACCCCCAAAAACCCCCCAAAAACAAAAAAAATCCTAAATACTTTTACAAATTGAGGACAGGTTCCTAACAACTCAGCAAGGCAAATGTTGATATTAACATATGTTCAAAAGGCCATCATTAAACCTCAAGACAGCAATTGATAACAAATTCTCAAAATATACCCGCTTGTTTATACGCACGCCTGCAACTGTTGGATCATTGCCATTCACGCGGCCTTTTTCTAAAAATCATATCTGTCTGCTCACGATATGACTGTCCTGCCATTGTTAAACGGAACACTTCTCAGTTCACTCACTACGACACACGTTAAACGTTGAAGACAAACTAGCTACAAACGTACACGAATGACAAATGTAACCTCGTCTACATTCGCAACACAGCGTCATCTACCTTAAACTTTCTTTCATACTCACAACTTTTCAGCCGTTATACGCTCCGGCATTCTTCAGGTGATATACGTTGGAATTTTCGAACAGCACCATTTATTTCGTCCACTGGGCTAGATTGTCCTAGTTCCACGTGTCACGCCTTCTCAACCAACGCCTTTATCTATATGGCCCAGTAGATAAAGGCGGTGGTTGAAGTAATCCAGTGATTTGACTCAAAGAATTTTGAGTTCGGTACCTGTCTACTGGAGAGGCGAACAAAAACTTGGAGAGTTGAGTTACTAAAAGGGAGATAACTGAAACTGAAATATCCAGAAAAGGCGTGGCACGTTGAACTAGAACTAAAACCAAACAAAGAAGACAATAACATTAACATTTTCTGCAAAAATCAAGCTATAAGCCAGACGAATCTTCACTTAGAAACATCATAAAGAAACACACACACACACGCACACACACACACACACACACACACACACACACACACACACACACACACACAAAAAGAAAAAAATACAGAGAACTAATATTATTTACAAATTTTATTTCTGAACAATCCAAGTTTGTAAATAATTATATTGAATTTGCTATAACATGTATAACAAGAAGACTCACGTTACATCTCTGTAACCATAGCTCAATTAGGTCCCATTTAAATACACATAGAGACTTACCAAACTCTATGCGTAACATGCTCATTGATAAAACAAACATAATAGTCGAATCCACATGTACAAACCGGCTAAAAATAATGAATGTATTTTTAAGAAAAAAGAAAAAAGCCAACACTCAATGATATCATCTATGAACACGGCCTCAATTTGATGACCGTATTTGGAAAATAAAACATTCCTATAACTATAGATACATGCATAAAACAATCCATAGATTCAGCCAGAAGTAAAATAAAATTAATTCTTGATAATGGCTAAAAGTATAGCCAAACGCGCTTGGGAAACATTCGGACAAATTTTTTATATAATTACGTCTTGAAAAGAAAAATTATACGAACACATGAGAAATTATATAAGAAAAAACTAACCAGTGCACCTTGTCAGTCAGTTTCAATGAAAATAAACTCGGCATTCCTGCCTAAACACACACACACACACACACACACACACATATATATATATATATATATATATAAATATAAATATAGGTAACTATACTCGTGTCGAAAAACCTTCGAACTCTTGATTTAACAACAGCCAAATCAATCACGAAGGAAAAAAAGGTTTTAAAAAAAGAAAGAGCCAGGAACATGAAAGTCTGTCGAAAATAATCGCACAGATACAGGTTCAAGGCCCAAAGAAAAAACCCCGATACGAGTAAACAACTAACTAAAGAGATCAATACAAGCGTAGAGCAAACCTAGTCAAACCTAATGAGCCAGACACACCTACCAAGGTTTCACTTAGGACGATCTGCCTAAGTGAAACCTTGGTAGGTGTGTCTGGCTCATTAGGTTTGACTATATATATATATATATATATATATATATATATTTGAATTGGACAAAGTCCGACAATTTATTTAAAGACATTTATGATATGTTTAACGTTCGTTTTGTACTTGATACTTGTATCTATAAAAAGAACGTTAAACATATCATAAATGTCTTTATATATATATATATATATATATATATATGTGTGTGTGTGTGTGTGTGTGTGTTTGTGTGTGTGCTTGATGTTTATAAAAATAATGTCAGTTTAAAAATTCAGTAACTGCTTAAAAAATTACTTTTTTGTATACAAAAATAAAGTTAGGAGATATAGACTTTGAAGTGTCCCAAGGAAAGATGAGAATATTTTTTTTAATCAAGTAATTGAGCATTGCTTTACTTGAAGGTGGTTTCTCCTCCTGGGTAAGACGTTAAACTAGATCCGACAGCAATACCTCTGATCAAAAGGTTTTGAAGAGCGTGGAACCATTTCTTAATTGCTGGTGTTCCCAGGTTTACCCTGACCCATGGTGGTAGCACCTGTTATGGTCCCAGCAATGGGCAAATATTTAACCCACAAACAATAACAGAAATACTTTGTAAACAATTATTACGAACAGTACATCGGAATAAATTAACGGCTATACAT
>OZ038508.1:67195686-67230686 GCA_964036315.1 Acanthosepion esculentum | reverse complement strand
CTTCTTAATTGCTATTGTTCGCAGATTCAACTAGACCCGAGGGGTAGCGCCTATTTCGATCCCAGGTATGGGCAAATAGTGAACCCCTAATCAAAAATGAAAACACGAGGAACGTACAAAAATACACTTTCATAGTAAAAGTACAGGTAATACATTTTTATAGAAAAAAAATTACCAGCGATCCATTTTTAAAAAAAATTACCAATAATACATTTTATTATTTACAAACTATATATCTAAAAAACATACGTCTACTCTGAAAGTAGAAAATTATGTACAAAATATCACATAAAATTTCGTTCTAAATATTTAGATTTCGGACTGAAATGGCCCATAGAGGTGTTGATATGCCGCTAAACAAAATCAACCAACCGAGAAGAGGAATACGGCACCCATTGTATTGAGCTCAGTATATTTTAAGAATTGTTTGCACTAATCGGAAAACTACAAGAATTACAGGGAAATAAATCTTTGAGAATAAGTTTTTGCCAAATCTTCGGACTTCCATCGTTGAAAACCTTCAATAAATTTTGACTGTCATCGTGTATGTTCGGAATGATGTCTCTCGGTCAAAGGGAAAAATTCTGTCAGATCACAGTTTTTTGTCTTTAGAATGTCATCATCAGCATTGGAAGACATTCTGATAATTTAAAACATTCACAGTGGTAAATTGGAACACAAAAAATCGCGAAGATTGAGCAAATCTATTGTTAAGTGTGTGTTTATGTAAGACAAATTACCAGATTCAGCTAAGAAATAAATGTTGTTGTGCTGTTTGCCTTCAGGACGTTGACAATCATGGCTCTTCACAATCTTCTGTCCTTTATTGCTCTTCATGACTTTTGTCTTTTTGTTATCGCTCCTAATCCCTATTCCGCCATCCATTTACTGAAACTTTCTAGATAGGTTATGTGTTGTTTTCCTCTGTCCCTCTTACCTTTAATTTGCCCTGTGAGTATTACATTTTACAAGCCTTCTTTCCTGATTATGTGCCCTAGAGATTTCAACATGCTCTTTTTCATGTTAAGTATAAGTGTTCATAAAACTTTATCACTGCTTACTTTTTCCGTCTATGGCATTTTCAGCATCCTTCGGTAGAATTACATTCTAGTCGCTTCTTCATCTGTGAGGAGATTGTCTAACATTTACCGACATATAAGAAGACTGACATTGCATAGCAGTTCAAATTCAATTTCCCATTCGTGCTAAGACTATTGCAATCAATAGAAAACTAAAAAAAAAAAAAATGAACCTTCACCAGAAAATTTATTTACCTGGCCTTTTATTTCGTTAATAGCATTTTAGAAGCTATATTTTCTATTATATTTCTAATTAGTTTATTGCTCACGGATGTGCAATTGATTCAACTGGCATCGGCGTGGGTTGTTGTATCAGCGAGTCGAGTTCAAATTCCAGGGTTGTCAAATGCGTTCACTTTTACTCAAATGTCATCGAAAAAAGTGAATCCGTTTTCTCTCCTCTCATTTATAGATTAAATAACAGTTTAGAATGAATCTCTTTAGCCATCAGTGCTAACCAGTCTACGAGAAGGAAAACTCTTAATTCCACCTGTGGAAGCTACGCTACTGTATTTTCCAAAAATGCATAGCAATTCACGGATAATAGAGATAGGGAAGTAGGGAAGAGTCATAAACGACGACGCCGTGGAAATAATAATAAAGCGATTCCTTATTTTCAATTATTTTTAAAGAAAACCGATGACATCTCACGGGGGAAGTATAAAATGTCTGAATGATATATGCTTATTTCATACATTTCCACAAATATGTTAGATATTCTATAGAAGCCTCCCTGCCTCCCATCAGGATGGCTGATGCTCAACTCCACAACAAAGCCTCTCTGGCCTGAAGTGGAACAACTACATTGAATCTATAGCTTCATCTACCGCAAGGAAAGATGCTTCTCTGTGTCGCGCCAGAAGTTTTTTCTTCGCCGGAGTCCATTGCATGGAATACTGCTGCCATATATGGTCCGCTACCCCCGCTGTTCATCTCGAGCTCCTCGACAAAATCCAGAGACGGATATGCAACGTGGTTGGTCCTGATCTGGCATCTCATCTGCGGTCGCTATCTCACAGACGTGCTGTGGCTTCCTTCTGTCTTTTCTTTCATGGCAACTGCTCCGACGAGCTATCTTCACTGGTTCCGAAAAAGCATAAATTTAAGCGTGCTACTAGGTTAGCATCTCGGTCCCACCCTTTCACTGTTGAAACGACTAAATGTAGCCGTCTCTTCTACTCCGACAGCTTCTTATCTCGCACCTCCCGTTAGTGAAACCCCCTTCCTATCACTTGCTTCCTTGATAGCTATAATCTTCAAATATTCAAATGTAATGTCTATCGACATCTTCTGATACCTTGACCATGATCCCTGCTCTTCTCTTTATCCTTTTCCCAAACACTCCTGTTTACTCTTACTCTCACTCTCTGTAACCCCTTGCGTACTAGTGGCATTCCCGTCTTGTTTGGGGTGATTTGCTTACAAAAATATAGTACAATATAAAATACCACTTTTCATTTGATTGATTCGTTTTCTAAGGTTTATCAACCATTTTCAGGTTACTTAAAACCAGAAAATATTTTTGATTGTAAGAATTTTTTTTCAATATAATAATTGTTTTAATGATACTAATTAACCCATAGCTGGAGGAAAGAGGTGGATTCATACCTTTCTAGAGGGCATTTTCGCGTAAGTGAATATAACAAACTCAACTGGAATTTGAACTCTGCTCTCCGATTTACAATTAAGAGCCATTACCCATTACACTAGTCGCACATATAAGCTTACATAACCTGGTATTCGCAAACGATCACCTATCTAATTACTGACTTGGCTCGACGCTGCTTAACTTCGGCGACCGTAAGCTTTTCAATGCCTTAGTTTCATAATAATGCCAGTAACACTGATATGCAATAAAATTTCTGATATGAAGCAAGCCAGTACTTACGAATTTGGAAGACTGACGTAACAATTTTTCTCACAGACAATTTTTCTTGCATGCAAATATGTGCCAGACGCTATTAATATCCGGCTTTATTTTACACGTCTGTCTGTAACTGAAATTTTCTCTCCTTCATCAGAACATCATAGAGAAAAAGAAATTAATTTCCAACCGTATTTAATGTCGTAACCCCAGTACACGTTGCGTCGTGAGTTTTGAAATTGACAGGTTTCGGTATGATGAAGTGGGTCATATATAATGCCAAGATGTTCTCATCATAAAATCCTGGAACATACAAAGTACGCATAAAAGTATATTTTAACACTGCGCAAATCAAAGTCTCTCTTCCCAACCCTTTATGCACTGTTCCTTCCGGATGTAGAGAATTATTACTCACCACATTTTATTGTCTTTCGTTATTCTCAGCAAGACTTTCTTTTTTTTCTGCCATTCTATTTGTAGTCGCTTTCATTCCATTCATTTGCCCGGGGCAGTTCTACATGATATAATGGTCAGAAACCTTATCTCGCTAGACCAATTTCGACTGGCTAGGGAGTTTGATACTCACTGGGTGCTCCATAATTTCGGTTTTGCCCCACATCTAAGCTTCACTTAGTAAAGGGGCACTTCAATGTGGAATAATGTATGGAAACCTTCTTTAGCTAGATAAATTACGACTGAGAAGGGCGTTCGGTCCTCACTAGATGCGCCTTACATTTGGCCTTGTGCCACATCTAAGCTTCATCTAATAAAGGGGACTTCAACGTGTTGTAATAGTTAGCAATCTTGTGTCGCTATATCAGTTACGACTGAATAGTGAATTCGATCCTAACTGCGTGCTCCTTATGTTCGGCCTTGTGCCACATCTATGTTTCACTTAGGAATGGGGAACTTCAACGTGATCTAATGGTTAGCAAGCTTGTCTCGCTAGATCAATTACAACGGAATAGTGAGTTCGGTCAGCACTGGGTACTCCATTCTTTTGGCCTTGTGTCACATCAAATACATGCATAGAATGCTACCACACGTTTTTTTTGCCCGAATTTTCAAATATTGTGTTAATACAAAAATTCTTATCATTTTTAAGTGAATTCCAAAGGCAATATTTAGATATTTGTGCATCCCCTGAGAACATGGCGTGTTTCTGGGCGATAAACAGATAAAAGTTGCTTTTACGAACGTCCAGAGGACTGGATTTCTTTCCATTAAGTACATTTAGCGATCGAAATATATAGCAACCCGAAGGCACAAAAAAGTTATATATTAGCAAATGTTTCTGTCGATAAATGTTATTTTTTAATTCAATATTAAAAGATGGTTTTTATTTTTTATAGAAAAAAAATCAAATTTTGCCCATCAAAATTCATTCGTAATTTAGCAGGAAAAACATCAGTGTGTTTACATTTAAAGAAAATGTAAGATAAGTGTAATCATTGCTAAAATAAAAAAAATATAACAACATTCTTTATTATTTAATTTGGGGGACTATTTCAGTTTCTAATGACAATAAATAAACGCCAATAGGACCAGAGGCTTGCGCCAGGTTTCTCGTCTGATCTTCTAATGCGGATAAATTTCAATACCTCAGAGACTAAGCTCGTATCATCATATTATCACCGGTCAGGCTCTGAGTTTTTTTCTATTACGATGAACATTTGTCCCCTTAATTGAGTCTCAGGTTTAATCCAGACCCTCAAGCGGAACTCATACAGCATCCACTGCTAAAATGACTCTAAAAAGTAGATAGATCATTTCATCGCTTCGAAAATACCAGATTCCTTCTGCAATGATTTATCTTTACAAGAGTCATATTAGATTACAATTGAAGTTTAACTGTCATTTCGACTGGAGATGCTCAATCTTCAATTGCCAGCCCTGATAAAGTTCAAAATCGTTTAGGCAATCTTTTAAGGGGATGACATGTTCCAACTCTGTAGCAACTTTCTCGGAGACGCAAAGTTGCAAGCCAGTCGCTATTCTATCGCTATTTGGTAAATATCCAGGTGAGCTCTATCCTTTAGTTACAATCGTTTGCACATTTCCAGCTAGCATACGTCTTGCTACCTCCACGGAGTGAAATCCGCCCCATTTCCGCTGTGTTTTAAATTTAAATATTAAGTTCGACTACTACAGTTTTCCCCAAACTGCTATTGAGTCCTATGTGGATTCTGAGCGCTTCACTCTTGATCTCTTCAAGTCAAGGGTGAATTTTCATCTTTTTTCTTTCTTTTCCATATTCTGCCACCTCTTTCGTCCCTATAACATATCTATTTCATCATTACAGTTTTGACTGTAACCCTATAATTTAAGTGGTTCTTGTTAAAGTTGCGCTCTGACTTTATAGTCTTAGGTATGAAGATAAACTACATCCGACTGCTGCCGGATGAGGTTTATCGTCTTACCCCTGATTAGAGTTTATCGTCAGGCCTTTGATTGGAGGTTATAAGGAGCGTGGAACCACCTTTCAATTATTGTTGTTCCCAGGACCACCCTGGCTCAGTGGTATCACCTGTTAGGGTCCCAGCTATAGGCAAATAGGGAACCCCCAAAGAAAAAGATAATCACTAGGAAAGTATTAAAGTGCATTTTTGTAGTGGAATTACTAGCAATACATTTTTATAGTAAAATGTCCAACAATACATTTTAATGTAAAATGACCAACATTTTTATAGTAAAATAAGCAACGATACATATCTAGAGGAAAATGACCAACAATACATTTTTATATTAAAATGACCAACGATGCATTTTTATAGTATAAAGACCAACAGTACATTTCGTAGTAAAATTGAAGTCATGGCATACATTGTCAAAAAAATAAAAATAAAAATAAAATACTGATAATCTCATTTCAAGAAACAAATTTACAGTCCTTGTTTGATTTTGTAAGATTATTTGGTAAAAACAAATGCAGTTAGTTAATTCTGATTTAATCATGAAATAATGTCATTCTCTTGAATTAATTATTAAATTTGAATTTTAATATTTAAATTTCCGTATTTAATAAACCAGTAGCAGCATGGCCCGGCGTTGCCCGTGCTTGATTCAAAAATCGTACGACTCATACAGCAATCGCTATCACTTGACTTAAAATATTTTTGCCCTTCCTTGCCTTTAAAGTAGTGCCCTTTGCCGTGCTGATGTTGCTACATGCCTTACTTCTTGCCTATCTCACACTGCGAATTTTTTCTAAGCTCTATACTAAACGTTAAATCCGTTACGAAAAAAGAACTAAACAAAATGAACACAAAACGATCAGCTTTAAAAAAGGACTCGTAACTGGAAAAACCGAATGAAAAAAGAATGTTAACAAAAAATACTTTTTCACACCCAACACAGTTCAGCGGAATCAGAATCAACGTTGAGTTTAAGCAAGCGAATGAGCCAATTGGAGTAAAGTGCCATGCAGATTTAAATTTTTTCCACTTGTGACGATCGATTTTTTTTGCATGCTAGCATGCTAGTTAACATTCATGTTAGTCAGCTCTTGGATCTCACGCTGACCAATAGAATCTTCCTGTCTATTAGTGGCGGCCAGCTATAGGCTCTCACTCTGGCCAGTAGAAAATGGCCACAAACTACATGAAAACTGCCGTAGAAGCATGAAAAAATCGATTATTCCCACTATCGATGGGAGTTGAGAAATGCAAAGTCGGTCTTGGCCTTTATACTAAGTTGGAGCATGTGCATATAAATTTTGGTGAAAATCCGTCGAAAATTGCGGCCGTGCATTCGTTACACACACACACACACACACACACACACACACACACACACACACACACACACACACACACACACACCCTGCCTTTTATAGATAGAGATAGAGATGTTTATATGCCGCTAAACAAAACAACCAAACCAAACCAATCCCTGACTTTACTAGTTATTGCTGTTCTTTTGTAAGTAAGATAAAATAATAACGGGAACATGGCATGTAGGATGTTGGAAGTTAGATAGCGTCAAACAACCTGGTACTGGGTAAAAATGAGTGATACAAATTGTGGGAAGTTATCAGGACTCTGCTTGAGAAGTGAGAAAGCTTTAGAATATTATGGTTAAGTTTCTGCATTGCAGGTTTACTTAGAAATGTGGTCAAACACTGAAAGCGAAATTCAATGTTTTTGAAAAATAAAAATTAGACTATGTATTAGCGCTTACAATGAAAGAAAGAAAATTACTGAACTAAAGCGATAATCACACCAGACAGGAACTTCATGAACTTAAAATCGAAGAGAAGTGGTACCGACACAAAACAGATAGGGGGATAGAAAATGACCAACTCAACATCCAAACGGACCGTATCCTTGAGGCTTCAAAACCATCGTTGCCGTTGGAAAAAAATAAATAAGAAAATGCCTTATCGTCGATATGGCTGTTCCTTGTATACCAGGGTCAAAGAAATTGAAAAGCTTCAAAAGAACTCCGGATTGAGGTTGCCAGAATGTCCGACGTTTATGATATTATTGTCCCTGTTATAATTGGGGGGGTCTATACCACTGAAAACCTTACATTAAGAAAATCGGTATAAAGCCTTTTTGTTCCGTCGATTTAGAATTCAGCATTGCATTGCAAATATCCTGCGAAACTCGGTATGAAGTCTTCCGACTTTATGGAGAACATCCACAATGAAATTGTCCGGTTCAAAATGAAGACCGTGCTAAAGAATAGAAGGTAATAATAATAATAATAATAATAATAATAATAATAATAATAATAATGTTTTTTCTTTTTTTTTGTTTTTTTTTAATTGGTCAGTGAAAAATGGCATGATGCCATTTCTACCCTTAAGTTCCTGGGCGGGACCCGGAAAGAAATGAGTACACATCAGAAATCAAAGGAAATAAAATAATAATAATAATAATAATAATAATAATAATAATAATAATAATAATAATAATGATAGAATGTAGGAAAACAACGCAATTTACTGGAAAACAATCATACAGTATTATCAAAGCTGACAAGACGATGAATATTCGTCGATGCAAATCACGTTTTTGTCTAGTCATCAAATTTCCATCACTTGACGATTTCTGTACTTTATGGTGCGTGAAACCTTCCGCTTCGTAGGATTGATGGAGAGAAAGATTAATGTTGAATTTCAGTTTAAGTAATAACTCTTTCCAAATACTTTCAACTTGAAAAACTTTCAACCGTAATTAACGGCATCGCAAACCTGTTTTGAATGAAAAAGGAATTTCTGAAATCAAGACCAATTGTACACAATTTATAAGAACACACACACACACACACACAGGAGAACACGCACACACACACACACACACACACACACACACACACACACACACATGTATTTCTATACATGTATGCATATTTACTATAGCGCAAAAATAAAAACAAAACTCATAAGAAGGTGAATGAAGTCAATGTCGATATGCATTTAGATATTTCGTACGGAAAAATAATAATTTAAAGCCAAGCATCCTCTGTATCTTAAGCGTTTCTCGATGTAAAATTGTAACAGGAGATCTTTTTGTATTCTGCCCTCCTACACACATACACACATACACACATATACAGCTACCGACCACCTGATGATTGCATGAAAACCCATGAAACTAGAAGTCGTGGTCGGTCACTGCCTACCAGGATTGTTACTTCAATATATATATATATATATATATATATATATATATATATATATATATATATATATATATATATATATTTGTATGTATGTATGTATATGTACACAAAGAAAAAGAAAAAAATCACACACAAAAAAGAAAAATCACACACAAACAAAAAAAAAACACACAAAAAGAAAAAGAAAAAAAATCACCTTAACACTAATAAAATCGCATAGGTTATTATTTCTTAACTTAATATAAAAGTAACGAAACTAAGAAAACCAGCTTAATAAGGCTGATATCTACTGACGAGTGAAACGAGCGATTACAAAATGTTTTCTTCTACGAATCACTAGAGTCGGATTGCTGAATGTAATATCAATCAGCTAAGTGACAAATTTAATATTTGTATTAATCCTACATATGCAAAATAACAAAGCTATTAAATATATATTAATAAATATACATAATACTCCAGGCTGTCAGTACAACTCGGTGTTTCATGCACTATGCAATCGTCAGGTACTGAGAACTGATCACAGTGTGGTTAATATTTCTGGATCTCGCTGTTCGTGTTGTTATTTGAATAACTATTATTATTATTATTATTATTTGTAATATTATTTGTAATATTATTAACGTTATTATTACTTATAATTATTTTACTATTATTATCATTACATTTATTATTATTATTATTTTACCACTGCATACCTATTTTTCAATTATAATTTTATAATTAACTATTTTTTAAGCAAAAAATAAGCTTTTAAAATCTGTTTACCAACAACGTTCGTAGACGTCCTTTTAAAACTGAAATTAGAATTTCTAATTTTTAATTTTCAATGTAATTTTGAACGTTAATTTGAATTCAACTTTTGATGATGGTACAATTAAATATTTAACAACAGGTAATAATTTATCCAAATAACACCACGAAACCCACAAATATTAACCAGAATGTGATCAGTTTTCAGTACCTGACGATTGCATAATGCATGAAACTCGGAGTTGTACTGTGAGCGGGGGTATTATTTCTCTCTCTCTCTTTCTCTCTCTCTCTCTCTCTCTCTCTCTCTATATATATATATATATATATATATATATATATATATATATATATATGAGCTGCTTGTGGCTGTTGTACTCTAAATTCGACCACTTCTCTAGCATAACACATTGTGCTATTATTACAAAGATTGGTATTTTATGTATGGTCCTCGTCTTATGTCTACTGTCGAAAATTGGGATATTAGCACATTCACGACTGGCTCTTATTAAGACGAAATTGTGTAAACATAGCCGCTCCGATAACAGTGTGCACCAAGGAAGAACAATGAGCAGTGATCCGAATCTTCAGAGAACATGTTATCCCATCGATGATAACTCGCCGATTAGCCGTTACTGTCTTTCGATCTTGCTGGATCTTCTCGTCAGTGGTGGAGGTTGACGGGCCTCGTGTCCCTTCTTCGTACGTCACGCTTGTCCGGGCACTTTTAGACTTCTCGATTCACTCATACACACTTCTACGCGACCGTGCACCGAAGCCTCCGAATTAATTTCAGCCCCTAAATCACCTTCCGACCAGAGAAGTCGAATCGCTACTCTTTGTTTTTAACTGGTGCACACAGCTAACGGAGCGGACATGTTCACACTGTAAGAGCAACAAGAAAACTAGCGCTATCAAGCTCAAACTTCGATCCCCTGACTACAATTATACCAGCTATATGCATACATGAGCAGAAGGCTGTGTAACAAACCTAACGATATATTATGACTAAAGGGCGGATCCTTTTTTACTTACCCTCATATGTCTCTCATTGTTTCCGAGATGATGTTAATGTATGAAACAAAACAATATGTGAAACAAAATGTGAAGGAAAACATGCCAATATCTTCGAGAGTCAACCCTGACGAAAAATCGGGAGTCGGAGTCCTTAAGTCTGTGGCACATTCAGCAGTGACTTAGCAAATAAAGGGTGTTCCAATAACTTGGACCGATTTTAAATGTGAATTAAGTTTAAGCGTCTAATGATTTTTATTCTTTTTCATTCAGATTTATCAACTTAAGTCATTAGCAATTTCAACCATGGAATGATTAACAACCAAACAACGTGATAAAGTTATCGAGGCCTGCAATTGGAGACGATGTAACGTTGTTGGGGAGAGGTTCACTTCCTGCGCGCAATGACGAATAGAGGTGTCTGCATTTTCGACCACATTCTCGTGCACTGCAGCAATGTTTTCAGCTGAACGGCGTAAACGAGCACGAAATTTACGAACAATCTTTCCAATTGCACTCTTAAGATTCTAACACGTTGTTTGGTTGGTAATATTTCCATTGTTGAAATTGCCAAAGACTTAAGTTGTTAAATCTGAAAGAAAAAAAATCATTAGACGCTTAAATTTAATTCATATTTAAAATCGGTCCAAGTTATTGAAACAGCCTTTACTACAACACCGCTGGAACCATGTGTCCTCCTTTACCTTTCTATTGAACAGCATGGATAAAAGCCTTCCCTCTATATTTATCTATCCAGGCTTTGTGCACTGGAGGGACACGAAACAGCCGTCTAGACGTTGTGCCTGAAGCATCACCCAGAATACAAATCCATCGATTCACGAGATCGACGGAAACCTAATCTAAAATGTTCAAAATTCACTTAACACAAACTACTGATGATTAGGGATTAGTAAAAATACAAGTATAGCTAACTTTAAATTTTAAATGTAGTTGGAGTTGGACTAATTAGAGAGTTATTACATTTTTTTTATTCCATATTTGGCAGCTTTTAAGAGCGTAATAGATAAATGCTTAAATTAATGAAAGGAGAAATGTTGCACATCCCCTGGAGATGTACCGAGCGGAGACATCGAATATGAATTTGGAATTATTCCAAGTTTGGTTACAGTAGGCTATAGAAAACAATTGGATGATGTTCCCTTGAGAGAAGAGTGGAAGATATGAATTAATTATTCCATATATTTTCTTTCGAAATAAATGTTGCCGGGATGAAGGAAAAGAAAAAAAAACACATTTAAGAGTCAACTATGGATAAACCGAGTGTGCAAATATATTCCTTATTGAATTTTGAAGATAATTCTTGTTGTCAAGACATTATAATAACCCAGTTATACAACTTCAGTTGGTGTTTGTGTTCGTTTTTTTTTGTGTTTGATACTTCTACTTCTCATGTGTCATATCTCTTTTGTCGTTAGAAGATTACAAAATTAGTGTTCTTTCAATATATTTTGTCCTTAATAGATTTATTTCACGTTTAATCGGACCAGTATTCTTTTAGTCGAAATAGTACGCAGAAATATTTCCCTTCTTATACATGACCTTACGGCTTTAAATGATTAAAGAAAGGAAACCATTGTCTGAAGATGTTCTCTCTCAGAGTTAAACGTGTCATTTCACAGTTTTCTAGTTTATTATTCTAGTTTGTCCATATATATATATATATATATATATATATATATATATATATATATATATATATGGAGAGAGAGAGAGAAAGAGTGAGAAGAGAGGGATATATATATATATATATATATATATATATATATATATATATGAGCTAAATAAAGAGATATGAGCAACCATATATGCATGCGACTACGTACACAGACAGGTGAGGAAATAACTATTTATTTAATTATTGCTGTAGACAGAACAGTGCTTGATGAAGTCAAACAGAGCTATAAAGTATGTATTAATAATTACACATATACCTACGTTTGCAGTACGAGTTTCATAGCTCTCCCATTCTTTGATTCGTACCCCAAACATAGGTTTATGTGTAATTATTAATATATATATATATATATATATATATATATATATATATATATATATATATATATATATGTACAAGGGTTGGACAAAATAATTGGAACAGTTGCAAAATCCACTCCTATATTTCAAAGACCTATTATATTAAAAACTTTAACTAAAACTTCGTAATTGCAGGTTATATCTATTTTAAATACGTTTATTTATCTAATTTACTGTCTTTGTCTTATTTATTTTTAGAATTTAGTAAAATTTAAGCTAAATGCGTGACCTCTCTGAGTTCGAAAAAGAGCAAATTGTTGGAGCTCGCATGACAGGAGCCTCGATCACTAAGGTTGCTGAACTGTTTGGTTTTTCAAGAGCTACCATATCAAGAACACTGATGCAATTCGAGAAACAGGGCCAGACCTCTAGCAACCATAGCAATTCGGGCCGGACTTGCAAACTTACTGACAGGGACTTCCGTGCATTGAAATGCAATGTGGCAAAAAATCATCGGACAAATGCAGCCAAAGTGACCGCTGAGTTGAATAACCATCTGAATAGTTCAGTTTCTACTAAAACTGTTCGCCGTGAGCTCCGTAAGGCTGTATATCATGCACTAGCAACATTCAGAAGAGGTTGAAATGGTGCAGAGATCACAGTGCCTGGTCTGCAGACCGATGGAAGCAAGTCATATTCTCAAACAAGTCCGATTTTTCTCTTTTTTCCAACTACAGGACGAGCTTATGTGTGGAGGCAGCCCAAAGAAGCTTACAACCCTGACTGCCTTCTTCCAACAGTGAAACATTGTGGTGGATCAGTGATAGTTTGGGCCGTCATATCATGGAAATGTCTCAGTCCAATAGTTGCCCTGCATAGTAGAATTAACAGCAAAGATTACCTGAACATTTTGGGAGAATATGTTCATCTAATGGCCAAGACTTTATTCCCTGATGGTGACTGCATCTTCCAAGACGATAATGCTCCAATACATACCGCTCGAATGGTTAAGAATTGGTATGAAGAGCATGAAAGTGAGCTAGAACACATGGAGTGACCTCCCCAATCTCAAGATATCAATATTATTGGATGCATTTTGGAGCAACAATTTAGAAGCCGCTATCCTCCACCGTCGTTGTCGTAAAGAGCTGGAGAAAGTTTTAATGGAAGAATGATTGAAAATAGGCTGCATGATTCCATTCCTAGACGTATTAAAGCTGTGAGGCTAAAGGAGGACCAACTCCATATTAAATAAATTTTCTTTTTTGTCCAACCCCTGTATATCGAGCTAGCTAGATAGATTGATAGATAGATGGTGCGTCGGATAAATTGTCGTTTAAATTACGCAAAAATTAAAATAATAGTGACACTGATATGACATTTTAAGTTAGTGCTGCCCTGTATCAATAGGGTGGCTGTTGGAAGACCCTATGTCTGTCAACAGGACTCCGCACCATGTCACACAAACAGGAGAACACAGTCATGGCTGTCAGACAATTTCTGCAACCACACCACCCCTTTCATCTGGCTACCTAACTCCCCATACTCCCATACTGAAACCCCCTTAATTATTAGGTGGGGCAGAGTTGAGCGAGAGACCAACAATACTCCTTTAACAACAAAGATGAACTGAAGGCAAGGATTATGGCAGCATTCACCAATGGAAACTAGGAGACCGTCCAGAAAAGTGGCAGAAAATTCACAATGGCGACTTTATTGAATACATTTAATCTTTAGTATTTCAAGATATTTTTGTGTAATTTTGGTAAATATATCTGTTAAAATGAGATGTTAAGTGTTATTTTCATTTTTGTGTAATTTAGACGATATTTTAGCCATCGCACCCTGTATATGCGCATATGTATGAGATAACGACATATATTTCATATATCAAGAACAGTATTGGGGAACTTATATCACAAAGTGGAAAAGATTTAACTATGACGCATTTCGAAGGACGAAACGCATCACAATTAAAAGTTTTCCACTTTGTCATACAATTTCTCCAACACACACACACACATATATATATATATACACACACACACACATATATATATGATAACGATATATATTTTTATTTATCAAGAACAATATTGGGGAAAAATGTATGACAAAGTGGAAAAACGCATTCCAAGAAAATGTTTTACTCATATATATATATATATATATATATATATATATATATATATATATATATATATATATATATATATATATATATAATAGGTATGGTCACAGTTGAGTTAGGCCATGAAATAATTGTAATAAAAAGAGATCAATGCACGTATAAAGAAAATAAAAATTTAACATGCAGAGCTTTTAAATTTAAAAAATAATAGTATATCAGGCAATCCCGCTACCTTGGTTTCAAACTTTTGGTATCGTTAGGCGTTTTAGACCAAATATAACGCCTGAGGATACGGAAGGGTTGAAACCAAACCAGCGTAATTGGCTGATCTAATTTTTTAATCTTTTTAAATATATATAATGAGTGGGGTATTCGACTGGATGCGGAAATTCGGGTTTACAGAGCTGTTATCCTTGCCATCCTTTTTACGGCTCAGAGTCGTGGACTCCATACAGGTACCTTATACGCCAGCTGGATATTTCCATACAAGCTGTCTGCGGGCCATCTGTGGAGTTAACCTTCAAGATAGGACGTCTAACGTAAACCTGTTTAACAGGTGTAATATTGGAGGAATCGAGAATTTTCTCATACAGTCTCAGTTACGGTGGACTGGTCATGCCTTCAGAATGTCTGATGACAGGATACCCAAGATCCTAATGTACAGCCAGTTAGATCCGTGCTACAGGAATGTAGGACGCCCATGAAGATCAACGTGTTTTTGTGGACTCAGCAGTTTTCAATCTGCTTGTCTGAATCGTCTTCAAGAGGCAAGAGCAAGATCTAAAAGCTCAGTCAATCTAACAGTGATCTAATCCCACAATCCTCACGCTTGTTCCATATGTGGCCTCCTTTGTAAATTACTAGCGGGTCCTAAGTGCCACTTAAGATTATCACACACAATTTCATAACTGAATCAATTAAGCTGTCAGTTCTTCATACGTCGAAACCGACGGGGAGAGTCCATTATATATATTACACACAAAGAAAGGCAATATTGCCACTAAGACGCAACGGGTTACGTAGAGTTGAATATAAGAGAAAGAGAATCATTATTAAGGAGAACGCACAATAAAAAAAGAGGAATTAAGAGAACAGAAAATACCGAATGCCATTGCATTTACATTTTGAAGGTCAAAGTTGACTTGAAAGCAAGACACTGGAAAAGAATTCCACAAGTGAGAAGGACAATGGAAGAAACTTTGACCAAAGAACCTGCGGTTACATCTAGCCATTTCGACTAGAATATTTTGAGACCAAACTGACAATCTATTCGTCTTCTTAATGTGCCGTGTCCTTTCATGACGTAGGCGATCATGGCTCTCTACAATTTCCTCTCTTTCGTAGCTCTTAATAAATTTTGTCTTTTTGTTATTTCTCCTAAACCTGGTTCTGCCATTCATTTACTCAAGTTCACTAAGTATGTTATGCGCTGTTTTCCTTCATCCGTCTTGCCATCAATCTGTCCTGTGAGTATCAGATTTTCCAAGCCCCCTTTCCTCATTATATGCCCTAGAAATTTCAACTGTCTTTTCGCTTATATTCGTAAAGTTGAGGTACCAAAGAAGAAAAGAATATTTATTTTGAATTATACAAAAATGTGGCACAAGGCCAAAGGAGGGGGGTAGCGGTAAGATGGTCTTCAATATGCCTTATTTTAAACTTAACCAGCCACCGTTACTGACCCAGCCATACCACAGTATTCCTTACACCAAAACAACACATTCGTACTTACCATTCTTGATACAGATATCATTATATCTCAAAGTCTCCATATATAATCCTAACTTTTTCCCAAAATGGAAAGCTCATTAGAACAATTACCATGAAAATATTTATAGAAAAAGCAAAAGGAGGCTATGCTACGGCGAAGGGAAAATGATGGAAGCTGAGATGCCAGGTCAGGACTGATAACATTACAGATTCTTCTCTGTATTTTACGAAGAATCTCTAAATAAATAGCAGAAGCACCAGACCAGATATAACAGCAGTATTCAATGCATGGACGAATGGTAGACTTATAAATATGTAAGATAGATTCTGGCTAGAAGAATTGTCTAGCACAACACAGTGAACCATCTTTTCTAGCATTAGATCTAGCAATTGATTTAATATAATCTTTCCACTTCATGTCAGCGGAAAACGTTATCCCGAGAAGGCGAAAAAGCCACTAGAAATTAATCTAATCTATATAACTTGTTTGCTTTCATACAAATGAATATAAAAGAATAAAAAATTATAAATGGATACTTCATCGATTAACTGATACAAGTAAAATGATACCCGATTCAATTATTCCATCATTTGACTTGGAAATTTAGAGAGCCTGGACTGCAACTCATTAATGTATCATTATGTCGGCAGTAGGTGGATAATGGATAGTGGAGAGCCGAGTTCGAATTACAGTCGAATCCATTACATTCACTTACGTACTAAAGGTATGGATCCTCTTCTATCCCCCAGCTGTGGGTAAATAGCAGGACAGTCCAGGTTCTATAGCCTTGTTTGACAACTCTGAATTCAAAACATGTGCAATAGGCTAACAACCTACTCACTTAAAAACGGGTTTGTTATAGAAACCGAAACGATATCTTGCGGCCCTATGTTTCTCAAGGAATTTAAAGGCATGATATATATTGGCTTTCCAAATATAACTTTCCGGAGATAAGGTGTCATCTCAGGAGATCATGGTGTATATTTCGTAGGCACAAGAGGGTTTCGATTTGTGCGAAACAGGAATCGTTTATGAGGACATTTTCTTGCGAGATCTGGACATCTTTTTTTCAGCATTCCGCGTCTATGGGTTTCGATGGCTTCCGGTAGTTTCAACAACGACTCCTTCCGTTTATTATGGCGTTTTTGGCAAGGAGATCCTCAAGAACCTTTGTACGTGTATGACGCGTATGTCTCTCTGTGCGTTCGTTTGTGTATCAAATAAACAATGAATATAACATTTTACAAAGTTTTTTTTTATTAAGTTTTTCTAATTTCCTTATAGTTTTTCTTTTATGAAAACTAAGAGTGCGGAAAAACTGTCCATAGTGATTATTGCTCCAAGTATTTTCGGCTTATTCATGAGCCACTTTCAAAGATTTCGTTGTTCCTATATTTTTGTGTATTCTAAGTTATGGTGTATATAAGTAGTAATTTCATATTGAAGTGCCTACAAAGCATCCCTACTTCGTTATGACTAGTTTAAAAGCAACTGTCTATACTGTTGTACGCATTATCTGTATCCGTTTTTAAAATTCGGAGTTTTTAAAATGACAATATTTTTGACAAAGATTTTCCTTTTGCGAGCGAGAGAAAATGCTTGTAGATAATACTGTTCTTTTCAAAATCGTTGGACACAGCACACCGACTTTGTACGGATATTTCAATAACACAGTCATTTATTTAATGAAATGACCGGCAGGCTGATCTGCGCAAATTGAGGTTTATCGAAAAAAAAAAAAGAAATTTAATCCACTGTGGTAGATTGTTCACGTCCCACTTTCTAATCTCAGGGGAGATAACTCGTATCAGTTAAAGAGTCGCTGATACGTAACTTTCCAGCAGTATAAAACCTAGGTTTTGAATTCGCAACTGCTAAAGAACCCGATATTTAACCAACATTTTAATCCACTAGGCCACGTAGCTATTGCGTCAGAACATCGTGGTGCAAGGAAGCAACTAAGAGCGGTTTGTCCAGTACAGACGACTAGCTAAGTTAATGATGAGAGAGTGTGGAGTAATACGTCCCCCTTTAACCGACTTTTCGACCTCGTATTATATTTTGAACAAATATTGTCATGTTGATCAAAATGGATGTCTTTCGGACTCTACCGATGGTCATCAACGTGACATTTATCATGATTGTTTATCTAAAAACTCGGTACTCCTCCTAAGTAGGATAAAGTATATATACGTACATATAGTATTTTTGTGAATATTTCGGAAATGAATGGTACTTTAAATAGTTAAGACAGGAAGTCGGTTTGAAAACAAACACTTCCTTTATATTAATGGCGTCGTAAAACACTGATATTACTTATAAATTAACAAAATATGTTTTCCTAATTTAATTAGTATATACAAGATTTTACGCTTAAAATATTTGCTGAGGTTTGTATTAATTTGATGATATAACCATAAGTATGAAATTGTCAATGTAGGTGACTCGTTCGAGGGCCGTCCTTATAAAAAGAGGTTGAAGTTTTGAAACGATTAAGTTTATAATGATTTGTGCTACCAAACAAGCGTTATCTGAAGTTAGACTATCTTTTTGACTCATGGCGACGCACTTATAAGGCAGGATCAATAAATCTGTTGCATGAAATTAGCTGAAATTAGTCCTGGGATTTTTGAATATATAATGTTATGTCCGAATATAAAAGTAGACGTTGAGGTCAACATCAAGCGGTGACAGCCTGTTACATACTTAAACGCAATCTTAAGGCCATGTGCGTTGTGTTTTGACTGGACTGTTTATATATGCTGATCAAAAATAAATTATAGGTAAATATATTGTATTATTCTAACAGTTATTGGGTGGCTGGTAAGGGTTTGTCTCAAATTATTCTAGGGACTATTGATTACGAATAATTAATTATAAAATAATGAATAATAAACAATAAGTAAAACGTTAACAAACAACACTATAAAATAGCCACAAAACTGCATCCAGCTCCACAATTATTTCCACTCAATAAAACCTAAAATAATTTGAAACATCACCGTTACCGCCAAGTCAATAACTGATAAATTACAAAGAAGAATCTGCAATGTTATTGGTCTTGACCTAACATCTCGGCTTCAGTCACTTTTTGACATTTTCTATAAATATTTTCATAATTGTGCCGATGATCTTTGCTCTATGGTACCTAAACTTTATCAATTTTAGCACAGTACTAGATTGACAGTTAGGTCTCATCATTTTATACTGGCTAGATGAAACAGTAAGTTTTATGATAACAGTTTTTTTTCGTACTTCCCGCTTGTAGAACCCTCGTCCGGTTTCTTGCTTCCCTGTCAACGCCTATGTTTAAAAATTGAAATGCAATGTCAATCGTTATCGTCTGTCTTAATTCCTGTTCTTTCATTGTTCTATCTCCTCTTTTTTTTCTCATATCGTCTTAATCTTACGTCTTAGTGGCTTTATTACCTTGCTTGGGTGAAATGATTAAAAAATATAAATATTAAATAATATTATTTAAATCATAATTTCAAGGCATGTGAGCTGATCGATAAATCCGTAGTTTACCACTGATGAATTTTGATCTGATATTGCCATTGTATAATGTTGCGTTTATATGATCTATCGGCTAGCATTGAATTAAGTCTATTGACAAGGAAGTAGATTATGGTGAAAAATAAATCTGTTTTTTTTTAAATAAATACCTTTTTTTTATTATCAGTCTCCGTATTTATTGATGTGTCTCCTTATGCAAACTCCAGATCAGAAATTCATGAACTATAAGTCAAGGAGCTTCTCATAAACATTTTAAAACCGCTTCGTAACAGAAATCTTAATTGATATTAAAATTAATCTATAAATGAAATGAAATATGTAAGTATTAAAATCTTTTGAGTGTGTTTTATTTAAAAGATCCAAATATTTTCAATTGTTCTATTATTAAATGAAGCATAGTTAATTACAGTGATTCATTGGTCACTAAATTACTATTCGTGGAAGTAATGATATCAAGTTGGATAGGATGGGAGCATCTTTGATTATTTCCACGAATATACAAGAAAGCTGGATAACCTCGTTAGCAATGGTAGCTACAAGAAAGTAAAAAAGGATCCTACAATGAAAACAGAACACAAACTGTCACAGATACTAATCAAAAACAAGGTTCACTTCACACCTAAGACATATAGGCAGTTATCACAGCATTACACCAAGCTACCTCACATATACGGACTCCCTAAGAATCACAAAGACGGTATTAGGCTCAGGTCGATTGTTAGTTACCAAGGCTCTGTGTGCCACCCTCTGAGTCGCTTCCTTGTAGATGTAATTGACCCATTGATTGGAAAGTCTCTTTCATATGTCCGAAACTCCGCCCACTTCGTGGAAATAATCAAAGATGCTCCCATCCTATCTAACCAGATAGTAAGCTTGGATGTGGTGAGTTTTTTCACCAAGGTACCGACGGAGGAGGCACTTCAGTGGTCAGAGACAAATTGGCCTCTGACTCTGTTATGGTGAAACACACCTAGTCTATAGATAATAGACTCTCCCATCTAATATAAGTAGAAGTCAGTGAGGGTCGACGAGGAGTCGAATACGAAAGTAGTCAGCTAGCTACCACAACTAGATTACTCTGCGTAATACTAATTATAACAAGTTCCTAACGTTTTTGTACGTTGAACCTATTTAGGACCGAATTTAGTCCAAATACAGCTATCTACTGCGGAAAGTAACTCTACAACAGACTCACCCCGAGAAGAACGGACCAGTGACCAATAGATAATCTGATGGAGATGCTGACTTTCTGTACACAAGCAACACACTTCGGAATGGGATCACACATATATCGACTGGATGAGGGCTTAGCAATGGGCTCGCCATTATCACCAGCAATGGCGAATATATACATGGAATACTTTGAGGAAATGGCATTAAAATCTATATCTCTAAAGCCAACTCTATGGTTAAGGTACGTAGATGACACCTTCATACTCTGGCCACACCAGGAAGATGTTCTGGTTCTACCGGACCATGTGAACTCAATAAGACCGATACAGTTCACGATGGAGAAAGAGAGTAACAACACACTCCCATTCCTGGATATTCTAATATCTCGAACGGAGCATTGGTTCAAGACATCCGTATACCGTAAATAGACATTCCCCGGACAGAACCTGAATTTCAACTCCCACCATCCATACAGTGCAAAGAAAGTGATCGTCCGCTGCTTAAAACACCGAGCAAAAGTCATAAGTGGCGACCCAGAGACATTATATAAGGAATTGGTCAGTATAAGTAGTACCCTACAACGTAACAACTACCCTGGGTACATGGCAGAAGCCTCAATAAACTGGGATAGGCGGGTACAAGAGAAGGACAACACCGCCCAGTAAATAAGTCAGCCTGCCTTATGTGAAGGGGTTATCAGAGAAAATAGAAAGAAGAAGGCCGAAGCGTACAACGGCCGAAACGTCGTGATAAATATGGCGACAAAGATGAGGATAATAGTCCGAATAATGTAAATAGTGTAATTTGCACAAGGGTGTATATCCGGATCAGATTTGTGGTGAAACGGATCATAAAATAAAGTTACTAGGTATGGGACTCCATAACCGTATTTCTGAGGCTAAGGGGTTGAAATCACGCCTGGCCTGTCAGTGGATTGTCCTATTTCGCATTTCCTATTTGTGGTTTGTCGCAGTTTCGAACTATAGTGAAAGGCATATTTCTTTATTAAAGACTCTTGAATATCCAGGCCGGTAGACGTTTAAAACACAGGGGTGTCTTCTGAAATGCGTGTATTCAATAAATATAACTTCTAAAGTAACAAGAAATACAAAAGAATGCATTTAATGCATATTTGGATTCAGTCAGACAATTCAAACCTTAGACTTTCGACCAGATTTCGTCATCAAGATAAGAGGAAAACCTTTAAACCCAGCATTAATGGCTTCTTTGTTGTAATGACGTCATACCCGAGAAGAAATAAAGCGAAATTCTTCAATCAGCTGAATGTCTTTTTTTGTGAAATATATTTAAAATCCCAGTTTGAAATCGTTTCGACAGTATTTTCATTCATTTCATCCAGACATGCACACCCCATTAAGTAAACAAGAAAATAAAATGTTTTCAAATAGTTTTCGCTAACGGGACAACAGCCGACAAGATTAAAGGGCTCGTTACTGAATTTCATAACATAATATTTGTGAGTTCAATCCCTGAATTGGGCAGTACAGGCTCTGTGTAAACCGGGTTAACAATAACTGAGCAGTACTAAACAAGATATTAGTAGATAGGGACAGCGGCAAGGAGCACACTGCCTCTGTACATTAAATAGTGTTCAGCTCGAAAATGTCTGCACGTTATCAGGATCTACAAATACTTTGAGAAGGCCGGAGGGCACAACGGCTGAAAAACTGTGTTAATAACAACAAAGATGAGGATATTATTCCGAATGTATATAATGTTAACTTCATCCCTGATACAAGATGTTGATATTTCGTTAAATTAAACAACCTACATATGACTCCTTTTTCTTCTTCAATGAAAATTAATTTCTTCTAAGCGTGGTCCAGTTTTAACAAAAGGATACAAAAACGAGGCGCCTAGTGAGGACCGATACCGGTGCATTGATCTACCAGTCCCAAATCGCTGATTGTTTTCTAGAAAGACTGTCTAACCCAGTGGTTTCCAACCTTTTTTACATAGCGGCACACTACTGAGTTCTTTAAATTTTCGCGGCACACCTATCAAAAAAAAAAAAAATGTTCCAATCATAAAGCCTTTTTGCAATAAATTAATAAAAAACAAAGAATATTATATAAGAAGAATTTTTATTCCCATAAATCAGCATATCCTGTATTCAATATCGGGTATAAAATAATAATGGTGAATGTCAGTGGGACAGTTGTGCCTGGTGCTTCTTGACTACTGCTGCAATATTTGGGCGAATGTGAGAGAGACACACTCTTAATTCTTCTTCAATATTTTTAAGTCTTTCACGTTTTTTATTTTTAATGTTGTTTAGGTAAGAAAATCCCAGTTCACATAGGTACGAAGTTGAGAATTGCAGTAAGATTTTCATGGCTTTTTTACTTAGCGTTGGATACTCTTCCATAACAGAAATCCAAAAGCCGTCCAATGGCAGTTTTTAAGTTTGAGGCCACGATCACTGGAAAGGCTTGCTAATTCTTCCTCTTCACGTAACTCAAAATTGAAAAGGTTGATGACTGATAAATCTAGAAATTCGGCGATTTTGAATTGAGCGGTGTCATCATGATTAAGAAATTGAATGTCTTTATTAAACAAAATGAAATTAAATGGCTTCTAGGTATTATCTCTTCGCGGCACACCAGTAATCATTCCGCGGCACACTAATGGTGGTTGGGAACCACTGGTGTAACCTGTTCTACACTAATATTGAAACATGAACTCGTCCATCCCGTATGAGTAGAACGCTTGCTCATAGACAGTAAGGCGCAAAGGCGTAGTGTTTTCCATTCGGACGCTCAGTCTATGTTCTCGTGTGATTAAACTCTTTTTAGCCTAATCTTTTATTCCAAGGTTTTCTTTAGAGTCGTACTAACCACCAACTATAAGCGGTATGTGGACTTTATAACAGTGATTTTGACAACACGACATGGAACTTGTTTTGTTTTTTCTAGGGAACCATTTAATAAGAAAATACAGTAGGCCAAGAAAATGGCGATGTTTAAAAAGCCAGGTGAGCAAGTCGAGAGTCAGTCAAAGAAAGTGGTACTAATCCTGTTGTTAAAATTTAATCCAGTTGTCGACTAATGGTTGTTGTCCTTGCAACTCTCTTGGTAAACATTTTCGTTGCTCGTGTCGACATTTTTACTGGACTCTTTCATCTTCTTTCATTCTCCTTGGTCGTTTGGTTCCAACACACTCTTTCATTCTGATGCCGTCTCGTTGAAAGGAACGGATTATACTAAAATTAATTTCTCCTGGCAGGTGGCGCCGTAATAATGGCTTTATGAACAATTATATACCTGTTTGACGCATGTTGCGGAAAACGACTAACATAAGAGTTAGACATATTGTCAGTCATTCTTATACGACTACCTATCACGTTTACGCTCCTCTTGTCAACGTAAATCTACGAAGCAATTATAATTGTCGTCATTATCCACTGCTTCCACTTACTGCTAAGCTCTTCCTGTTAATGTTGACTTTGTCAGCTGTTTTTCGTTGTTTAATCCCTCGACCCAACCGTAAGGTATAAGGGGAGGTCATGATAAAATTTACCGCCACCGTGACATCTTGTAAGCGTACATAAATTTATGCAAATTCATGTAAAGTAGTCGAACTAGCTAGAGAAAAAGTTGTAACAGAAGTTATTTTAGTGTTTGATTATTCCATTAATTTAACAACATATTAGTTTTACTTAGTGTAATATTTCTTGAATTAAATACAAAAAGGAAACTTATTTTATTTATATCTTTTTTTCAATTAAATACAGTCAAAACGAAATCGAAATTCGGTATAATTAAATAATCCTGTAATATTTTTATTAATAATAATTCAAAATAAGTAATGCTTGCATTATTATTATTATTATTATTATTATTTTAATTTACACATTTCTTTATGGGTCCCAACCAGAGACCTAAGGTCAGAAATGCCTTTATGACATATTCGACTGAGCCTCTTTGTAAAAAACACACACATACACAAAAACTAAGATCACACTCATTTTATATAGATAAAGGTCTTTGTAATGCGTGAGCTGTACTTTTTGTATTTCTTTAAGGCATGGGCTACCAGGAATCACCACAATGAGTCTATCGGGACATTTTCCAATCAATCCGAGGGCTCCAACTACAACTAGAATTATTGATGTCTTCATGTGCCACATTTTTGAGATTTCCATTTCAAGATCCTTGTATTTTTATAGTTTTTTGAAGAACTTTAAAGATACATTACAATCTGCAGGAACTGTCATGCCAATAAGAAATCACATTCTGTTTTTGTGGTCCTTGACCACGATATCTGCGCGATTAGCTTTGATTCTTCTGCCTGTGTCTATTGTAAAATCCAATAAAACTGTAATTTATCTCTGTAACCGGGTCTGGGTGACGTTCATATTTGTTTCTTGGAGTTTTCTGCCAGTAAAAGTTGCATATTTATTTATTTATTTATTTATTTATTTATTTATTATTATTATTATTATTATTATTATTATTATTATTATTATTATTGTAAATAAATAATATAACAAAATGATAAACCTCAGTTAACTAATCCGGACCTACGGCCATATCACGTTGAAACACCGGTTCCCGTACGATCACCGAAGTTAAGATGGGTGACCGCTTTGGAATAACAGGTACTGTAAGCTTGTATGTGCGGGTGGTGTAATGGATAAGGGTTCGGAACTGGAAAATGTTGATCTGATTTCCAATTCCAGACGGGCTCGTTATATTAACTTACGCGCAAATATTCCTGGGAAAAGTATGAATTCAGCTTTTCTCCTCCTCAGCTATGGATTAATTAGTAGAACTTGTATCAGTAAATAATTATTATCTAAAAAAACATATTACAATCTAAAATTAATTTCTGACTGTTAATAACCTTGTAAAGGTTGATAAGCCGTAAAAAACAAACAAGTAATCAATAATCCGGTATATTCTTCTTTTATGTGTCGTGACTCTTCAGGAGGTGGCGATCATGGCCCGACACAACTTGCTGTACTTTTAGCCCTTAATAAATTTTGTCTTTTTGCTATATATCCTAAACCCTGTTCTGCCAACCATTTACACAAGCTGATCCATTTTGGCTTCAATATGTCCTGTGAGTGTTAAACTTTCCAAACACTCTTTCGGCACCCTGAAAACTGTCTCTTTCTGATACTACGTATAAGCGCCCCTTTTTGTTTCCATTTTTCTCTATAACTTCCTCGTTGCTCGCATGTTCGGTCCATGGTATTCTCAGCATCCTTCTGAAGAGAAAGGGTAAATAATGTCACATATACAGATAGCTGACAAACAAAGAAAATGTTTATGGAATTAGTGCTGGTGAGACGGTGTGTGTATGCATGTGTTTGTGAATTTCGCCACGTGCTTGGGCTGAAATTTAGGTAGTCGGCTGCTCGGAAAGAACAAGACGACGTCTTGTATGTAGAGCATCGTAGAGCGAAGAAAAGAGAATAATTGATATCCTTTTATACTTCTGAACAGCGCACCCCCCTAGCGATGTCCTGTTAGACAAGGTAGAAATAATCCTTACATCGCCAACTTTGCTCGTACGACCACAACATTTTGGGCGGTTGTATTCTTTGGTTTGCTTCAAATATTGACCTGTACGAGTAACCTTCGTGGAATTTCAGACTACTTTTAATTCTTCCGAAACTTCACAAATCCCACGCATCAAACTGATGTCTTTTGGGCATGTTCCAAGAGGACACTTTTAGCACAATTCTTCATGGGGGCTTTGACATCCGTTGTGGCATACAGCCAGGTATATTTCCTCGCCAACTTGCTAAATCTATCTTTTCGGATGAGCTCAGATTTTTCTAAACCCTGCGAGGATCTGAACGTAACAGACATGAACATTTCTTTGCCAACAAGTCAGTTATCAAATTCCATAAAAGATACAAATAATTGTGTTTGAACACGGTTTGCACGGTGCTTATAGATCGCGTGGAAAGCGTTAAAAAATCCCAGAAGGCTACGTGCATGGTTATACCAACAAGAGTAGAATGGGAGAAGCGAAACATCTTGCTACCCACAAGGCCAAATAAAACGTCTATTTTATTATGAGACGTTCTTCATATCAGAAATTGCCACAGAAGATTAAACGTTTTTGCCAGACTGATTCTATTGAATTGCCAAACAGATATTATCGAATTGCTAGGTTGTCATCATTGAATTTCTCTTTATATTGTGAATTGATGGATTTTGTTTAGCGGCATATCAACCTCTATGAGTTGTTTAATGCCAAAATCGAAATAATTTGAACACAATTTTATACCTTCAACTACATATAAAATGTATTGTTGGTCATTTTGCTATAAATAGGTATTTTTAAATAGTGGGTGTTCTCTATTTTCCCATAGCTAATAGTTGCTACGACTCCGGGTCAGGGTGGGCCTAAGAACAGCAACAATTAAGAGGTTTGTCCACGCTTCTGAAAACCTCCAATCTCCCGATCAGAAGCCTTGCTGCCGGGTGTAGTTTATCGTCATATTCAGGACTCTCTATATTGTGAAATCTTTTCTGTTTACCCACAACCAGCTATTGAATGTAAATCTGTTTTCGGAACGTACGATTTGAAACATAGAATTTCTGAAAACCATAATTAAGTCACCACATACTATTCCTTTTCTTCTTCTTCTTCTTCTTCTTCTTCTTCTTCTTCTTCTTCTTCTTCTAATAATAATAATAATAATAATAATAATAATAATAATAACAACAATAATAATAATAATAATAATAATAATTATTATTATTATTAATATTCCTTTAATTTCCGGTGTGTACACATTTCGTTCTGGGTCCCGTCCAGAGACCTAAATTTAAAAATAGCATCATGACATTTTCCACTGACCAAAAACACACACACACACACACACACACACACACACACACACACACACACACACACACACACACACACACACATTTTAAATAGATAAAGCCCTTCGTAAGGTGCGGACTGTACTCGTGAGAACATTTTTTTGTATTTTTTTAAGTCATGGGCTGCTAGGAATCCCGTCAATTAGTCTATTGGAATCTTTTCCAACCAATCCGAGGGCTCCAACTACAACAGGGATTGCTGATGTGTCCATGTTCCACATTTTTGAGACTTCGATTTCAAGGTCCTTGTATTTTGATAGCTTTTCGAAGATCAAAGATACATTGCAGTCTCCAAGGACTACCATGTCAATAAGGAGGCATTTTTTCTTTGTGATCTCTAATAACGATGTCTGGGCGGTTTTATTATTATTATTATTATTATTACTATTATTATTATTATTATTATTATTATTATTGAGGAAGATGAGTATGCCAACAAAATAACATTTGGGCATCAATATAAAAAGTTCAATTTGTTCTTCATGACATGTTTACCAGGTACATGCACTGTGGCCAAATATGCCTGATATGGGCACACGTTTTGATAACAGCAACGTATAACATTGCAGTTAGAAAGACTCCTGTTCTTTTGTTATTCTCTCTCATTAATAATGTTTTTCTTTTTCACTTATTCTTTCAAACTCAATAATCTCTTGTGTCTTAGTGGCTTTATTGCCTTGCTTGAGGTGAAATGATTAAAAAATCCAAATAATTTTCACATATTCTCTCTTACATACGTTGCTCGGATGTTTCACATCATTCATTTTTTTCTTGCAAAGGAAGTTCAAAAGACTTATCTTTCCAACTTCAAGTTTCACTTGTCAGGTTCGGATAAATCTGAAATGGAAAATCTTTTGAACTTTTCTTTATCGCGAATCTGTTTTTTTTTTTTTATATAGCGTCTCTCTAATGCTCAAAATACGTTTCTAATGTCTTTCATTTTCTGTTCTTTTCTTCACGGATCGTCATGCGCTGTTGTAAATAGCTATTACGAAGAGGCATAAATAATGTCATAGCTTCACACACGTCAAGAACTTGCGGCATTTTCTCAACGAATCGTGCAGACTTGCTTATTTCTTGGCTGTTGCATTTTTCCTGCAACGGCAGTAGCGTTTCAAATCGACATAAGAGGCACCTCCAAATCTTTTTCTCAGCTATATCTTTCAAATTATTTTTTAAGGTACCGAGAAAAGACGGCACATTCTTCTTCTATGTGCCATCCCCTTTCAGGACGTTGACGATCATAGCTCTCCACAATTTCCTGTCCTTTGTAGCTCTTAGTAATTTTTTTCTGTTCTTCTTCGATGCAATATACCCTGTAAGTATCAAATTTCGCAAGCCTACTTTCCTCATTACGCACCTGTGTCTTCTTCTTCTTTGACGATCATGACCCTCCACAATTCCTTTGTAACTCTTAGTAAATTTTGTTTGGCTCTCTTGCCTTTAATATGCCCTTTAAGTATCAAATTTTTCCAAGTCCTCTTTCCTCATTATGTGTGTTGTGGTAGGATCCACCTAATTTGCATAGTGGAGTACTGACTATATAAATATGGTTGGTACCGGGAAGACAGGGAGGCGAATCAAGACATTCAACTAGAGACTCTGCCCGACTGCGACTTAGTCAACACATTCTCCAGGAACGGTCTTCCCAGGAATATACAAAAGACTGTATGTAAATATTGTGTACACTTTCTTGTTTCAATACATTTTGTTCTAAGTACATTTTGTGTTGCATTATTATTCCATGCATTAGTCAAGTTTCAACAATGTGCCATAGAAATTTCGTTCTGATGTTAAGTATAAGTGACCATTTTGTTTCTGTTTTCTATAAAACTTCCTCATTACCGACATGCTCAGATCATGTTATTCTCATCGTGTTTCCAGCATCATTCTATGTAACCACATTTCTATTGCCTCAAGTTTTTTACTTGATCTGCGACGGGATTGTCCAGCATTCTATGAGGACTGAACATCACAGTTCAGTACGTTTTGATTCGTTTCTGGCGAAATTTTCCAGTTTATTAATAATTTGCTTATTTTTAATTAGAATTCGAATTATTTTTTTTAGAATGAAATAAACTATAATTTGAATAACCTTTTTTTGACTCTGTATCAAATAAGTTTCGCAATTTCTAATTATTATCTGGGTAGCTTCCACGAAATAAGCGGTCAAAGTTGAAATAAAAGCGACAAGTGGAAAACTTTTAAAACCTTAATAAGTGGGGTTTCTATTATTACAGCCCCAAGAGTTATGTCAGTTTTGCTTTAATGTCATATCTTTATGTCCCTACAGAACGTAGACCATATTCCATTACTCTGTGAATTGCCAAGAATCCTTGGAAATGATAGGACCATGGCTCCTCATTGCTTTCTCCGTGATTTGAATGCAGAGGTTTCATTCTTTTAGATTGGTTGCTACTCAAGGCTAGTGAACCCGGTCTTCCTTACTATTTGTTGTGTGGTGGCACAATAGTAAAAAGAAGAAAATCAAGTCGAGGTTGGTTTAAGGAACAAGTGTATTTAACATCACAGATACAAAGGTAGGAAACGGGTACTACTCAGCTAGGCAGTTGTAGTACTGTCGCTGCTTACGATGTTTCCTCTCTGCCCAAAGGCAGAGAGTTCCCCTCTGCCTCAGAGGCAGAGAGTTCGACCGAATAGCTTAGACGTCCAAAAAGGACTGTCGCTGCTTACACACCGGGTAGGTATTACTGGCACTATATATAGTGAGAACCGGTGTAATTCCCTTGTGTTAGAAAGGCCGGTGTAACACTATTTAACACATAATTGGAGAAAGATGGGCTCATGCCTCTTCTAAGGATACAAAAACAAAGTAAGCGAAACAGACACGGTTAGAATTTGAATTTGGTACACCGGTTCTACGTTTTGTGCAGTTACACGACCCGCATATCACTAGGACGAAATGGCGGACTGTTTTCTTGCTGTCTCGCTTTATTTTATACTAGCTTAAAATCCACCTTATCAAGCGTCATTTCAGCTAACTCCCGCGGACGGCTCTTGATTGGACCTTAATTGCAATACGTAGGGAGGAGAAATAATCTACAGAAGAACTCAAAATTGATCGCTGCATAAATAATGCCATAGCTTCACACACGTCAAGAACTTGCGGCATTTTCTCAATGAATCGTGCAGACTTGTTTATTTCTTATCTGTTGCATTTTCCTGCAACGGCAGTAGCGTTTCAAATCGACATAAGGGGCACCTCCAAATCCTTTTCTCAGCTATATCTTTCAAATTATTTTATAAGGTACCGAGAAAAGACGGCGCATTCTTCTTCTATGTGCCATCCCCTTTCAGGACGTTGACGATCATGGCTCTCCACAATTTCCCGTCCTTTGTAGTTCTTAGTAATTTTAATGTATTGCATTAATATTTAAGTTTACCTTTTAAAACTTCAACGATAATTCTTCTGCTGCCACTTAATTTGAAGACAATTTGATGTACGTAGGTCCTTACTTTCTGTAGAAATAATTATTTTTATCTCATGGGTGACTTTTGCTGGATTTCGCAATTAATTTCGATTATTCCCAAATTTATTTCCAAGTTATAAAAATTGTTATCGTATATAAAAAAAAATCTTCCCAACAAATCATGTAAAAAACAATCGTAGTAATCAAGATTTCGGAAATTAAAATTTCAGGATTACGGGCTCGGAATGTTTTTAATTTGCTCACGGAGTCGGCCTGATTGAAAAATGGTATATGTTGGGCTACGGCCAATAGGTTTAAAGTTGAAAAAGTGTGACACCTTGAGACACTGACATTCGCATTTATTATATAGATGGGACAGTAGTCGTGGCATCGTTTCTAGAAGGAAACGAGAGAGATAGAGAGGACGCATGTCAACCAGTTGGCCCAAATCTCATCGCCATGTACTGACTTACCTAAATCAAGTGGGAAGAGGCACCTTGACACTTCTGATTATTGCAACCGTCTGAGTCTCTTGCGCCGTTTTGATCTTATATCAAAATTTAAACAGAGGCAATCCATTACTGTCAGAATTCTACGCCCACTTAGTTCACGTCAAGAGTGGTCTGACCCAATAGCTTGCCATTCCGGGCCAGTTTACGCATTTTGCAACAAATACGGAGCGTTTCTAAGTTAGCCACACAGATTATAACTTCGGCAATACTAAAATTAATTAAGTCGAATTGTAAAGATATAGCTCTACGGGATGGTACCTAGACTTTATTAATCTATGAATACACTGATCCTGTTGCTAGGTCTGCTGCTAAGAAATTTTGTTCATTGTGTCGTGCTAGACAATCTTTCTCTCCAGTATCTATAAGTCTGCCCAGGCTTAAAATATTACGGTCACGTTTGTTTTCCCTGCTATTTATTTAGAGATTCTTGATAAAATACAAAGAAGAAAAAAGCAATATTATTCGTCTTGACCTAGCATCTCGGCTTCACTCACTTTCCCACCGCCGTAAACTAGCTTCCCTGTGCCTTTTCTAGAAATACTTTCATGATAATTCTGATGAGCTCTACGCGATGCTACCTAGACTTTATGAATTTAAGCGCACTACTAGATTGGCAACTAGGTCTCATCAATTTATATTTAAATTGCTGTACTTGTTTGATTTTGGTATCGCCAATTTTTAATTTGCATGTTGGGCTGTTCCTTTTGCTCCCAACCATGGTATTATCAGCATCCTCCTATAGAAACACATTTCTGTTGCTTTTTCATCTGTGACGAGAATCTCGAGCATTCGCTGTCATATAGGAGGAATGATACTACGTAATTGTTCAGTACTTTTTTCGTTGTTTCTAACGAGTTTTTTTTTCTGTTTCATAATTATTTGTTCAGCTTTTTGGAAGGCATATTTTGCTATCGCAATTCGCCTTCGGATTTCAGTGTCATACTTTCCGTCCTTCCCAGAGATTTAAATTGCTCCACTTGTTTTGACTCTGGATATATTACTGATCGATATTTATTGTCCTCAATTCCTTCCTCTTTCGTAATTGTTCAGTACTTTTTTCGTTGTTTCTAACGAGTTTTTTTTTCTGTTTCATAATTATTTGTTCAGCTTTTTGGAAGGCATATTTTGCTATCGCAATTCGCCTTCGGATTTCAGTGTCATACTTTCCGTCCTTCCCAGAGATTTAAATTGCTCCACTTGTTTTGACTCTGGATATATTACTGATCGATATTTATTGTCCTCAATTCCTTCCTCTTTCTTTTAGCAGTTGTATACAGTTAATACGTTGTAATACCCTTGGAAAAGAGACGAATCCTATTCTTCTCCCCCAGCTATGGGTAAATAACAGGACAGACTGGATTCTATAGCCTTGGATGGCAACTGATCTACCGCAGAAAGAAATGACAAACAACTACGGGAAAAATCTGCCTCGTCAGTCATGTATCGAACGATACATGATCGCCTACGCGTGTATCACGCATGGCTGATAGAGAATTTTAATTCCTCGATTGAGCTCTGATGAGAAAGGAACGAAGACCTGTCACCTGTTCCTAATAATTTATTTCTCTTTTCTTTACTCTCGCTGAATTTTCTTTTGTCCATTTTTAAAATCTTCTTTTCCGTTTGTCATATAGAACATCAGGGAATGGAATCGTATTCACCTGTTTGGAGTTTGGAGTCACTGCCATATAAAAGGACTCATTATTACATAACGGTTTAATATTTTTTTTTTTGTTCCTAACGGAATTTTCCTGTTTCATAATAGTTTGCTTAGACTCTGGAAAGCATCTTTCGCTATCCTAATGCGCCTTCGGATTTCGGTACCACACTTTTGGTCTTCTATTAAAACAATTCCCAGATATTCAAATTTGTGTACTTATTTAATTTTGGTATTTCTCTTTCTTAATTTGTATGTTGGGCTGTTTGTTTTGCATTTCGGGCTGTTTTTTTATTTTTATTTATTTATTTATTTATTTTTTGGCTGATGGCCATAGATTGTGTCTTCTTGCAATTGGTGTTTAAACCTCCTTTCTCTTCGCTTTAGTTCACTTTAGTAAAAAAAAACTGTTTGTTATGTTAGATATAGTCCCGTCAAGAGAAGATAACTCTCCCGTAGGTATGACATTACTGCCTTTTATACAGTACCTAATTTACATATCACTACACTGTTCATTCATGATTATTGTTAATTCAATATTACAATGTTTTTTTAATCCACATACTATTCGAAAATGTAATGTTTATTTTAATCCGCATTGTTGTAACGACAAAAGTACGCGTTAAGAAAGTGTTATTCAGCTGAGAATAAAAAGTTCGCGTATAGTGTCCTTTTATAGTCCCAGTAAACAGAAATAACTCTCTTAAATAGAAGAGTAACAAAACAGGGGCAGACCTCGCTTGATTATTCATAAGAATAATATTTGAAACCAGTGTCGTACAAATTCGAAAGTGCGTTATCTCAAATATGAAGCCAAAAACAAAAAGGTAAAGCCTGAAAAAAATAAATAAATAATGTCTGCTACGGTGTAGACAAAGATTATGACGAAAGATAGACTAATAAAAGAAATATGACAATGTTTCATTTGTTACGGTTTGTAAGTTATGACCGATCGGCTTCTTGTACCGCTCTAGTAAATACCTGACTCCTCATGCATATCCGCTTCCTTTATAAGAGCCAGATTAGACCGAAAATGGAGTACAGTTGCCATATTTGGACGGGAGCTGCCCAGTCATCACTTTCCTGTCTTGTTAGAGTTAAAAAGTGTCTCAGAGTTCTTGTTGGAGAAGAATTATTTTCCACCCCCAACCTCTCTCTCTCTCTCTCTCACAGGTGGGATATGGCGAGTCTCACTCTGCTCTCTCGCTGCTTCCATGGAAAGTGCTTGAACGAACTACACTCCTTGATTGCGCCAGATCTAACCTTCACGACAAGGATAGGACATGCCACTTACATAGTAGCAAACCACCTACATTTCCTCCGTATTCCATCAGCGCGAAAAATGTTCCACTCCTCGCAAACCAGCGCCCCGTGGTTGAGACTCCCAAGACGATGTTTCTTCGATCACAACAATCTTAACCTGTTCCTGTCTAGGGTTAACCGTTCTATTCCCTTCCTATCCATATAAACTATCCCTTAACATAATTTTCTAACTTGTGTGGCTCTCGGGCCTTGTGCAGGGTGAAAAAAAAAGTAGATTCCGCTAGAATAGCTTCTTCCCGCGGACAACTGTTCTGTGGAGCAGACTCTCAAGAAGATGTTTTACGGATCACTGTCGTCTTAACCTGTTCATGTCTGGAGATGACCGTTCTCTTCCCCTCCTGTCC
>OZ038508.1:67178186-67193186 GCA_964036315.1 Acanthosepion esculentum | reverse complement strand
TTCCTCTCGCCTTCAATCTGTCCTGTGAACATCAGATTTTCCAAGTTCTTCTTTCTCATTATGTGCCAGACAAATCTCAAGTGACATTTCTGATGTTAAGTATAAGAGTGTTTTTTCTTCTATTTTCTCCAAAACTTCGTCTTTGCTCACACGTTCGTTCTATTCATCGTGTTCGCAGCATCCTTCTGTAGAACCTCATTTTTGCTACTGCAAGTCTCTTCTGCATTATTTGAGAAGATCGTTCAGCAGCCACTGCCGTATAGGACAACCGATACTCCATAAAATATCAGTATCTTTTTCTTTGTTTCCAATGCAATTTTCCTGTTTCTTAATACTTTGCTTATATTCTAGAAGGCATCCTTCACTGTCCTTCGGATTTCGGTGTCACGTTTTGTATTCTCTTTTATAACACATCGTAGATATTTAAATTTTTCCACTGGTTTAATTCTGCTATGTCCACTTTGTAAAATCGCATGTTGTACTGTCTCTTTTGCTGACAACCACACGTGGTCGAGCGATTAGAAACTTCGCATACTGATCATGAGACACGGGTTAGAATCTCATCATGTTCGATATGCCAGGAAGGAGACTTCCTGATGTTGTCGGACTGGAGGGGTCGATCACAGCGTATGGCACCTTCGGAAAGTGATGAAAACCATACCAAGGGTTGAGCCAAGCCTTGTGAGTGAAATTGGGTAGACGGAATATTTGGGTGTCGTTGATAGCTGTGCTAGCCCGAAGTCACAAGTCATCGTGGACGAGGGATTGAGCGTGTTGACGTTGTTCAAACTGTGGATCACACTAGATAACACGCTCTTTCCCAGAAACTGTAACTAAGGTCTGCTCAGCATAGATTCAGTATAAACCACAAGCGGGTTCTGTGGCTATTAGACTGAGCAAGCGTCTGCTGTTAGGGATAGGCTAGCCGCCCTAGTAGACGGGTATCCTCGAATACGAGTGGCCAGTTATACACGTGTTGTTTTCTTACAGTTGATGTTTAATCTTTTCTTCTCGCTTTCGTTTATTCCATTATGAAAGAGTTCTTGTAGATTCCTTTCTGTGTCTGCTATCAACAATGTGTTATCTGTAGCTCTTTAAGATTTTTTAAGATTATGGCCATCCATAATGAATACCGACAGGATATTTTTCTAATACAGAATTTGTTCAAATGTCGGTTTGAAAGGGTTTGAGGATCAAAATTAATTAATGATCTGCACGATCAGCTTGTTAACCATTGCAGCAAAACGATGTGCCATGTTGGATCGAAAGGTTTCATGAAAAATAAAATACAATGAACAATACGTACATCTGAGGGAAAAGATTTTATGGCAACTACAAAAATGATTATACAATTTTATTTAAGAAGTTTAGAAATATAGTAATTTTCTACACGTGGTTCAGGTGTGGCACAAGGCCGAATGTGTAGAGCACCAGAACGAAGATCTAAATTACTACTCAGTTGTAATTGTTCTACTGAGACGAGCTTGCTAATAAATACACCACATCGAAGTTCCCCAAATATATCAAATAGGGTGATGTGGCACAAGGCCAAAGGTTTTGAGCACCCAGTGAGTATAGAACTCACTACTCAGTTGTAATTAATCTAGCAAGACGAGCATGCTAACAATTGTACCATTTCGAAGTGCCCCATGATTTTCTAAGCGCAGTTTAGATGTGACACAAGGCTAAAAGCATGGATCACCCAGTTAGAATCGATATTACTACTTAGTTGTAATTGTTCTAGCGAGACGAGCTTGCTAACCATGACACAACGTCGAGGTGTCCCCAAAATATCGAATATAGCGACTTTTTTAAGTGTAGCTTGGATGTAGCACAAACCCGAATATCTGGAATAGCCCGTGAGGATCGAACTCACTAGTCAGTTGTAATTAATCTATCTCTCTTTGTTTCTTCATTCACGTAATCACACTTGAACATGTCGCAAAATCGTCGCCAATATTTCATAACTTATAGCTTAATTAGTCAGCTCACGACAGAAATCGTTTAGAAAATAATAGAAAATTCTGCCGGAAAAATTCTAATAAATAAAATAAAATAAAATATGAAAAAGAAAAATTTGGAAAGGAAATCAATGAAAAGACCGTAAATAAAATGACATAAAAAAGAACAAAATCCTTAAAGTCAAAAGAAAAAGTCACGAAATATATATATATATATATATATATATATGTATATATATATATATATATATATATATATATATATATATATATCTATATATATATATATATATATATATATATATATATATATATATATATATATATATATATATATATATATATACGTATGAGAGTCATTCAATAAATAAGGTGAATATTTCGGTATAAGGACTTCTAATACAGATAGAAGCTTACTTTTTTTTTCAACGTAGTCTCCCAGCACTGTCACACACTTTTCCCATCTGTGCACAAGCTTCCGTATTCCCTCAGCGTAAAAATCTTTGGACTGGTGTCTCAGCCAGTCGCTCACAACACTTTTGACTTCATCGTCACTTTTAAACTTCGTGCCTCTCGTAAACGCTTTCAAGGGACCAAACAGGTGAAAGTCTGAAGGGGCAAGGTCTGGGCTGTAAGGGGGATGATGGAACAGTTCCCAGCCCAGCTCGTTGATGGCCTAGCGTTTTCATGGTGCAAGATGACTCCTTCTGACTGAGGTTCCCAACAGATAAGCTCAAAGTCCTTGCAATGTCATCCACTGTCACCCTTCTGTCAGACTGAATGAGGTCATTGACTGATTCGATCACCTCAGGAGACCTCACTTCTGTAGGCCTCCCAGGCTTGTCTTCATCCTCAACACTGCTCCGTCCTTCTTTAAACAATTTAGCCCACTTATAGACATTTTTTTGGCTGAAACATGTGGCACCATACACAGTTGACATTCTCCTATGAATTTCAACTGGTTTGCACCCTTCAGCAACCAAAAACTTGATAACTGACCGCTGTTCAATCCTGGAGCATGCTTCTTGGTCGGCCATCTTTGTTAATCGCCAAAACTCTCAATGTTTTTTTTTAATCAAAAGAAATTAAATCCATGTGAAAAAGAAGTACGTCTCTTATATCCGGGTTTCTCTTATATCCGGTTTTTGTCTATTTTGTTTTATTAACACAGGCTCTAATTTGGGACCAGAGAAAATCTCTCTTATATTCGGGTTTCTCCTATATCCGGGTCTCTTATATCCGGGTTACACTGTATATATATATATATATATATATATATATATATATATACATATATATATATATATATATATATATATATATATATATACATATATATATATATATATATATACATATATATATATACATATATATATACACATATATATATACATATATACATATATATATATATACATATATATATATATATATATATATATATATATATATATATTTATATATACATATACATATATATATATATATATATATATATATATACATATATATATACATATATATATATATATATATATATATATATATATATATATATACATACATATATATGTTGAAGATGTGGAAAAGACAAAGCAATATCCGAATATATGAGTTTACTGTTTTTATTTTGTTTTTGTTTTTGTTAAAATAAAAACAGTAAATTCACATATTCGGATTTTGCTTTGTCTTTTCCACATCTTCATCATACCGTCGGATCTACATCCACACATTTGCTTACATACATACATATATATATATATACACACACATATACATATATATATATATATATATACACACACATATACATATATATATATATATATATATATATATATATATATATATATATATATTTATATATATATATATATATATATATATATATATATATATATATATATATATATATATATGTATATATATATATATATATATTTATATTTATATATATATATATATATATATATAACGCTTGGATCGAAATAATTCTTGATTCTGGCAGAACTAAAGCTGGGGATTGACCTCTTTGCACGCAAAATGTTCTGAGATTTGACCACGATATTCTGGTAGCAGCTGTTCACAACGAATAACCAATTCCCAATTCTTTATCGGTAGCTTTTCCTTTTCTGCTGAACATGTTTTTTTTCTTACGTAAAAAAAAAATATTCGATGCTGGGTGCCACTGAAATGACCAATTTTCTGATTAGATATTCTCTTTATTTACTTGTTACAGCTTCTTTTGGAGGGGGGGAATTATCAATCCTTCCTTCTCTCTCCTTACTCTTTTTATGAACTCTTTTTCTTTTCTTCTAACCTTCCCTCTCGTTATTATTTCCAATCTATTTCCACCATAATTTCCGAATCAGTCTTTTTTCTGTTCTATTGGGCTATTGGATCTCAATCGCATTATTTTTCGTTTTCATCTGGGGTTACGGGTGCGTTCACATTAATGACTTGAGAAAACGACCTCGCAAACTATTTCAAGCAGGCACGTCATAAATCTATGAGATGTCGTCTTAGCAGAAATATTTTAACACATTTGATGGTTATAGATGCTTTCTCTCAAATCCTCTACAAGTATTAATGATATGGAGACTATTTCCATTGATTACCTGAAGATTTTCGACGCGTCTTTCTTTCAATTTAAATCCGAATCCTAGGCCTTTTCACTCCTGCCCGGTTGACTTCAACCACGTCTTTCTTATTGTTTTTTTCTTAATCTCCTCTTGACATAAAGGAAAAAAAAAACAAAGGAGACATAAGTATTTCACGAATGACGAAAAATAATTATCTCATCTTTATTACATTAATTAGAACGTTTCAGCTGTTTATGCTCGTTGACCTAAACATTTTACATCTGGTATGAGGAGAAACTAAAAGACAGCAGAAATATGGTTCCACTGAAGGACACTGAAAATTCCATGGATGGAGTGTGTAAGTAACATGGAAGTCTTAAAGAAAATAATAACAGAAAAAAAAACACTTCTACTCAGAATCAAGAAAAGACAGATGAAATTCTTTAGAAACATAATGAAGGAGGGCTTGAAAAAACTTCACCTTCACGGAACGTATTGAGGGTAAGAGGTACAGAGGAAAAGCAACGAGCCACGTATCTGAAGAGCTTTCATAAATCGATGGCGGGATAGGGGGAGAAGCTTCAGCAAAAGATGAAAATTGCTAAGAGTCAAATGTAAAAGAAAGTTGTGGAGAGTCATGATCTCCAATGTCTTGAAACGATGCGGGACATTGAATAATAAGAATACTTAAGTGCCGTTTAAATGATAAGATCCAGAGACGGATATGCAATGTGATTGGCCCTGATCTGTCATCTCGTCTGCAGTCGCTCTCTCACAGACGCGATGTTGCATCGCTCTGCCTTTTCTACAAGTACTTTCACGGTAATTGCTCCGAGGAGTTGCTTTCGCTTGTCCCTAGGCCTCGTGAATTTAAACGTCCTACGAGGCTGGCATCCCGTTCCCACCCCTTCACCGTTGAAACTGTTAGATGTAGACGTCTCTTCTACTCCAATAGCTTCATGTCTCGCACATCTCGCCTATGGAACTCCCTTCCCTATTACTGTTTCCCTGACAAATACAATCTCCAACGGTTTAAGTGTAGCGTCAATCGTCATCTCCAGTTGCCTTGATCTATCCACTTCCCTTCTCCACATCCTTTCATCTTTCATTCCTATCTGCTCTCGCTCCAAATCTTCTGTAACCCCCTTGCCTTGATCGACCCTCCGTCTTTCTCTTTCTCCACATCCTCTCCTTTACCACTCCTATCTGCTCTTCCTCCATCCCTTCTGTAACCCCATGCGTGATAGTGGCCTCCAGCCTTGCTTGGGGTGATACGTTTAAGAAAAAAAAAAATATCCGATATATCCCGAGGGCATAATAGCGGAAATATTGTGATACAAACAAGCAAGATGGTTCATGACATAATATAATATAATATCCTGCGCAGTTATAAATATATTTTAGTCCACGAATTTGAAGTCTACTGAACTCACATTTAGGTGTTTTCAAGATTATTATGTTATGCACTGAAGTCAGCAGTTCCTGTTAACTTGGACATATTAAGTTACACAGATAACACCTCACTGACCACTTAAAAAAAAATCATTTCAAATTTCAAGGCGATAAAACGACTAAGTCGTAGGGCAGCGGTCAGCAAACCTCGGTCTCCAAGCCACCTCCGGCCCGGGAAAGATTTTTAACACCTGGACAATAATTTATCTAATTAATTCGTGGATAAAGCGACAGAAAAATATCAATTGGAGTTAACTAAAAAAGCGATATTTTTTTAAAAATTAAAATTTCATTCCGAATCCACTGCTAATTTCTACAAGAAATATGTTTTGCCAAGCGGAAAATATAAAGCCTGTTGAATAATACGAAAATGATGGTATCATTATTTGGGAGTACATATGCATGTGAACAACTAGTTCGAAAATGAAATATACTAAAAGACATTTAAAAACAAATTTGGGCAATGACCACCTGGATGATCTTTTGCTCCTGTTGCCGACAAATATTTCACCTGATATGGAGACGTTATCGAACAATAAACAGAAAAAAAGTATCTCATTAAGTAATTTGCCCTTTCCAACTGCATTTAGTTTGTAGTAATGAATTTGCATTTTTTGTTGTGTTAGTTGTTATCCTGTTATTCCTGCAGTATATATGAAACATTATTTAAATAATATAACATTAACTTGGTTGTTTTTTTTCTTTAAACCACCAGACCAAGACACCCTTTTAAACTGAGCGATCTGAAGTCGAGGCAATTTATTATAGCACATTTGATACCATGGAGCAAAGAAAAATATTAAGGTGTGAGAACAATAAAAGAACAGGAATTAAGAAGAGAGAAGATAACGATTGACATTGCATTTAAGATCAAAGTTGACTGGTAAGCAAGAAGCTGGAAGAGAGTTCCATAAGTAAGAATTATGATAGAAGAAACAGCGAGCATAGAAGATATACTTTCCTCCATCTCGCCATTTTGACTGTAAAATGATGAGACCTTGCTGTCAGTCTAGTCTTCTTATTCATGTGCCGTGTCCCCTCAGTACGTAGGCGATCATGGCTCTCCACAAGTACTTAATAAATTTTATCTTTCTGTTATTTCTCCTAAACCCCGTTTCTCCATCCATTTACTCAAGAATAAACTAAAAAGAAAAAATTTATTAAGAGAGAGAACAATAAAAAAAAAAAACAGGAATTAAGAAGACAGAAGATAACAATTGACATTGCATTTAAAATTTTAAAGATCAAAGGTGGGTGGGGAGTAAGAAGCCAGAAGTGAATTCCAGAGGCAAGAAGCGCAAGAAAAGAAACTGTTAGCACAGAATTTACGGTTACATCTAGATGGGGAGAGAGAGAGAGAGAGAGAGAGAGAGAGAGAGAGAGAGAGAGAGAGAGAGAGGTATGGAGAAAGAGAGAGATAGGGACAGAGAGAGTAGTATGAAGATAGACCTATGCAGAAATAGATAGCGAAAGAAAGTGATAAACATATTTTATCATTTCACACCGAACAAGGCAATAAAGCCACAAAGACGCAAGAGGTGACTGCATGAGAGAGAACCTGAGAAAGAAAAAACATTTTTAAGGAAAGAAAACCATAAAAGAACGGGAATTAAGAAGACAGAAGATAATAACTGACATTGCATTTAAATATTTGAAGATCAAACTTGACTGGAAATGAAGAAGTCGGAAGAGAGTCCCACAAGCGAAAAATCTCTATTTATTCCTAACTAATTCTCATATGGACAATTTGTCTAAAATAACAACATTTACAACATGGATAAAAAATTTTAAAACCATTTAAAAATTGGAACAATTACCATGAAAGTATTTATAGAAAAGACAAAGGGAAGCTACATTATGTCGGTGGGAAAGGAACTTAAACCGAGATACCAGGTCAGGACAAAAGACATTGCATATGTGGCAGAAATATTCAAAGCAGAGCCGAATGGCAGATTTGTAAATTTAGCGGTATTTTAAGGGAAAATATCAGAGTACGTTTGTTACACTAGTCAACCAAGACTTCTTTTGACAGGCTTCGTTGGCATTCTCTCTGAGTTCTTGAAAGTTGTTTTTCTGCAATTGGGTTAAAGCTGGGCTATTCCTCGGCCAGTCACGTGTACTGTCCCGTTGGTCCTGTTCAAAAGATTCGGAACGACCTTTGACCGGTGACATGCAGCATCATCATGTATAAATATTGTGCAATGATTAAAGTGCATATCCGGCTGCAGTTTCTCCTGCAGTTGTTCTAAATATATGGCACCATTCATCGTTGTTCCTTGAGAAAATTGAGAAATTGAGTCCAGCTGTTCCAGATTTAGATATGGCGCCCCAAATCATCCGGCTTCATGTGTGATTCATATTCGGGATTGTATACTTTTCAACAAATCTCTTACCGGCGGAGTCAGTCTTCTAATAATGTTTCTTTTACGCATAACAAACACTAGTAAAATTATATTTATCTGAAAACGTAACTTTGCTCCAGTCTTCAGCTGCCCAAGTTTCCTGTTACTTTTTTCTTTCTTTTTTAATTTATTCGACTCAAGCAAGGCGATAAGACACAAGCTTTAGTTAAGTTTATTTTGTTTTACGGCATATCAACACTTCAGTGGGTTATTTAATGCTGACAAGATTTTTAGGATAGGTCCGTATGAGTAGAATATATATTATTTGTAAGAAATCAATTTGTAGACCAGGGATCATTGACATACTTTTGAAAGAGGGTTTTTGTCGAGAGTCACACACACACAGAGACAGACAGACACACACACACATACAGACAGACAGACTCATATACACACACACATATATATATATAACTAGCAGCCAGGCCCGGCGTTGCCCGTGCTTGATTCAAAAATCGTACGACTCATACAGCAATCGCTATCACTTGACTTAAAATATTTTTGCCCTTCCTTGCCTTTAAAGGAGTGCCCTTTGCCGTGCTGATGTTGCTACATGCCTTACTTCTTGCCTATCTCACACTGCAAATTTTTTCTAAGCTCTATACTAAACATTAAATCTGTTACGAAAAAAGAACTAAACAAAATGAGCACAAAACGATCAGCTTTAAAAAAGGACTCGTAACTGGAAAAACCGAATTAAAAAAAATGTTAACAACAAATACTTTTTCACACTCAACCCAGTTCTGCGGAATCAGAATCAACGTTGAGTTTAAGCAAGCGAATGAGCCAATTGGAGTAAAGTGCCATGCAGATTTTAAATTTTCCCACTTGTGACGAATGCAGCTATCGATTTTTTTGCATACTAGCACGCTAGTTAACATTCGTGTCAGTCAGCTGTTGGCTCTCACGCCGGCCAATAGAATCTTCGTGCCTATTCGTGGGAGCCAGCTATAGGCTCTCACTCTGGCCATGAAAACTGCCGTAGAAGCATGAAAAAATCGATTATTTCCCCTATCGATGGGAGTTGCAAAATGCAAAGTCGGTCTTGGCCTTGCCACTAACTTGGAGCATGTGCGTATAAATTTTGGTGCAAATCCGTCGAAAAATACGGCTGTGCATTCGTTAGACACACACACACACACACACACACACACACACACACACACACACACACAATATAGATTGAGATAAATTTTTCAAAAATGTATTTTTAAAATTTTTTTCAAAAATGAATTGTTAGTAATATTTTTTTTATTTCAAAATTGTATTTCTGACAATTTTACTATAAAAATCTTATTTTTATACTTTCATAGTGTTTTGCCTCTAGTTTGGGGGTTAACTTTTTGCCCACCCCGGCTAAAACACAATGGGCTACTGGGAGTGAAAGAGAATGAAATTGTTTTAAAAGGAACCAAAACCATAAACTATAAACAAGGGATAAACCTCTACTCTACTCCTTTTCAAAAGATCGGGTGACTGGGCGAATCTATATACTCCAATTGAAGAGAGAAAAAAATAGTTGCCAACATTTTTAGTATTCAAATGGAAACGTTAGAAGTACAGAGTTGAAGTAATCTTTAGAAGGAACCGGAAACCCGTTTTTAAACAGAGATAAAAGGATAAACCTCTACTCCTGTTCAAAAGACCAACGAGGAGTGTGACCCGGCTTAGCAAATATCAGACGCTTAGATTACATAGCTGGAGTGAGACGTGATTTACGGAAACAGTTTGAATGATTTCAGACCAAACTCAAATCTTAGATGATGTAAAACTGTTCTACAACTGATATTTGTATTATTTTGCAGTGGAGAGGCACGTATCTTCTTACAAGAATGTGTTGATGTTCGTGTAGCAACGTGCTTCATCTCGAAATGGTCAATCGAGCAATAGTTTGCCTTGGACATCGATTTTTTTCATTCTCGACGAAATATCCCTGATTTTCGAAATTCATTATAGCAGTATCCACACCTACTTTGCTAGAACCTTCTTTAATACTAATTTCGTGTTCAGAATAGCTTTCGTAGCGTACAACCACAATTTGGGCCATTCGTGTTGTTGAGAGGATGGATTTTTTGTCTATATTCTAAGCCGAATTCACTGCAAAAATTACTATCACAAAGGCTGCTAATTTGGCAATGACAAAACCTTGTTGACTATAAATCAGGCATGAATACTGACTGATGCAATTATAAAAACCTATTGCATCGCGCTAGCTCGTATGATACAACATAACTCAAAAAATGAAAATAACCTTGTTACAGTTAAGTGGTCTTATATTTTTGCTAATGAATCTATCTATCTATCTATCTATCTATCTATCTATCTATCTATCTCAGTTTAATCGTTATCTATCTATCTATCTATCTATCTCAGTCTAATCGTTGTCTATCTATCTATCTCTGTCTAATCGTTATCTATCTATCTATCTATCTCAGTCTAATCGTTATCTATCCATCTATATATCTATCTCAGTTTAATCGTTATCTATCTATCTATCTATCTATCTCAGAATATCGTTATCTATCTATCTATCTATCTATCTATCTATCTCAGAATATCGTTATCTATCTATCTATCTATCTCAGAATATCGTTATCTATCTATCTATCTATCTATCTATCTATCTATCTATCTATCTATCTATCTCAGAATATCGTTATCTATCTATCTATCTATCTATCTATCTATCTATCTATCTATCTATCTATCTATCTATCTATCTATCTATGCCAAGCACGAAGAGACAAATACATAAAATTCGATATATCTGTATAGCTATTGTACTTCCAATGATGTCCTATTAAAGAGTATAGACATTTTGTGTCTATTGAGTGTGTCAATCTTCCTCTCCAAATTGCGAATGATCCTTCTATCTATCTCTCGCTCTCTCTCTCTCTCTCTCTCTCTATATATATATATATTTATATATATATATTTATATATATATATATAATTCTATGACTTCCGTTAGTCTGTCCTTCCGTCACACACTCTAAAATAACCATACATCGAGCGATCGAAACCAAAGTTTGGGAGAAGCACGAGGGTACAATCAACAGTTGGTCTTGCTAGTGTGCATAGTTTAGAACAATTAATTTTCATTATATTTTGGGGCAAAATTAAAAGTTCTACTGTTTAACATACAAATTACTGCTACTATTTTAAAAAGCAATTTAAGGATTAAAATATTACATAAAAAAGTAAAAAAAGCAATGTTCTTAAAATATATTTGTTTATCATGAAGTCCTATGAAATTCAAATTAAAGAAATTATTAAACCACGAAGTAGGGATTTTGTCAAAGTATTTTCCAAACAAATCAATTTATTAAAATTTCATCCATTTCTTACGAAACTGAATGAAACGTAGAATTTGTAAATCTCGACAAAAACTTTAGCGAAAACTTCAAAAATACCAAATACTGTGAGCATTCCAACACTCGTCAGTGTGTTGCAAAAAAAATTCTAGTTTACGAAATTTCCAAAAGGTTTATAATAGCTGCATTTCGTCTCGCTTGAGGGGACCTTGTAGTTTGTGTATCATGTGAAAAACGGTAATAATTAAATTTAATAGAACTAATGCCAAACGCAAGAAGACCAAACCTCTATGTGTTACGGAAATGAACACATTAGTAGCGCTTCTGGCAATGTGTATGGTGTTCTCCGTTGTGACCAGTTGACCACCAAAATCAAAATCACGCCAATGGTCTCATTGATTCCCAGCCATCTCCGCCACCGCCACCAGGTGAGGGTCGGGGAGTGGGGTGAATGGAGTTAGGGAGAGAGGGTGGCGATCCCGTTGCTCGAATGTGAACGAGTGCTGAAGATATATGATCCGTTTTTTTTTTAAGCGAAAAGATGTTTTTTTTTTAAGATGTTAAAAATCATGGATTTTCGGTGAACGGTTGCGCACTATACAGAGATAAATTTTTCTGGAGGGGTTAAAATTCATCTAATAAAATTCAGGCGTAGCACTCTACATGAAATCACTTTATACATGGGTATATACGGTATATTTTGTAGGGAGATATAGTGTGATTAATTGATTTAAGGTTTTAGTTAATCGTAATATATGAAGGCACGGATTGTGGAATCGGAGAGCCGAGTTCGAATTCCAGTCGAATTCATTACATTCACTTACGTGCTAATTGCTTTGGGGAAGATATGAATCCATCTCTTCTCCATTTAGCGATGAATAAATAGCAGGACAGACTGGGTTCCATAGCCTTGGGTGGCAACTGGTTTAGGAGAAAGAAAACTCTGAATTCAAACCAGTCTGTCATCCCCTGCGGCCTGTGTTCTCTCCCCAGACATCACATCCTTGTGTGCCTGGGGATTATAGGAATAGGAAGAGAAGATTGATGTGACTCAGCGCAAATCATTGCAACCATATCAAAGCACAGAGCTAGCTAGGTTGGGTCATCATCGATTCTCGATGGTCTCTTTTTTTTTAATTGTAATATAGGGGTGGTGATTAGCGATAAAATAGAAATTACAATCTTAATCTCACAGATGCAACATCGTAAACCTTTTCGCTAATTTCATTTCAAATGTTTAACCGAACTCCATTCTTTTGTGTGCCTTGCTATGTCAACACGGATGAATCACCCGCATACCCTGACGTATTCCAGGATGCTCTACTCAGAAATCTTCTTCCCGAGAACAGCTACGTTGTAGAACATACTCCCGCGTGGGTGTTTCCCAAAGGCTACAAAACATCTTCAAGGGTCAATCGTTTCTCCATATCGTCATAATCTTCACTTCATACTTTACCTCTTACTTTTGTATGATATTCATCAGTCAGTAAACGTCTAACTTTAGTGGCTCTTGGGCCTGTTATTTGATGTACTTGAGTAAAAAAAAAAACAAGAAAACCCAAAATATAAAACATACACGTATGCATATACAGTGTGCGTTGGGTAAATTGTCGCCAAAAAACAAACAACGCGCATTAAAATCATGCGCGTTATTTGTTTTTAATTTGTCGACTGCAGAGTATAGTAGGGTCAGTTGGGCACCGTCTGTGAGAAAAAGAGCACCTTGATGCAATTTACTCTGCCAGATATTTAGAAATGGTATGCTGTCCTGTTTGGCATTCACTCCGATACCACCAATACGAGCATTTTAGAGTGTTTGGATGCAGTGCAGCGAATTCGCAAAGAGTTTGATGAGTCGAATGGTGATTACGAAGGTACGACAGCCCTGAAAACTCACTTTGATCGTTCTAATGAGATCCTTCAAAATTGTTGGTGAGGATTGCTATGGTCCAATATACACGTCCCCACTGTTATGGTCCAAGGTTAGGACCAAGGAAGAACAACACGAACACAAGAGTAGAAATAACAAAGATATATTACACAGAATAATAATACAAGATGTTGAAGGTGTTAGTATGACTGTCAGTCTGGTTTGGAGTGAACTACTATTGGCGCGACTCGATTCCGTCTCGACTCGTTCGACGTCTCTCTTGAGAGGCGCAGTCTTTATAGTGTCAGGAAGAGTTCACTGTCGTTATAGGTAAGATCCCATAACAAGGATGAGGGCCTCAGACACAACAGGGAGGCCTACATCAAATGCCTTGAGGAGGTAGTGCTGCCTTGGGTAAAGAGGGTGGCTGCTGGAAACCCCTATGTCTAGTGCTAGGACTCTGCACCATGCCACACAAGCAGTAGGACACATCACCCCTTACATCTGGCCACCGAACTTCTCAGACTGCAACCACCTTGATTATTATGTGTGGGACGGAGTTGAGCGAGAGATCAACAAAACTCTTTGTAACACCAAAGATGAACTGAAGGCAAGAACTATGGCAGTATTCACCAACTTAAGCAAAGAGACCGTCCAGAAGAGATGCAGGAGATTCCGAAGTCGTCTGGAGGCTGTGGTTAAAGCCAATGGCAATTTTTATTGAATACATTTACTCTTTAGTATTTCAAGATATTTTTGTGTAATTCTGGTAAATATATCCGTTAAAATGAGATGGCAGTGTTATTTTCATTTTGACGTAATCTATACGACAATTTATCCATTGCACTCTGTATATTTGGGACCTAACATAATCAACATATTTCATTGACAAATTAAATGGTAAAAATTCTCATGTGACTAATCGATACTGAAACCGAAGACATAAAACACCAAAAGTGTTTGCTACTGGCTAACGAAAGCGCACAGACAAAATATATTTAAAATATTTCAACCTGAAATGAAGAAACCAACCAGCAACATTGAATAAAAAAAATGATTACATAGGAATATTAAATTAACTTTAAGTGAAAAATGTTAAATTAACATCAAAGTAATAAGACCAAGCTTCTTAAAATTACATTTTTAGTGAATTTCGTAGAAAAAATTATTCTGCAATAAAAATATAAAATATATCCATTCAGAAGGAAATAAAATAAACAAATCTTATCCTTACTTCAATACGCTAAAGTTATTCCAACTCGGCCACTGATCAGGAGGTTTTGAGGAGCGTGGAACCACCTCTTAATTGCTGGTGTTCTCACCTGTTAGGGTCCCAACTATGGGCAAATAATTTATCCCTAAGCTGGGGTCAAGGCACTGCGAAAGTGTAAAAATAGGTCTTAATACCAGCAATAA
>OZ038508.1:67133186-67173186 GCA_964036315.1 Acanthosepion esculentum | reverse complement strand
ACGTATCTTAGATAGATGGATGGTTTTTTAAAATCTGTAAATATCTTATTTTCGAGGTTCGACATGTAGAAATTGCTAAATGTCGGACCCAGTACTGAACCCATGGAGACACCATCACGTTGTATATATATATTATTATTATGATCGAAGAAAGGGACTTCAGTAGTACAAGCTAATAGTAGTTTCCGTAATATATTAGGATTAATTTTAAGTGGGGGTAAAGATGAGTTACTGTATATATTTCTTATAATTATGTCAATAGTTTCACTAACAGGGACATTGGTAAATATGTTTTCAACATCAAGTGAAGCTATGGTTTCGTCGTCGGGTTTTTCACTTTTTAGGATTTGGATTACTTCTAATGTTGACTATATTTACTAGGAAGGTAGGGAGTAATGAGTTGGTTAATGTATTTTGTTAGCTGATGTACAGGAGTTGGAATTTGTGATATGATAGGACGGAGAGGATAGTTAGGTTTATGTGTTTTTATAGTGCCGTATATGTAACCCGGTTTATAATCACCAACAATCTTAGGGAGTTTTAAAGAGTCCTATTAAGCATTATTAGCATTAATGAGTTTATTAAGCTTTGATTTTAGTGGGTTGGTCAGGTTCTTTTAAACTTTATGTGATCATGGAGTATGTGGTCAAGTTTTTTGTTGCAATCCAATTTGTTTAGGATGACGAAAATGTTGGTCTTATCAGCTTTTTTAACGATTATCTCAGAGTGGTTGCGTAGATAACGATTAAAAAATATGTATCAATATTGTGATTTTCGTTCTTCGTTTAATGATAATGTTATTAAGCTTATCAGACGATATGAAAAGAATTTACATGAAATAAATAGACAACAATTGTCTATATGATTTAATGAAACATGTATGAATATATATATATATATATATATATATATATATATATATATATATATATATATATATATATTTCTTTGATATTACTCGCTTACTTTTGTTATACCAAACTTTCTATTATGGCACTTTGTGTCCTCCACACCTTTTGACAGATCTTTCAACCCCTGATGAATATTCATGGACGTTCACAAATTTAAAATTCTTGTTAAACTAATGCCATTCTTGCACTTGTATATAAACATGTGTAACAAAATAAACCCTTATGTTTGCTTTGATAATGTGTTGGGGATCAATAAGACCTCCTTCGTCGCCACTGTTGAGATCAATAAAACATCTTTCGTCGCCACTGTTGAGATGTTGAGTGTTTCCACGTGAGTATATGGTAATAACGAACAAACACAGTCGTAGGGAAAAATACTGGTATATTCAGAGATGTATTTACATCAGAGAGATTAGTAGTAGAACGAACGTAGGTTAGTAGTAACAATAAGTAATAGTAATAAAGTCCAACGGTATCTTCCGGTCGAGAAACGGAAGTGTAACTGATCACTACAGAAGTCTCATTCTGCACTGCACTACACTGCTACACTACTCACAGTCTCTAGAACTACTGTTCTATTTATAATAATAGGATCAGTCTATTGTGGTTGTGAAGGTGGGTGCGCCCCAACATAATGTCACTCAGAATAGTTTTTGATGTTTTTTGAATTTTTTACATTACAGATATAATCTATCTGAAAATAATTCACATACACACACGAGCGTGCGCGCACACACACACACACACACACACACACACACACACACATATATATATATATATATATATGTATATTTAGTCATCCATATACACGTCTGTTTCGCTTGTATCACAGTTAATCAATATGACTAGACATCTGATTACTTCAAGCCGAGATCGAAACTCGACCTATTTGGCATCAGTCAGAGAACCTACCGCTAAGCTATCAGTGCAAGACAGAGAAAGGGAAATTTTAACGTATTATATACGGACGTATACAAACGACAGCAGCCAGAGTGCTCAATTCATTAATGAAGATCCTTGTATTAATAGCAAGAGCGGTTACTGTTTTGAAATTACCCTTTTCTCTAGAGTACTCGATTGAAGAACGAGAGCGTACATAAGAAATGGATTAAATAATTTGTTTAAACGTTATTTTTATTGGATACTCAAATTTGAGTAGATGCTCTGTTTTTATTATTAAACAGCATATTTATTTACGTCTAGCGGACTGAATAATATATATACTCTTTAATAATAAATACGGACCCTCTACTAATAGTAATGTTCTCCCAAAAGAATATATATATATATATGATGGACTCTCCCGTCGAACTCGACGTATGAGGGTTAGACAGATCAGTTCCCAGAAACTGAAAGCCCGAAACCCACACAGGATTTGATTATAGTGATGAAGGCTTTGTGCAGGGCCATCCACACTTTTTGGAGGGACGAATACAGGGACCTGGTGCAACGAATGCCACAAGGTCCCCAAACGACCCTCCGCAGGTTTTGAATTCAGAGTTGTCCTACTCCTAGACCAGTTGCCATCCAAGGCTATAGAACCCAGTCTGTCCTGCTATTTACCCATAGTTGGAGGGAGAAGAAGAGGATTCACACCTTTCCCAAGGGTGTTAGAACGTAAGTGAATGTAATGGATTCGAATGGAATTCGAACTCGGCTCTCCGATTCCTCAATCCAAGCCGTTATCCATTACTCCACTCTTTTGGGAGAACACTAATATTTCTTTCTACATTCCAGATCTCTTTCTAGTGCTTTTTCAGTTTTGTTAAGCAATTTTTTTCGTTTTTAACTTTACAAATGGAACTGATTTTCTAAGAAGTTCATTTTATATCTATATCGTGCGCTAATTTTGTTCTCCTATTTAATCCCTGAAAGTGTATTTCACAGTTTCTGTTAAAAAAAATAATTATTTCACTAACGATTTCTTTCTGATGAAGGCTTAGCCGAGAGGTTTCTACGATAGTACCTCCACATTTTTAGCATTACTAGATTTACATCAGTTCTATTTTATCCGATAATTAAATTTTGTAGTATCGTCATTGTTTATATACAGTTCAAATGTTTGAAGTCACCCCCAGGATTTGTATGGCATGAACTTGACAGAAAAGTAAAAAAAAAAAAAAATGAAAAAAGAGCTCTTAGAGTCATTGAAAAAAGAATGGAATCAATTATCAAACTTATACTTCAAGAAACTTTGCAATAAATTCCAAAAATTTGTGCTGCAATGAATAACGCTAAAGGAAGATATTTTGATGAAAGCAAAATTTAATCATAAAATGCTTTTTTCTTTTTGTCATAAAATTTCTGATAATATCTTGTCTTATTTAAAATACAAAACAACTACTTTTGGGGCCAATTTATAAGATTAACAATGATCGCCTCAAACTTTTGAACTGTCGTGTATATATCTATATATCTATATCTATCTATCTATCTATATATATATATATATATATATATATATATACATATGTATATATATATATGATAAAAGTAGTTTTAAGTTAATCTGTATTTATAGGTAAAACTATGCAATATAGAGCGTATATGAATATAAAAGTAGGTACTGACGTCAAATCAAAAACAGTGACAAATGTTGGGTTGAAAATAGATCCATTAATACTTAATAAATATGCATATATATGTATAAATAAAAATCAAAAGACTTTTAATTAGTTCATTTTTTCGAAGAAGTGTTGTTGTCATATCAGCAGCGGCAATGTATATCAGTCGCATCCAATGACGTGTTTTATTTTATATGATTTGAAGAAACTAGACATAATGAATGTGGCGTTTGTTCGATGTACATAGCTTTTTTTGCGATTGAATTTATCGATGTATTTTTAGGGAGTTTATTGAGATCGCCATACTCTTTCCTTATTCTCTTTCTCCTTTTAATGGCGAAGATGGCTGTGAAGGTCTAGCCTACTCCTAAAGGGTAGTCAGAGTGTGACGAGACAATTCGCATGAATTTGAGTTTGGTGGACAAACTCTGCGCAACACATTCGACCAGAAGTGCCTCGCTCGTGTCCCAAAAGAGACTCAGACAGGCGTAGTCTGGCAAACCTGGTTGCATCGTGCCGTCTGGTGGTTGGTCTGTCAAGGACCGCCTTGATTACACCAGCCCGACTTACGCTGCTCTCTTCCGACGGTTTGGCCGTTGAGATCCTACGCGATCAAAGTTGGAAAACTATTCTTTTTATAGGAATTTTAGAACATTATTGCAGTATTCATGGATGATTCTATTCAATGTCGGCTTCAATTTTTTAATGCTGATTGCTTCGAGGATCTGTAGTTTTAACCTCTTATTTTCTTGGTGTAGGTTAGTTGTATTTTTCTATGGTGCGCGCTCGACCATGACATTCCGACATGAAACAAATTCTATAATACATAAATTTTCACGTTCTAATGAATGCTAAAGCATAACTGTCGGCCGTAGTATTTAAAAGCAAAAGAAAAAAATTAGTAATGTTTAGCTACACATAGTTTTGCCTTACCAGTTGGACCCTTGATGATGATCGCAGAAAGAGATGGAAAGTACTTGGGAAATAAAAGTGATTCTCATTGTTTCAGTGCATTCAATTGTAATATACGGAAAATTCAATTATTTAATTGTAATATACGGAAAATATTCGTGAATTTGAAACGATTCTGATAAAAATAAGCAAACAATGTTTGCAATCAATTGAATCATATATATATATATATATATATATATATATATATATATATATATATATATATAGAGAGAGAGAGAGAGAGAGAGAGAGAGAGAGAGATTTCCATACTCTCTCGTAGATATCTAATACAAAAAGAGCATTATTAATCGGGGGTCGGAATGTTTCTAAGTATTTAATAAACAGGGGGTCTAAATAAAAATGGGAGTCGTGAAAAAGTATGAAATTAATGCCCGGAGTGGTCTTAATCTCGCGGGGATCGGAAAATCGCTTCCTCTAAAACAATAAACGTCCTCTCGTGTCTATTAGGTACCTTAGGGTATTTTAAAGCGTTTTGTCCCAAGCAAGGCGTGGTTGCCGCTGGTTCGCAGGCGGTTACATAGAGTGAAGGTGAGAAAAAACGGTGTATAGGAGGAATGAGGAACGGATAAAAGATGAACAAGATTCAGGACATCAGAAAATGTCGAATAATGTCGCATTTAAGTTCTTGAAGATTGTAAGGAAGCAGATAAACGGAAGGGAATTCCACGCCCTGTATTGGAATGGAAGTGGCAGTTATATTTAAGTATTTCAACGGTAAAAGAGTGAGATCTAGTTCCAATCTGGTAGCACGCTTAATTTTAAGTAATCGGGGCCCCACAGAACTGTAGCCATGGAAATATTTGTAAAAAAGACACTATGAAAGCTACATGTCTGTGAGAGTTGAGATACCAACTCAGGTTCGATTACATTGCAAATCCTTCTTTGGATTTAGTTGAGAACCTGGAGATGAAGATCTGGGACACCAGACCACATATGGCAACAATACTCAATGCGCGGACAAATGACAGATTTATGGATATGTAGGATGGAATCTGATGAGAAAAACCTTCTGGCACGACAAATTGAGCCACCTTTCCTTGCAGCAGATGTAGCTGTTGATTCAATGTAGTTGTTTCACTTCAAGTCATTCGAAAGCGTATAGCCAAGAGTGTGTAGTGAGACACTCTTCAGGAGTTTAGCATCAACCATGATAATAACGGGTGAGGAATTATCTCTGTGGTGGCTAAATGAGAGCAGTTTCATCTTGGAAGTATTAAAACTTACAAGCCATTTCCTACCCCAGTTAACCACTGATTAAAGGTACGTTTCGAGAGCAGCTTTGTCAGCACTGCCAGGTTTACTGTTGAGACAGGATTAAATATGGCAGCTTCATCAGTATAGATGCCTACTTGGGAGCTGATGACATCAGGAAGGTCATTGATAAAGATCAGAAACAGTGTAGGGCCCAGAATAGAGCCTTCGGGACACCCGCATTCATATGGAAGGATTTCGAAGCGTGCCCGTTCAGAAAGACCTTCATTTCACAATTTGAAAGGAATGACTGGATTAAATCAAATAGTCGTCCTGTAATACCGTAGCCCTGAAGCTTACACAGAAGACCATCATGTAAAACGCTTTCGAAATATCTAGAACCACAGCTCAAGCTTCGCCATTCTTATCAAGAGCATGCTCTCTGTATTTAGTTATGGAATGAGCACATCAGCAGTAGACCGGGCAAAGCGGAATCCATATTGTTTGTCAGACAGTAGGTCTTGAGTGGTAAGATGCTTAACCACTTCAGCATTGATTAAAACCTCGAAGAGTTTGCCGATAAGCGGTAGGAGACTGATAGGGCGGTGATTTACCAGAGTTGTGAAAAACAGCGACTACAGACGAGGGCTTCCAACAAGCTGGAAAGCAGGAAGCATTGACGGGATAGTTATATAGTTTGGAGAGAACTTGGGCCAACTCAGGAGCACATTTCTTTAGGACAACAGGCTATTCCATCATCTCCATTTGCCTTATGGGGGTTAAATTTAGAAATAATGTCTGAGACGAGAGACGGTAGCACTCAGTAGAGCATCAGTTCTAGAGGGTAAATCAGGTATGAGCACTCCAGTCGAATCGAGTGTTGAGTTGGATGAGAATTTCTGTACGAAGCATTCAGCCTTATCTGCTATGGATGTCAGGACTTCGAATTGGTTGAATATAGGATGGATTGGGGATTTGTAGAGCCGCCAATAATCTCTTGAACTTGCTAGATGGTATACACTGATTCATTCTTTCAACAAACACTAGTTTGGCTTCATTGAAGACACGCTTGCATTCGTTCCCAGCAGAGACAAAGAGACGTCTATTGCAGTCATACTTGTTGCCCAGGTAAAGTCGGAAGAAGTGATTCATGTGGGCTTCACGTGTGCTTATTATTGTTAATCAGAATCCTCGCAAACGTCGTGGTGTTGGAGTAATGGTTAACGAGCTAATTTGGTTGATGATGGGTACCGCATACGTAGCCTTGATTCAAAACTAAGCTAAACTATGCTTAGTATTAGGTTGTCACACATGAAATAACGCACTTTATAGAAAATGAATAAAACACTTCTGAAATGTTAAATAACTAAATTATTTAGTTGAAATAAGCACCAGTGTTGATGAATGACTGTTCTCTAACGTACCTCTAAATTCTTGGTCCCATCTTTCAAAGTAATTTACATACATTGTTGTCATAAACATCTGAAATGCTTCAATTACCTTTTCCTTATTGTAGAATGTTTTATTGAGTATAAAAAAAGCTTAAACTAGTGATAATCAGTAGGAATGATATCGGGTGAATATGAAGGATGATGCAACATTTCATAATTCAGGCTATGCAACTTGTGGACAATTGATCGAGAAGCATGTGGCTGTAGAGCAAAATTGGGCCATCTCTATTCACAAGTTTAGGATGTTTCTTCTTCGATTTTTCATTCATATACTCAACTTCTCTAGAATACGAGGTTGCTATTATTGTTTTCCCTTGATACAAGAATGAATAATGAATACTCCCTTTGAAAGACCCTCATACAGTAACCATTATCTTTTTAGGGCGCAGTGAAGCTTTGGGGTACTGTCTTGGTGATTCACTTGCATCTAACCACTGTTACTGTTACTGTTGTCAAAGAGTATCCATTTCGCTTCGTATGTAAGGATTCGAAGTAAAAATGGTTCTTTTCCCCCAGTTTTTACTCATACAGTAAGATTACTCGATATTGTTTCATTGTAACCATTTTCATTGGACTTATGACTAACAATATATTGAAAGAAAAATTATCTGGAAAGAAAAAGAGTCAGGATAAGTCAATATTTTTTATATACTAAGGAAGTTATTTCGTTAGACGACAGGATCAACAACCAACCATAAAATGCGTCATTTCATGTATGACAACCAAATATTTATCTGGTGAAACCACTTGTCTGTGGTCTCATCCTACAGACATAAACGCGCCAAACAGTCATGTGATTCTATCAAAGGTGGAACACTTCGTTATAAATCATCAATGTCAAAAGATAACAGCAACACAGTATCACTGTTCAACGTGATCTTCCACGTAAATATGAGGTCGAAAGTGACGGGAAGAGAGCAAGTGGCAGCAAAGTGACACCATTGGCTGAGAAAGAGGTCAGGACGATGACGTAATTAACGCGGGAACCGTAGGTGTGATGAGAAATATTGCTAGATGGATATAGAGAGAGGATGAAGAAAATTTAAAATCAAATAGTGGGGAGTGAAATGACAGTGTAGAGAGGGGGGAAGGGGAATTTGGGAGAGGAGACCTAGCAGTAAACGAAAGAGTGAAAGAGAAGGAAAATATTAAGGGAGACTACGAAATCAGTGCGAACAGAAAGTGAAGGAAATAAAGTGAGAGTGGGGGGGGGGGGGTCGAGAGACACAATTGAAAGAAAGTGGCGCGTCTGAAAAGCCTTTTTAAATAAGCAGAATGCTATCAGAAAGAAGAAGGAGAGAAGGATGAAAGAGATAACGAAGAAGAGAAATAAATTGGAAGACGTTCCTCGAAAGGAAGAAAGAAGAGGAAAAGTCATTTAAAGGAGACGGGGGTTAACACTCTCACTGAGTATTATATAAGTCTGAACGAGAGATGGTGAGCGTGTACGAGACAGAAACGAGAGGGAACAGACTAAATGACTAATCAGTTAAAGACCTCAGTATAATGGAAGTTGTTTATTACGGGAAGTATAAAAGTACACAAATGGGGCGAAGAGTCACATGTTAAGAGGAAGACTCTATTGAATAAAAGCAAAAGGTGGGGCTAGTGAAAGGGAATTGGCTTGGTAGACATAACTGTTCCTGCAGAGAAGGCACGAATGCCAATAGTGTATTTGAAAACATTGTTAGATAAACAAACTATGACAAACAAAGAATCGACTGTCTTTATGCCTCTGCCGACCAAATCGCGTACAAATGAATTGACAGTGGACTAGATATTGCCATAAATAGCTTTGAATATTGGTTCATTTACATATATTTACATATATCGAATTATGTCTTGTCTTAAATCAATAACTTGTTAGAAAATTGTTTACTGAACTAAATACGCCATTTTAGTAACCAAAAAAATTCAAGTCAAAAACATAATGTTGCGTCATAAATAATTTCCATTTTTGTTTATGAACTTTATTCATAAGAAAGTTACATTTTATTCAATTACATTTAGCATTATTTGCAATGACTTGTAATCATTTATTAAGCAGCTCTTCGATAAATTTAGAGTAAAATTCTACAGGTTTTGAGATGAAAAATCTTTCGACGAAAACTTGAAACTGGTTTTCATTAAAGAAACCTTTGTCATCAATGCGTTTGGCAGCAATTAAAATAGGTAATAACCAGTTGTTGTAAGGTCAGATGAATATAGTTGTTCGGGTAGAACAGACCAACCGAGTTCCAAAATTTGTCTTGTGTTATTCTTGATGTATTCGTTCTTGAATTGCTCTTAAGAAGAATAACATATTTAACACTTATCAGGTCAGGTGATTATAGTGGGTGGCATAGTACAGACCAGCCGAGTTCCCAAATTTGTCTTGTGTTATTCTTTACTTTTTTGAGAACAAAAATGATTTTTACAGTTTAACCCTAAGTCGAGAGGTGGGTGCAGATTTATACCTTTCCCAAGTTTATTTGCGAGTAAGCGAATGTAACGACCCCAAATGGAAATTTAACTTTACGCTCTGATTCTTCTTTCCGGGACAATATTCATTACACCACCCACACATCCAGATAGATAGATAGATAGATAGATAGTATTTAACAATTCACTCACCCCGAGGTGGCCGTAGATTATCATGAATGTGTGAAATTTGGACATCATTTTCAAAGTAGATTTTATAAATTTTCTCTGTATTGTAAATATTGTGTTCGAATTCCAGTCGGGATCGTTGCATTCACTTATGTGCAAATAACCTTGGGAAAGGTATGAAGTTCTCTATTCTCCACGAAATATGAGTTAAATATTGGTATTTGTATCTGTAAAAAACGCTGTTATTCTCAAAAGGCTGTTAACACATAAAAAATGAAAAAAAAAACAACTATTCTTACAATCCAAAATAGGTTGATAAACTGTAAAATACAAATTAAAATCAAATAAAAAATCCTGAAAGAACAAGGCCTGAATATTGAAATAAAGAGAATTTAAACTAAACCCTAAGCATTCCACCGTAAGGCACTGATTAAGGCAACCAGATTTGCAGAACGTTACTACTGTAGTGAGGACGGTTCACACAGTTCTACAGTTACACATTTAAGCCTAGTAAAGATTGATTGATGAAAGCGGTAGAACAATGGTCAGCAAAAAAGCTTGGAGACGAAAATTACTACACTTTTTTAATATCATGTTCTTTCAGGGTGTAGGCGCTTATGGCTCTCTACAAATTCCGTTTCCTTATCTGTAAATTACTGTAAATATCTTTAAATGACATCTTACGAAATATACTGGAGTAGTTTCCTGTGCCTTCTCTGCGTAAATACCCTTGACCGATCATGGTTCGAAGAGACATAATCGTCCAAGCGAGTCACATTTGCCTCTACCAGAACGCATTGGGGCAGAACGATAGAGTAACAGCTCAGTCCTCCCTATGGGATTTGGGGAAGGCCTATGTTCAACAATAAGCTTTCAAAAGCAGAGAAGAAAAATATAAATGAAATAAAAAGTAGAAGCGATGATATGCAGGTGGAATTTTTAAAATTTTTATGGATGTAACATTAAAAAAACTGGGGAAATTATTGTATTTGTATTAATTCACTTCTTTTCTTTAATAAGTATACGGTGAAATTCATGAGGGTGCCACTAGACCTACTTTTCGTCTCTCTTAAAATTTTACATTTTAGCGTAACGATCATCAGTGTCAAAAGCGGAATCGGTGAGCAGACTTCAAATCCCGGTCTTGGCTGCTGCGTTCACTTTCGCACTAATCCTCTTGAGAAAGACACGAATCCATAGACAGAACTTGGTAAGATGGAAGCTATTCGAGAAGATGGATAATACTGAATACAAAGTCATGGAGAAGATAATAGGAAACAACTCCAGTATCTTTCTCAAGAAGTCATGGCAATTTCCGGATAATAAAAAATGCGAAACTGTAGAGAGCTATGATCGCTTTTCTCCTTAAAGGAAATGGTATTTAAAAATAGAAAAATGACAAAACAGTTACCAGTGAGGGTATATTTGCTTTATCTGCGCTTTCTAGATTTTTCGCGGATAGTTTTCCCGCCCACTTGATCAATTCAAAACCTGATAAATTTGCCTGGAGGAAAAATAGCAATTATTACCTTCCCAGACCAAAATAGATTACTAAATAAACGATCTGAGCTCATCTCCAAATGCAGACATGAAAACAAATAAAATAAATTAACCCAAGCAAATAATAAACAATTTAACAAACCACTCCTGTTAGAATAGACGAAATAGAACAAATAAAAATAAAAATTAAGTACATAAAATACAAGTAAAAATAATCAATTCAAATAAATATAGTAAACAATAAACAAATTAAAAAACCAATAACCGATAAAATAGATTACAACAATCAATCCAAAAATTGGACGAGAAAATTGCTATAACTGCTATATAACGATAGAAAATATACAAAATAATGAAAAAATAAGGAAATAAATAAGAAAAAATTAATCCTAATAAATAAATAAACAAATCGCTTCCGCTAAAATAACCGTTAGAATTAATAAAAATAAACATAAATAAGCAAAAACAAGTAAAAATAATCAATCCAAATAAATGAATAAAATAATAAACAAATTAATAACTGACCCCCGCCAAAATAGCAATAGACTACGGCAATCAATCCAAAAATTGGACGAATAAATAGCTTTATCTTCCCAGACCAAAACAAAATATTAAATAAGCGACCTAAACAAAACCACATCAAAAGTTTTTACTACGTTAATAAAACATCGAAAACCGAAAAGAATAAATAAATATAAAATAAAAAATGAAAATAAAAACAAGTAAAACAAATTAACCTAAATAAATAAATAAACAAGCCATTCCCGCCAAAATAACCGCTAGAATGGATTGCCCACAATGCACCACTGACCCGTATATATAAATAGTCGAGAAAAATCCAACACTCGCGGCAGGACGTTGGCGTATAGCATGAAACAGTCTGTCGCCTCTGGGTGTTGATTTCAATGTTCACTTTTATATTTATATTTACATACGCTCTATCTCTGATATTGAGCACTTTATCCCATAAATAGCACACATTAAAACTATATTTCTGAATATATATATATATATATATATATATATATATATATATATATATATATATATATATATATATATAGTGGACTCTCCTATCGTGAATGATAAATGAGGGTGAGCATTGGATGGGGTAATATGTTTTACACTTATGCATACTAGCAGGGAGAAATAGTGGAGAAAATCAGGTAAGGAAAAGACATATTTTATTTATGCTTTCTTAAGTGTGATACTAGCCCAGCCTTGCTGCGGGCGACAAAGCCACACAGACAGATGGAATTTGTTAAAGCAGGATTTTGATGGTATCTCTGCTTCAGAGGTTGACGAAGCGGAACACGGTGCTTCAGTCTACTCTCTTCACAAAACTTTAACTTAATGAAATATATCTTATGCCACTCCTTTGGGTTTGATGCTTAGGCTTCCCAGGTTTCAGATCAAAGGTGAAATTTTTCACGTTGTCTTTCAATTTTTCTTTGTAGTTTAATTATATATATATATATATATATATATATATATATATATATATCAATACCGACATATTAACAAATATCTACATTCTTACTTCATAATAATATAACATAATAAATAAAATATTATAATTTAATTAATAATGCAAATTAACAAATATTACAATTTAATTAAAAATATAACATAATATAACATAACAACTTCTATACAAATCCTAAAAAATTTAATTTAATTTTGAGAAAAAAAAAATTTCGAAAAAAAAAAAATTAAAACTGGAATCTCCAGCTGAAAAAATGAAGACATAAAAAACAGTAAAAATTCCTGAACGTGCGCGTGTAAAAGAACGTTAAATTCCTGAATGCGCACGTGGACAAAATGGAGTAAAACGGATTGGAAAAAGAAGCGAAACAAACTGAAAAATTGGAAATATCACGAAAAACAGAAAAATCTGAAGAACGGACATTTAGCAAGAAACTTCAAAGTCGGGTAAATCAATAACAAAAAACTGATATTTAAATTTAAGTAATCTTTTTGCATAATATTATATATATATATATATATATATATATATATATATATATATATATATTTAGTTTACGAAAAGCTAGGTAATCCGTATGGGTAGACCCAAGGAGGATAAAATCCAGAGAGCTCAATGTAGATCAGAGCTAATAATTTAAATAAAAACAGACTACTTTAAGGTTCCATATAGTAAATTATTTCACCACAGCCCTTTTAAAGGACAGCGGATCATCAGAATTTACTTCCAAAGATTGAAACGAAAAATGAAAAGAAATTTACACATTGAAATTTGGAAGAATAGAAACGTTACATCTAACTCAAGCATGTCTCTCTCTCCCCTCACTTCCTCACTTCGTTAATTTACATATACTTAGTACTGCCCATCAAAAATGTGTAAATTTCTTTTCATTTCTTGTTTCAATCTTTGGAAGTAAAATCTGATGATCCGCGGTCCTTTAAAAGAGCTGTGGTGAAATAATTTATTATATGGAACCTTAAAGTGGTCTGTTTTTATTTTTAACTGGGCTCAATAAAAAAGTAGAGCAATAAATATTTATTTATTATGCCCTATTACATATGTGGTATGTATTATTATACACTGTTACATGTGTGGGTATGTGCATGTTCTAATTTAACAGGGCATAATATATATATATATATATATATATATATATACAGGTAGTAATCTGTTGGTATAATCCAGGCGAGTCCTATTAAGACAACAGAGGATTTGAAATATGTTAAAACTGGCTCACATACCATAAACAGTTTGAAAAATCCTGCGAATTTTAAAATTAAAATTCGTAGGTGAAAATGGTCATTAACTAAAGGTATCTTAATTCCAATTGTAATATATATATATATATATATATATATATATATATATATATATATATATATATATATAATAATCTGGAGATATATAATACAAGTGAATCCTAATAATATAAAATATTAAAGCTGACCCCAAAGAGAGCTCGATTATAACAGACCATATATAAATCAATAAATTACATAGAAAAGGAATTCAAAATAAACCCATTTGAATAGCTATTTCACCCCACAAGATCGACCTTGCAGGATTTGTCAGCACAAATCCTGCAAGGAATATTCCAGAGGATAAGAAATAAAATAAAATGGAAGCTTAAAAACTTAAAACTTTAAAGAATCAAGAAAGAAGAGAGAAAGATGCAAATAAAGGAAAAAAAACGAAAAAGAAAAGGAGAAATATACCAAAGGACTTAGGAAATCGTCTAGACAAACCCAGTTTCATGGTGGTAGAAGGGGAGTGTTAGGCTTCAGTTAAAATAAACTTGACCTATATTTCAAAATATCAACATCTAGTTTCTACAAGGAAAGTTACTTTAAAAAAATGAAAAAATGAAAAAATTTGAGAAAATCTTTTTAATAAAATTATTTTATAAAAAAATCTTTAAGGAAGAGTAATTAAAAGGCAACATCTCAAATGAGTAATATATAAATAATAATACATATAATATGATAATTACTATAATAATTAATGAAACAATTATTAAAGTCAAGTTATTAAGTAAATAATTAAAAAATATTATATATTAAATATAAATTAATAAAATATAAATTAATACGAAATAAATAAAAAATAATAAATAAAACGGAAAAATATATAAGTACCATATAAATTAATTCTTAAATAAAATTAAAAAAATAAAACCGTTTAAAAAATAATTAATTATTAAATATAAAAACAAATTAATTAATATAAATATGAAAAATATCAATAAAATTAAATATTGAAAATAATTATAACTTAATTATAAAATATAAATTTTAAACCTTAAATTAAAAGTTAAATAGAAAATTATAAATTAGATAAAATATTGAAATAATAAATAAAAATAATTTTTTTCATCTTTTTTGATTCTTCAAAGTTTAAGCTACCATTTTATTTTATTTCTTAAACCCTTGCTGTTGACAAATCCTGCAAGGAAGATCTTGTGGTGTGAAATAGCTATTCAAATGTGGTTACTTTGAATTTCTTTTATATATATATATATATATATATATATATATATATATATATATATATATATATATATATATATAAACGTTATTTTCTGGATGCTCATGCTTAACGAAGTGGCGTATTCTGTGTCCGAGCGTTCTGAACCATGCCGTATCTGACGCTGGTTTCTCCTACAAAGGGTGACTGCAGTTTCGTGCATTGATAGGGAGCACGCCTATTTTGTTAACTCAAATGAATATGCGGACCGGTAGACGTAATTTACACCGTTAAAAAAAACAAAAAACAGAGCGTTACTCAAACATGGGTATCCAGAAAATAACGTTTGGTGTAGTAGATAATAATGTTGGAAAATAAATCCATTAATTCTATAGAAATACACGCATACGCACGCACGCACGCACGCACACACACACACACACACACACACACACACACACACACACACACACACACACACACACACACACACACATATATATATATATATATATATATATATATGAATTAATGCACGTCTAATGACACAGATTAAAAAAAGTGTTTTTAATGTCCGGTCACCACTAGCAGATTCATTTGCGCCGAAATACGCATCATGCAGAATGATATATATTAATCACTTTACCCCAAGCCCCTAATGCCACTAAAATGTAAGGGTTTAATGGAAGTGAAAGAGAATAAAAATAAGGCGAATTCGAAACAAGAAACAAGGGATAAACTCTTACTCCTGTTCAAACGTGCGAAATGTGAACCGGACGATAGGCGAACCTATCTACTCCTATTGAAGTAAAATAAATAAATAACAAATAAATGTTCAGAGTTTAGTCTGAGAAGTTAGATGTATAGAATTCAAGTAAACTTTAGAGGGAACCGGAAACTCAACGCTAAACAATAAACAAAATAAATTTCCAAAAGAATGGAGAAGAATGTTAACCAGACGATAGACCAACCTATCTGTCTCTGTTGAAAGAAAAAAAATAGTAAATAAAATTTCAGATTTTATGCAGAAACATCAAAAGTAAAGAGTTGAAGTAGAAACGAGGCCGCGTATAGTTGAGCATACAGGAATGCATTTAAACTGAAAAAGAAAGACACGTTTTACTTTCTCAGAATGCTGTAACCTAGAAATGGTTACTGAATGAGGAATAAGCAAAACGGAGGTTGAAATTGAAATGGTGAGCTTTATAACATCAACAAAATACAATACACGCCAGCGGCGTGAAGTAGGTAAACCACTGCCAGTGGCGGACTACTTAGACAACATATTACCCCCACTTGCAATAGTGTCCAACGTATTTATGGAGATTGCGACATACCCATTAGTGTTCATAGGTACGGTATATAACACTGACATAGATAGATAGATAGATAGATATATAGATAGATAATGGACAGTCTGTGATAGATAGATAGATAGATAGATAGATAGATAGATAGATAGATAGATAGATAGATAGATAATGAACAGAGTGACTGTTGTAACCTAGAAAAGGTTACTTAATGAGGAATAATCAAAAAGTAGGTTGGAAATGAAATGGTAATCTTTATAATATCAACAAAATACAATACACGCCAGCGGCGTGAAGTAGGTAAACCACTGCTAGTGGTGGACTACTTAGACAGCATATTACCCCCACTTACAACAGTGTCTAACGTATTTATGGAGATTGGGACATGCCCATTAGTGTTCATAGGTACGGTATATAACATTGACATAGATAGATAGACAGATAGATAGATAATGAACAGTCTGTGATAGATAGATAGATAGATAGATAAAGAACAGAGTGACTGTTGTAAGCTAGAAAATGTTACTGAATAATCAATAACCAAAACGGAGGTTGGAAATGAAATGGTAATCTTTATAACTTCAACAAAATACAATACTCACCAGCGGTGTGAAGTAGGTAAACCACTGCTAGAGGCGGACAACTTAGCATATTATCCCCACTTACAATAGTGTTTAACGTATTTATGTGGATTGAGACATACCTATTAGCGTTCATAGGCACGGTATATAACATAGGCTAAGAAGGTAACATAAAGACAGAGTTCAAGTTACATAAAACAGATTAGCGAGACGAGGACACCAGTAACGTAGATGGAATCTAATCTAACAAAACTAGCACCGTAATGTTTTGCATTGAAAGAGCTAAAGGCAAGCTTTGTAAATATTGTTTTTTTCGTTGTAGAAAAATGCTTCCCAAGCATGTCATTCAGACCATCACTAATGAATTTAGTACTAGCTGGAGGTGTTTAATTTGTGGCGGTTTGAAAATTAAAGATATTAGAATAATCCGGAGAATTTACTGGAAACAAGCCGCCTGCGTATGAATAGAAAATGAATTGAGTAAGTATACAAAAATAGAAATGGGCGTAAGACAAGGATGCGTCTTCTCACCGGACTTATTTAATCTTTACAGCGAGTCGATCCTAAGAGTACTAGAATTTGTACCAGGATTTATTATTAGGCGACACAATCTTAAAAATATATTATCACTCAGATGACACCGTTTTGCTGGCAGCCACGGAGAGAAAACCACAGGTAGTTCTTCACAAGGTAGTAAAGAAAAGTGGAAAGAAAGGACTAAAGATCAGTTGCAAGTAAACAGAGTGTAAAGTCGTTTGCAAGAGGGAGAGCTCAAGATCTGAATTGAAAACAACGGAAAAAATAGGACACAGAAATCCGAGGGTGTATTGGAATATCGGAATATGCTTTCCATAAACTAACCAAAATATTCAGAAACAGGAAAATGTATAATGAAATAAATAAATATTACTATGTAATATCAATCCTCCTATATGGCCGGGAATACTCGAAGAAACTGAAATGTGGTTCTACAGAAGGATGATAAGAATAACATAGACAGGACATGTGAACAACAGGGAAGTTTTAAGAACAATGGAAACAAAAAGGTCACTTATACTTAGAATCATAAAGTGGCGGTCGAAATTTCAGGGATACATATTAGTGCTTTTAGAAATTGCCAGTCACAAGACACATGGAAAGTAAAAAGGGAAGGGGAAACTGCGAATAACTTGTTTAAATGTGCGGCAGTAGTGGGACTAGGAGCAATAGTGATGGGACAGACATTGCGAAGAGCTACAAGGGTCAGGAAGTTGTGGAGAGCCATGATCGCCTGTGACCAGACACAGGAAATAAAAGAAGCGGAGCCCTCTTCTGTTTGCCTCGGGGTTCTTGATAAGATCCAGAAACGGGTATGCAACGTAATTGGCCCTGATCTGTCATCTCGTCAGCAGTCGCTCTCTCACACACGCGCCGTCGCCTCGCTCTGTCTTTTTGACAAGCACTTTCACGGTAATTGCTCCGATGAGCTGCTTTCGTTGGTCCCCAGGCTTCGTGAATCCAAGCGTCCTACGAGGCTGGCATCCCGCTCCCACCCTTTCACTGTTGAAACTGTTAAATGTAGACGTCTCTTCTACTCCAATAGCTTCATATCTCGCACCTCTCGCCTGTAGAACTCCCTTCCTTATTCCCGTTTCCCTGACAACTATAATCTCCAACTATTCAAATGTAACGTCAATCGACATCTCCAGTTGCCTTGATCTATCCACTATCCTTCTCCACATCCTTTCCTCTTTCCCTCCTATCTGCTCTCGCTCCAAATCTTCTGTAACCCCTTGCGTGCTAGTGGCTTCCAGCCTTGTTTGGGGTGAAAAGCTTTAAAAAAAATGAGAAAAAAAAAAGATGAATTTACATCTCAAGTAAAACGATTTTCATATGTTTGCAACAGGCAAAAGGTTCCTAACTTTTTAAATTTATGTAGTGATTTACTAAGCGAAGCTTTCATGAGGCACAAGGCCGAAAGTTGGGAGCACCCAGTGACGATCGAACTCACTACTTAGTCGTAACTAATCTAGCAAAAAATACGGATTTTCTAAGCTGAGCTGAGATGTGACAGAAAACGGAAAGTGCGGGACACCCAGTTAGGATCGAAGTTAATACTTAATCGGGATTAATCTAGCGAGGCAAGCTTGTTAACCATTACATCAGGTCGAAGTGCCCAAATGATTTTCTAATATTAGCTTAGATGTGGCACAAAGCCGAAAGTATGCAGCACCCAGAGAGGGGTCGAATTCTCTACTGGTCACGTAGGACATGCTTGCTAACCATTATACCACATCGAAGTAAGCTTTTTTTAAAGATTTTATATGTGGTTATAAAACTCCATTCTGCATCTGGTCGAGAGAATAAACACATTAGAAATATGTTTTATTTTTAATATCTGATGACGTGGCAATGTTCCGGTAAGAACCGACCAATGAAACACGTGCTATTTTCTCTTCTGTATTAAATGTTATTCCAAAACAATGTGTCATATTACACGTACTTCCTTAATGTCTTTTAAAGAAAGTTTGCGCATTCCTGCAGCGACCATCATTCTTCAGATTAATATTCGTGATTTGAGCAAAGAAACAATAACCCGTTGCATGTTTTTGGTGTTTCTACCATTTTGCCTGAGAAGGATGATAGGAAGAAAAAGATGGAAAATCTACTCTCTGCGATATGCAAAAAAATTATTGCCGTTCCCTATCTACATACTCAATACTTATTCACTTCCCTATTTCATTCATCCGACTGCTTGTAATAAACTGAGTTTTATTTTACTATCATTTACCCAATACGAAACCCAAGAGAGTTTCCGGTTGATAATTGTGATTGCTACCGAGGAATCAAAGCAGCAGTACTTCTCTTTTGGACGGAAACATCATACCTGAATTCGCTCGGTTTGAAGGAAGAATGGATCTATTGTGAGAAGGAGGATCGACATTTCTGGGATGATTAACGAGGAAAGAGACCTTGGAGAATTTGACACTCAAAGGACAAACTGAAGGCAAGAGGGAAACATTGCGCTACCCACCGAACAGACTTGTTTAAATGGAAGGTAGAGCAGTGACACTCAGTAAAAAGACGAACATCGATAAGAGCTACAGAATAGTTGTGAAGAGCAATGGTCCGTCACGCCCAGAAGGGACACGGCATTTTGAAGAAGAAGAAGAAGAAGAAGAAGAAGAAGAAGAAGAAGAAGAAGAAGAAGAAGAAGAGGAAGAAGAAGAAGAAGAAGAAGAAAATTGATAGAGAGGAAGATAGAAAGAATTTCAACAAAGTATGCAGTAAGACAGCAAAAACTATGGTGGGAGCGAGTGCATTGAATTACGCCCACGGATTTAGATTCGGGATTGTATTTAAGGTTATGTATATTTTTATAGCTCTTCTTGCTTTTGTTGTTATGTATTTTTCACCAGCCAGACGCAACATTAGCAGCTGTAGACGGTAAGCTATGCAATGGAGTGGTTTGTTTACGTGGCCCACGCGTTTCCATTTCTGGCGAGAAGAGGGCCGCCGTCGGGGAATGTTACAGAAAAGGGATGAGTTTGAGTCTACCGAATTAGAGAGAGAAAAATGAGAACGGGGAAATATGAAACAAACGAAGGAAAAGGGAATGGTAGGCAAATAGAGAAAGAAAGAAAATCAAGTAGCAGGAAAAGGACGATAAAGAAATATAACGGTAAGAAAGAAAGAAAGAAAGAAAGAAAGAAAGAAAGAAAGAAATGAAAAGTCAAGTAACATGACAGAGAAATAAGAGACGGAAATTAAATGGTAAGAGATAGAAACAGACTTCAATAGATAAATAGATAGGAATAAACTGATATATATATATATATATATATATATATATATATATATATATATATATATATATATATATATATATATATATATATTATGTCATTCAAAGACAGTACTGTTTCGCTGTATCACAGCTCCTCAGTGCGACTAGACTTCCGAATGCCTCAAGCCAGGATTGAAACACAACTAATTTGGTGTCAGCCAGAGCTATCTTCACTCGGTAGAGTTACACAACTAAAGCTAGCGTATTGTTCATACTAATGTAAACAAATGCCAATCAGCCAAAGTGCTCCATTCATTTTACTGAAGAGCTTTGCATTAGTACAGGTGGCTGTTGTTTATAGAATTTGCTTATATATATATATATATATATATATATATATATATATGTGTGTGTGTGTGTGTGTGTGTGTGTGTGTGTGTGTGTGTGTGTAGACAGATAAACAGTGATAAATCAATAGATAGATAAACAGACCCATAGATAAGTGGATAGATGAACAAACTAAGATAGATACACAGATAAATTGATGAAGAATCTGATAGCTAGCTAGATAGATATATGAACAGACTGATACACACATACACATATATATAGAGAGAGAGCTGAAAAGACTGTGATAGATCGAATGAGATTATGTTCTAAGTGTAATTTAATCATAGATAGGAACAAACAGATATAGCTAGACAGGTAGAGAGTGAGATTGAAAGAGAGCGAGAGACAAGGGAAAAATATAATGTAATATATATATATATATATATATATATATATATATATATATATATATATATATATAGATAGATAGATAGATAGATAGATATAGATATATAGAAAGGTATATAGATAGACAGATAGATAGATCAGATCAAACTATATATATATATATTCGGAGAAATAGAGACAAAGGAACAAAATGTGGCTGAGAGATGGATAAATAGATGGATATGAAAAACTAACATAGATAAGAACAGAATGAGATAGAAATATAGACAGATAGATAGACGAACATTATATTATACATTATACATACATCTCTCTCTCTCTCTCTCTCTATATATATATATATATATATATATATATATATATATATAAATGAACATTAAAGTCAACACTCAGAGGCGACAGACTGTTTCATGCTAGGCGCAGTTGTCACGCCGTGAATGTTGGGTTTTTCCGTGACTATTTATATATATGGGTCAGTGGTGCATTATGGGTAATCTATTCTGGCGATTATTTTTGCGGGAGTGGCTTGTTTATTTATTTATTTGTTTGGGTTTATTTGATTTTCATTTTGTATTATTTATTCTTTTCGTTTTTTGATGCTTTATTAACGTGTTAAAAAAGAGGGTGGGGATTTGTTTAGGTCGCTTATTTAATAGTCTCGGTCTGGGAAGATAATTACAGCTATTTATTCTTTAAATGTTTAGATTGCTTACCGTAATCTATTCTGTTATTTTGTCTGGGGGACAGTTTTTAATTTATTTATTTGGATTATTTTATTTTTAATTGTTTTTGCTTATTTATGCTTATTTATATTAGTTCTAGCGTTTATTTTAGCGGGGCGATTTGTTAATTTACTCATTTGTTTATTTATTTGGATTCATTTTTATGTGTTTTGATTTATTTACTTATTTTTATTTTGTATATTTTTATTTACTCTATTTGGTTTTCGATTTTTGAGCAACGTATTAATATTTTTTATCGTTATATAGTAGCTATAGTTATTTTTACGTCCAATTTTTGGATTGGTTGTTGTAGTCTGTTTTAACGGTTATTTTGGCGGGATTGGTTTGTTAATTTGTTTATTATTATTTACTTTAATTATTTGGGTTGATTATTTTTACTTGTTTTTATATGTATTTTATTTTTTTTATTTATTCTATTTCGTTTATTCTAACGGGAGTGGTTTGTTAATTTGTTTGTTATTTGTTTGGGTTAATTTATTTTAATTATTTCTTATATTAATTTGTTTATTTTTATTTACTCAATTCAGTTTTCGATTTTTAGGTAACGTAGTAAAAATTTGTTTTCGTGCCTGCATTCTCAGATGAGCTCAGATCGTTTACTTAGACATTTATTTTGGTCTGGGAAGATAATAATAGCTATTTTTCCTCCAAGCAAAGTTTGCAGGTTTTTAATTGATTGTTGTAGGCTGATGATGTTTCCTTATTTTCCATGATATTTTTGGTGTGATTTGTGTTTTGATTTTAATTTCCCAGACATATTTGGAAAGCATTATGCTGTTCGCGTATTTTCTATTTGTGAAAGATGTTTTGTATGCATAGTTTCTTTGTTTCCAGGGCCCTTCAGTTACTCCTATGTATACTTTTTCTTCATTATCTGGTGATTTTACCGTGGCTTGGTATATTACTGGATGTAGTTCATCATCATGCGCAGGACTTTTGCATTGAACAGACCCAGGGAGAATATCCTGGGGGGTGAAATGGCCATCTGAATATGGGTAATAGAGTTTCATTTTTAAGTAATTCATTTATATGATCCACAATAAATATATTGAGCTCTCTTTTGTGTTTTAATATTTTATATTATTAGGATCTACTTGGATTACTTATCCACAGATTTATATATATATATATATATGAAGAAATATAGTCTTAAGATGTCCTATATTTATAAAATAAAGTGATCAATATCAGAGATAGAGCGTATGTAAATATATATATATATATATATATAAATTTGAAAAAATTAGGAGATCAGCCGATCATGCTGCCTTGGTTGCAACCTTTCAGTATTTTCGGGGGATCTTGGCTAAATAATTTTCTAACGTTTTATTACTGAAAATAAATAAGCGCACAACGCAAAGTGAAAGAGAATGGAAGAGAAAAGCAAGGGTATTGAAATTGTATTGGAAAGTTACTTTATGAAATGATGTTTTCATCCGGATTCAAACGAACTCAAAATTTTCTCTTTCCTTCTCAAACGCTTCTTGCTGTGCATTTATTTATTCATTTTTAAAAATGAAAATAAAGCGTTAGGAAATTATTTAGCCCGGATCAACTGAAGATATCGAAAGGTTGAAACCAAGGTAACGTGATCGGCTGTTCTAATATTTCAAATTTAAAAGTTCCGCATACTAATTTTTTTATTTTCATTTTCTTTGATTTGAATTGAGCACGTTTTAATACTACTGTTTCCTGGTGTAATTCAACTGTGACTAATAACATTACACACACACACACACACACACACGCACACACACATATATATATATATATATATATATATATATATATATATATATATCGGTAGACAGATAGATAGCAAACTGTGATAGATCGAACGAAATTGTAGACAAGAACAAACTGTCACCGATATATATATATATATAGAGAGAGAGAGACACACACAGACAGACAGACAAACAGACAGATGGAGAAAGAAAGGAGCAGAATGTGATAGATAGATACATAGATAGATATGATCAGACTGAGATAGATAGAAAAATAGATAGACATATAGATATGAACAGACTGATATATATATATATATATATATATATATATATATATATATATATATATATATAGATAGATAGATAGATAGATAGATAGATAGATAGATAAAAGAATAATTCGAATGAGTGACCGAGACGTAAGAGGCAGGCAGTTAGGTAGCAGAGCGAATTTATGGATGGTGATTGAAGCATTCAGAGTGGCGAGGTGGATATGATAGACGCACGGTCACTGTTTCTGATAAAAATATACCAAAAGAATGTGTACTCATTTTACCTGCTGGAACGGTAAGCATATTTACTGACAGAAAATCGCGAAAGAATAACAGGTGGAAAATCAAGCAAGCGCGATGTTTGTCGAACCTAAAAAGAATATTTGGAATTATTCATAGTATTGGTAATGGTGAGAATATTCGTTTCCTTATAAGGAAACATTCGGACTTCATTAACTGAATAGTATATTATCTTCTCTTTGGGTTCATTTCAATTTTCTGCTGTTGGAAGTTCTCAAATGATGTGGTTTTGATTATTTGGAAAAGTTCTTTATATATATATATATATATATATATATATATATATATATATATATATATATATATATATATATATATATATATATCGCCGTATCGGACGTATGAGGGTCAAGCAGCTCTGTTCCTAGGAATTTCGACAGCCAGGCACCTGCACATATGATTTGATTATAGTTTCTGTGCAGAAATAACCACAGTTTTTGAACAACCCTCCGAAGGATTTGAATCAGAATTGTCCTTCTCCTAGACCAGTTGGCATCCAAGGCTATAGAACCCAGTCTATCCTGCTATCCTGAAAAAGAAGATTTTCCAAGGGTATTAGTACGTGAGTGAATGTAATTCGAACTGGAATTCCAACTCGGCTCTTCGATTATTCAATCCGAGCCGCTATACACTACTCCACTGGATATATATATATATATATATATATATATATATATATATATATATATATATATATATATATATATATATATATATATATATATATATAGGAGGAACAGTGGAGTAGTGGATAGCGGCTCGGATTGAATAATCGAAAAGCCGAATTGGAATTCCAGTACATATACATGATTTAATAAATATTATAAATAATATCGAAACCAGAAAAAAGCAACACCAAATTTCAAAAACCAATAAATAAATAAAATAAAATATTTATTCAAGCCGGCAAATCAAGAACAATCAATAAAATGGCTCCTACCAAAACTAACCATACATACACACACACACACACACACACACACACACACACATATATATATATATATATATATATATATATATATATATATATATATATATATATAATAGACCCTACCAAATATAACTAATCGAAAAAGAGGTACATAGAGTGTACAAAACCGCCATCAACGAATCAGAAAATAATTTAAATAAAGTTGCCAACACTATAGCAATAAAATTAAACAATAAATCTAGAACCGTTTATTAAATTAAAAAGTCATGAGGATAATTTTCTAAACAACTCTACATGGAGATTATTACATTACACAAAATGTAATATTGGAAAAATACGTAAACAAATAATAAAAAAAATATGTATGAAATTAAAACAAAATATAATCATAAATCAATGGGAAAATACAAAAGAAACTATTAACTGGTTCAACAATATTACAAACAAAAACAATTGCTCTTTTATACAAACAGATGTAAAATTCTTTATCCATTCATTACCAAATATATATTAAATAAAGGTTTAAATTGAATGTTATATACCGTTCATATGAACACTTATAGGGATGTTCCAATCCTCATAAATACGTTGGACACTATTGTAAGTGTAATGTGCTAATAAATCTACCACTAGCAGTGGTTTACCTACTTCACGCTGCTGGCGAGTATGGTATTTTGTTGATATTATAAAGATTACCATTTCATTTCCAGCCTCCGTTTTGCTTACTTATTTTTTCTCATTACTCTAAACTTTTTTTTAAATTGGTCTACATGTTTGATTTGCTCCCGCTGGTTTTTTTAATTTTCTTAAACAATGAAATTAATATCAACCGGTCTTGATTGAGACATTTTACTAAAGACATATTACGCCACCGACAGGAATCAAATCCCTTTTTCCATCACGGAGTTCAGTCTGACAGAGCGAGGTTTTAATCATCTATTTAATGAGATTCGTAGAAGTTGCAACGTGAAAGGTGCTTTCCTTGAATAGGTAAGCCAAACCTTTGGATTTTAATTTTATTTTACACCAAGAATTTAAAAGTAGGCAGATGATACGGTGTTGATGGCAGAAGGGAAGAAGACTGCATGAACTCTTAAAAAAAGAAATAAAAGAAAGCGTGAGAAAAAGGACTAACCAACAACTATATTAAATATGGTTCTTAGTAAGAGAAACACCCAGAGATGCGAGATACAATGTCAAAATCAAGCAAGTAAAAAGGTTTATCTATCTGGGGAATGTTTTAACAGACAATGGAAAAGATGACACTGAAGTCCAAAGCGCATTGGAATAAAAAAAAAGTAAAAAATATTATAAGTCAGGAGCATTTCATTAGAAACTAAGAAAAGAGTGTTGAATTTCGATGCTATATCAGTTTTCCTCTATGGCAGTGAATGCTGGACAATCTCATCACACATGAAGAAGAGACTTGAGACAATAGAAATGTGGCTCTACAGTAAGATGATGAGAATGCCGTAATTGGAACATGTTAGCAAGAATAAAGTTTTAACGAAATTGAAGCAAAAAAGAGACTTATGCTTAGAATAAGAAAGAGAATGTTGATATTTCTGATATATATATATATAATGAGGAAAGATGGCTTGGAGAAATTTGACAGGCACATGACATATGAAGGCAAGAGGGGTGGAGAATAACAGCGTGTAACCTGCCTAAAAAGTGTGTAAATAAATGGCAGAATAGAAACGGAGAAGAACAGTTAAAAGTAATCATTAACATGAGCAACAAAGAATAAAAGATGTTAGGAGAGCCATGATTTCCGACGTCTTGAAGAGAACCAACACATAAATGAATAAAGAAATATTATGTAATTTGGTTCGGTACAAGTGCCGTTATCCAGCGACACCTGGGTAGACCTACGAGAAAACTCAAATTCACATATAACCCCCAGAAGATTTTCTTATTCATTTATTTTAGAAAATGGCTTTTAGGTGTCATCAAATGTGTTAAGTACTCTTATATTAATATATATATTAATTGTTTGATAAAAATCTTGGAAAAAAAAGGAATTCTTTAAAAGAACAAATATAACAAATGTAAATATATTTTCATATATTTCTTATTCTTGATTAAAATTTAAACTTACAAATGTGAACTTAAAATAATATTCAGGTATAAGTTCACAGTAGTAGATAACCAACTGTGAATGGAAATCACTGTCAGTCGTTTGCGAGATAAACATTCAAAATCTTTTTCACGAGAAAACACACAGTACTTAATAGTTCAAGTTCAATTTACACCGTCCAAATAAATAGATACGCTGATTTTTCGCCCAGAAAAGTTCCCTAATATAGTGACAAATAACAGAAGTATCCAAGTTTCCAGCTTTTTCATTATAGCGTTAAAGATGAAAGCCAAATTCTTCGAGCCAAAAGAATGCGTACTCCGTCAATGTTTCCGAGACGAGCTTTCTCAATGGCATTTATGAGTATCAGGTGTACTTGCTAACATCTCAAATGTTTACCACAATCTCGTTACTGGAAAGCGATGATTTTCAAGATAGTGTACAAGATGGCCACTAGCCAAATTCTTGAAATGCCCATTACTCATTCTGTATTCACCTAAGCAAGGGTATTTGAAAGTTCTTTTATAGTACAAAGTATTCTTAAAACGTAATCAATTTAAAATGTGAGTAGAAAGTTCCCTTGTAGTACAAAGTATTCTTATGAACCTAGTAAATTTAAAGTATACGTAGAAAGTTCCTTTGTAGTACAAAATATTCTAAATAACCTGATAAATATTAAAGTATGATCACCGGAAATATTTAATTTTCAAGATAGCTTCCAAGATGGCTGCTAGCCAAATCCTTAAAATGACCATTAGCTTTTCTTAAATTATGTTTTTCAGTTAGTTTTCTGTTGTATCAGGTATGTTTAATAGTACTATTAGAAAGGTATTTTCATGATGGCAAAAACTTGAAATGTCATTCGTTTACTTTTTACACTAGATAAGTTGATTCAACATTTTATTATATGTATTTTGTATCGTAATCGAAAATATGCTTCCAGAGGTCTAACTGAGAATTGAAGCTCTTTGAGCTTTATTTACAATTGCAGAGAAATATAGTGGTATGGATATTCGAGTCGGTCGCGCTGTCGAAGAAAGGGAGCGAGCCAGTGAAAGTGTTTCTCTCCAGAATCTATCTTACATATCTATAAGGCTACCATTCGTTCATATTTAGAATATTACTGCCACATATGGTCCGTTGCCCCTGCTATTTACCTGAAGCTCCTTGACAAAACCCAACGAAGAATCAGCAATATTATCAGTCCTGATCTGGCTGCACGACTTCAGTCACTTTTTCGTCGCTGTAAAGTTGCCTTTCCCTGTTTTTTCTTTAAATACCTTCATGGTAATTGTTCGGGTGAGCTCTTCGTTAAATGACATAGACTTTTTGAATTTAAGCACAGTAGTAGACTGGCGTAGACATCTCATCAATTTAGAGTTGTGCTGGCTAGATGTAACTGTAAATTCTATGCTAAAAGTTTCATTTCTCGCACTTTTCGCTTGTTGAACTCCCTTCCAGCTCCATGCTTTCCAGGGGACTTTCAATCTGCAAAAATATAAGTGCAATTTAAATCGCTATCTGTAGTCCTCCTGATTACTCTTGTCTCTTTCTGTTAATTATTAATGTTTTTGTTTTCTAATTCTTCCGCACCCTGTAATCCCATCTGTTTTAGTGGATTTACTGCCTTACATGGGGTGATTCCGATTAAAATAAAGTAGCATAACCTGGCTGTAAAGATCTCAGCTGGTGAAGATGAGCAGTTGGCGTAATAAATAGCGGCTCCAAATGAGAACTGGGAGGGACGAGTTCAAATTTCAGTCGGTTTCCTTACATTCACTTATGGGTAAATACCCTTAGGAAGGGTACAAGTCCTCCTTCAGCTATGGGTTAAATAATATAGCGTGTACTATGAAAGATTATTGTTATTCGCAAATAATTTTTAATGCAACTGGCAAAAAAAACGTATTTTTCTTACAATCCCCAAAATATGCTTCCAAAGTGTTGATAAACCGTAAAAATTCGAAATTGATATGGTAGATCTAAAGAATTAAACTAATTTAAACATTTGCCATGGAAAGTGTGATAAAGTCCCGATAGGCTTGTAACGTTATAGCCGTGAGAAAGAGGAGGGAATGATATTACATTGACGTGGTGTCTTTATGCTCCAGATAAGAGAGTAGTTATTTGCAGTGCACTGAAGTCTTTCACAGTATGTTCAGGAATACAGGAACGACACAGATACTGACATGAATTTCGCGACAATTCGGATCTTGATTTAATTATTCAGTGGCTTCATGAACATTCTCAATTTGATACACATGACCATGACATTTTTTTTCTTCAACTACGAGGATAATGCCCTGGAATGACGTCTTTTATATTTGTTAATATTCCATGAGGAAAATGACTCACAAAATCAATGCAAAGAAGGGTCCTCATTAAAAAAGGGCAGTCAAATAAGATGCTGCTATAAAGGATACAAATGATGTTAGGTGGACACACTTATCCGTCCCTCTGTGATTTTTAACAGAGACACTTGCACCCTAAACATAAATTTCCATCAGGATTTACCCAATACAAGCACGAGAGCAACTCAAGGTATTGTTAAAATATTAATGATGAGTGTTCTGAATGAAAAAGGGGGTGGTATAAAGATATATTTGGAACACAGAAGAAATGAAAGGGATTCGCCACCCCCTGTTTTTTGTAGAAATATTTTCATGGCAACTGTTCTAATAAGTTATTTTTCGCCCTTGGTGTTTCGACTACATAAATTTTAGCCTGCTACTATATTGGCAATTAGGTCTCACGGTTTTATAGCTTAAATAGGTAGATGCAACCACCACTTCTACTCTAACAGTTTCTGTTCTCGCACTTCCCACCTGTGGAACTCCTTTTCGGTTTATTGTTTTCCTGATAACTACAATCGCTACGTTCTGTCTTCTTAAACCTGTTCATTTTTTGTCCTTTCCTTAATCTCCCCGCCCCCACATTAAAGTATACTCATTCTCTTTCACTCCCTGTACAACCTCTGCGTTCTAGTGCCATTACCATCTTGCTTGGGGCGATTAAATAAATAAATATTCTTAGAATACGTTAACCTGACAAGGAAATCATTTTTCTTGTTGTGGATTCCGGGAATGGAATCCTGCACAAATAAATAAATAACGCCAGTAATTGAGATAGAAAAATAAGTGTATTAACGTAAGAATACAGACTTTAAGTGAAGATTAGTAGTCCAGGAATGCGGGTTAGTAGAAAGTATATGTACAAGTCTCTGTAAGTGAAGCCGTAATTATCTCACTCTCTGGACTCTCCTATAACTCTCTGTGAACACCCTGTGTACTGTCTCCGTATCTCTCACCCTGACTCAACGTATCTCAACCTTGACTCAACGAATCTCCACCTGCAGGTATTCTCTCTGTCAGTATAACTATACTTTGGACGAGTCCATCTTGTGTAAAAGGGGTCTGCCCCACAACATTTCTGAAACTCGTCTTTGGTACGAAATTTTGAATGGAGCTCCCGACTTGTAATGAAGACAATCGGTGGAGAAATGTTTACCTGTCTCTTTGTTCTTATTATGTTGCGTTTATAAAAGTACGATACGCAAAACACCCTGCATGTTGGGAGATTCCGATCAGAAATAGAGAAGAGAAGCAGAATAGTTTATTGGCAGACAAATAATAACCGAAGAATTTCAAGAGAAATTATTTAATTTTTGATTTTTGGATAACCAAATTAAAATGTTCCGAGTGTCACTGAAGGTAGAGTTAAAATGATAAGGATAAATGAAATGAGATGGTATGAAATGGAGATTATGAGGAGGGTATATAGCGATTGACCCTTCACTTGAACAGGCTTTTAGTCTCCAGGGAAGCACCCAGACAGGAGTTTGAGGTAATTCTTAGGGAAAAGCCGTCTGAGGGGAACGTTCTCATACATCTGGGACACTGAGGAAATAAAGCTGATTCGACTGCGCGGGTCTATCATGATGTGTCCTAGTGAAAATAGCGTGTAGTGTGTCCTAGCTGTAAAGGTCTGAAAAGTTGAACTAAAGAATCGGGTTTATCAGAATATTTGCTATGTAGAGATAGGCTGGCAATATTCCAGCCGAGGGAAAGAGCTGGAAAAGGCAGCCCATTGACATGGTGGTCTCATTCATCCCGTCAGCGTGCAACTATCTGACGCGCACTGAAGACTTTGTCATCTGTAGATTCAGGAATATAGAACCAAGGCAGACCTCCATCAAACAGTGCGTCTCGAGACAAATCTAATTTTGATTTATTTGTTCTCTGGCTAGAGGAAGCTTCTCAATTTATTACACATGACCTGACATCTTGTTTTCTTTCGCTATTGGGTTAATGGCAGAGAATCAGTGAACTGTGGTGGTAGCTTTAATATTTGTCAATGTTCTACGAGGAAAATGAAAGTTAAGATATATGCGTAGATGAATCCTCATTAGAAAAGCGAAGTCGAATCACTAGCTGCTATAAATAATACAAAGACGTTGGGTGGTTAGACTTTAAAAGTGTTTTATGCTAACATTTACTCAATTCCAGGCTCGAGAGCAACTCAAGTTAGACGGATAATGTTAAAATGGTAATGACGAATGAAATGAATATATTTCTTAAATCATCTCACCCCAAGCAAGGCGGGAATGTCACTAGTACTCAGGGAGATACAGGGCGTGACAGTGACAGAGAAGAGGATTGAAGAAAGGGCAAAAGGGGTTCGAGAAGATAGAAGATGGGGATTGAGGATACATTTAAATTTTTGTAGATTGTAGTTATCAGGGGAGAAAGTAAACGAAAGGGGATTCTACAGATAGGAAGTGCAAGAAAATAAACTGTTGGAGCAGAAGTGGCGGTTGCATTCAGCTATTTCAACAATTAAAGGGTGGGACCTCAATGCCAATCTAGCAGAACGCTTAAATTCAACTAGTCGGGGCACCAGGGCGAATAGCTAGTCAGAGCAGTTTCTATGAAAATGTTTGTAGAAAAGAGAGAGGGAAGACACGTCATGTCGTTGAGAAAGTGATTGAAGTCGAGATGTCAGGTCAGGATGAATTGCATCACAAATCCCTCTTTGGATTTTGTCGAGAATCTCGAGATGTAGAGTAGGAAAATCCGACCAGATATGGCAACAGTATTCAATGCAAGAACGAGATATAAATGAAAATCGCGATGGTATGAACATTTTGAAAATAAGGGGAATAAATGACGATTGACTCAAGACTTGAAGAGATTTAAACAGTGTTCAGAAAAGCATGCACACAGGCGTCTGTTCCGTAAAGAAGGGCAATTTTTACGGAGTTAGCTCAGGAGATGTGGTGGCCATTTAGGCTCAGAACTTGAAACAAGAACAGAAACTGAAGCTTTTGCCTATTACGTGTCAAATCGACATGGGTCTGGCCACCATCGACACAGATGTTTTTCAAATGTGTTACACTTATAAAGCTTCATGATACGAATTGAATGCTATCTATTAAAATATCTCTGCAAATACAAATCATACGATGATAATTTTTTGCAAAAATGTAGGCTGGGTGATATTGAATCTCTCTATATATATTTATTTAGTCGTAAGTATTGCAATTTTTAGTTTGAGTCGCAGGCAAACAAATACACACTGACACACACACTGACACACATACACTGACACACACACACACAAACACACACACACACACACACACACACACACACACTGACACACATACAAACAACTCCCCTTTATATATGTATAAGTAACAACTACTTCTGACCGATTTACCCTACTGGCTGATATTATAGAAACCATTTTAAGCACAGAACTTCAGGCAATTAAAAAGTTGTGACACTTGCTTTTACATAATTTTGAAAACTTTCGATAAACCAAGTAGGTTTGCAGTGTACAGTTTGATGGCCTTGTTTCTGTTTTAGTTGGTTTTACGTCTACTTAGCAGCAACCCCTAGTAACTACAATTATTTCCTTTTTTTTTTAGGAGTTGTTAGTTAAAACCGTTATACTGGATATAGCTAGACCAGACACGGTTTTACTCTTGGGAGAGATTCTGATTTGTTGGCCATGATTCTTACAAGTCCATCATCATCATCATTTATACATCACTTAATGTCGTTCTCTAAATCTGTACAGTATTAGGTGAATTCAGAAAGCACTGGTGGAAGAAAAACAACACATCTAGCTTTTACATATCATGACTGGCTGTGATACATCAGCACTTTAAGGACAATCAAAAGTGAAAACATAAAAACCAACAAAAAATAAAAAAAAATAAAAGAAAAAAAATGAAAATGAAGATTGTCTTCCCGAATGAATGTTTTTGCACTAACTTCCAACAATCATGAAATTCTAGCCACGACAATAAAACAGTTTCCACTTAAACTGCACTCAACCGAAATATATGCTAGACTCAATAAATACAGCTATGAGGCATCTTAATAAAAGTGGCGCTTTTAACATTAGCTCGTCTTCCACTAACTACTACAACGGCTAAGCCTCACTCTCGCAGCATATGATCCATGCGAGGAAATATCAGAGGTCTGAATAGAATTTAATGTCTGTTCGGTATATTTGTACTAAGAGGAGTTTATCTGTGGTGATCCCAATGTGTAATGGCTTCACTCTATGAGCTATTTAAGTAAGCTTTGTATTCGGTGTCACCTCAGAACACCAAAAGAACTTGTCGTTTCGAGATTTGAACTGAAAGGTAAGCTCTTAGCCATCAAGTTTTGAATTGCACCTCAAATAATGTCGGTGGGTACACCGGCATAAACAGAAAGTGAACCCAGCTGAAATTAGGATATTCCCATACGAGATAGCCGAATGGAGGTAAGTTATACAAATACCAATTCCACTAAGTTATTTTTCGCTCGGAAAAAAAAGACACAAACGCATACACTCGATTTGAAATGATCGAATGCTCGACAAAAGACCCCCCCAAAAGTACCCTCGATTTGAAAAGATCGAATGCTAGCCAAAAGACTTAAAACATATACACTCACTTCCAAAAGATCGAATGCTCGACAAAAGACCTAAAACAAATACCCTCGATTTAAAAAGATCGAATGCTTGACAAAATACTTAAAACGCATACTCTCGATTTGAAAAGATCGAATGCTCGAAAAAAAAATGCCCAAAGAACATACTCTCGATTTGAGTCTAGAATTGTATAAATAATTATTTTACGTGTGAGAAATTTAGTCTTCTATTCTTATATGATGTCACTAACTTTACATTACACTCTGAAAAGAAACCACATAACTTGCACGGCTGAAATTAATGTGACAGATCCTGAAAGGAATCAACATTTATATTATGTATGATGAATTTAGTCTCGTATTTTCATCAGACTTCAGATTACATTTTGACAAAATAAATCCTCTGCAGTTGCCGGGCCAATACTTGCCTCCTTCTGGACCAGGGCGGAAACCAGAAGAAAACGACCTGAGTGAAGTTAACGCTGACCAACCAGTTGCTTCACAGCCGTCTTTGAAGTTTGTCAATTGTGGTTGTAGAACAGGATGTGGCATCACTTGTGGTTAAAGATAAGCAAAGATGATTTGCATAGATACACACACCCATTGCATAAGCCAGACGTATAGTCGTATTGCAATTTGTTTGACATTTGATGTTGAAATCTAAATATATGATTAAAATCCCGAGATGGAACTTTGTATTTCATCTGCTATATTCGGTTTGGAAATTTGTATTGCACACAATGTATTTATTTTTTTTGCTTTGTTAATTATAATTGAAGGAAAATATACTGTGTAGATGTTTTTTTTTTCTGAAACAGTAACTCTCAACCGCCCTGCCACGGCAGCCTAGTGTGAGACGTGATCCTTTTAACTGTGTCGCAAAATATTGCTCAAACATTGAATAAATGGCGAAAAAATACTGGGTACAGGTTTCACAGTAAATAAGCTGCGCAAATAAGTGGATAGAAACATTGAAATAAAGTAACTTTATATTTGTGTGTGTATTTTTAAAAATCTATGGTTTTATTTCATAACACTTAAATGTATACTCTTTAAAAGTTTTGCAAAGTGTGCCTTGATATTTCCATTTGCTTCTAGATGTGCCATTGCTTGAAAGGGTTGAGAAACACTGGTTTAACCAAACAAACGAATTACTTTACCACATACGTCACTGAGTGATGGAACCTTTTATTCTGGACTACTCCACCAAAAACATCAGTCAGTTATGTGCCATGCGTGATACACGCGTATGCGATCATGCATCTTTCGATACATGACTGACAAGGCAGATTTTTCCCGCAGTAGGTTGCCATTTCTTTCTCCGGTAGACCAGTTGCCACGCAAGGCTATAGAACCCAGTCTGTCCTGCTGGGGGTGGGTAGAAAAGGATACATACTTTTCCCAGGGGTATTAGCACATAAGTGAATGTAATGGATTCGACTGGAATTCGAACTCGGCTCTCCGATTCCTCAATCCGAGCCGCTATCCTTCACTCCACCAGCGAAAGTTCCTAATAGGAACCAATATGAACTCATCTTATTGTACAAATTGAGAGTGTGATGAGTAGAATGAGATGGAAACTATTTTTCGCTAAAAGGGAACACAACAATGAATGTGAATCTTTGGATTTACGTCCGTGAAAACCACTCCTAGCGATGACCTACTAGAATTTGAAAAGGACTTATTCTCTGTAATAAGTAAAATGAAATACACAATAAAATATAATAACCTACAGAGGTATGTGAAAAAAGACGTAGCCAAGATACGTTATACTAATAAAATCATCATCAAATCTGACAGAACTGGCAATCTATATTGCTATAACGTCGACGACTACCGCAGAGCAATCTGTAAAGCAGTTAATATATAAGAAAGCCTCAGATGAATAGGAAAATGATGTCAACAACCAGGCACGAATTACAGCCACTAAACTTAAGATCGACGACAGGGTGCATAAGCCACATAAACTTTTATTACAGTTAAGGACCATAAAGACAATTTCCCCAACAATTCGCTGTTCGGATTGCTTAACCCTTCCAAGAATAATATAGGAAAGATCAGCAAGGCTATACTAGAGCGAGCCTGCAAATACACTAGGAATCTCACAGGGTCAATCAATGGAAGAATACGAAAAATGATATCAGTTGGTTCTCTAATATAAAAAATAAAAGCGAGTGCACTTTCATACAATTCGACATCGCCAACATCTACCCGTCGATCACGGAAGACCTGCTACTATAACCTTGGTCAAGAATTATTGCATTATCATCGATCAGGAAATCAGCATCATTAAGCAAGTCCAGAAAACTATTCTATATCACGATGGTTATATTTAGACCAAAAAAAAAAAGACTCTTGTGCTTGTAAACTAGTTGGCATTCTGCTACTGTAAGAACACTGGTCCGTACAGAGATTTACGGGCATATCCTTTTAAGTAACACCAAGCCACAACAAACAGGCAGATAAAGGAAACAATTCTTCAAATTCTTCAAGGATCAATGACTTAATATCACCACTACCAAAAACGCCAAAGTAATCAACTCTTTCTGGACACTACTTTCGATTTATACTGAGCAGTACACATGCCTTATACTAAAGAGCTTCATCACCATATATACATTAGCAAAGAATCCACCAACCCACCTGGAATTTTAAATAACTTGAACAACTCTACACTATTTACATTATTCGGACTATTGTCCTCATCTTTGTTGCCTTATTTATCACAACGTTTCGGACGTTGTACGCTCCATCCTTCTTCAGGTGTTTGGAATGTCGAAGTGAACCCTTTATTTCGCTCGCTGGTGTAGACTGTTCTAGTTCCACGTTCCGTGTCTTAAGGACACATGGCACAGTGGATAAAGGCGTTGGTTAGATTCAGTGACAGGACCAAAAGAGTGTGAGTTCAATACCTGGTTAAGGCAGTGGAGAACTTAGAGAGGTGAATTAACAGGAGATAACTGATAATTGACATCCAATAGCCACGACAAGTGGAACTAGAACAGTCTCCCCAGTGTTCTTTAAAAATCAAAAGTAATTATTCGTGCCTGAAGTGTTGGTAAACAACGAAACTTTAAGTTGCACTTCGAACATAGGTATATGTATATTTATAAATATATACTTCTTAGCTCTGCCTAACCACATTGAGCACTGTTTTGTTTACACCTTAAATTAAATTGAGTAAATATTTATTTGCTTACCTGTGTATGCACGCTAACGCACGTATATACGGTTACTAATATCTAGGTATTTGATTTATCCACATTAATATCTCTCTCTCTCTCTCTCTCTCTCTCTATATATATATATATATATATATATATATATATATATATATATATATATATATAGATAGATAGATAGATAGAGAGAGAGAGAGAGACAGAGAGACAGAATATAAGTAAAAGTTTGTTACTTAGCGGATTGATGTTGACTTCAGCATCCCGACTCCAGAGTTTCGTAGGCGGATCTGTCAGTTCATTAGTCAGAGGGTATTAGCAATTTATGCTTATATATATATATATATATATATATATATATATATATATATATATATATATATATATATATATATATTTAGCATCTTTAATCCATTATATATATATATATATATATATATATATATATATATATATATATATATACCGGGTGTCCAAAACTGTCCAATTGATAGATTAAGTTTGAACCGTTGTATCATTGAAAGGATTAAAGATATCCTACTGGAATTTTCCGAGGTTTTATAACACTATTGAACTTTACTTTGGGCAATAAGAATGTGTAATTATTATCTAAGCTTAACAGAAAACTCGTGATGAAATCTATCGTAATAAAGGGACATGTTCATCATGAATTAACTATAGCTAAGGATCAGAAACTCATATATATATATATATATATATATATATATATATATATATATATATATATATATATTTATATATATATATATATATTACTCCAGGATCATTTTCCAACTTATTTAAGAGGATCTTTGCCTTCTCTAACCTTATAACTTTCCATGAGGTGCCTCACAGTTTTCACGTACGATTTTATTTTGAAGTCTTTTTTCACTGCTCTTTGGGCTGTCATAGCTAAAACTCCTCTCTCACAAGCCAAATGAATTGAGTTGGATCTTTTCTAATTGATCTCTTTAGCTCTAAGTTGAAATGATGATCATTCTTGCTGTTGGAATCTCCTGATCAAGTTTTCCTCTCTACTGTTCCCTCTTTTTTATACGGATTCGCCGTTCTCTTGATAGTCCTTGAATGGACATTAAAGATGGAAGCCGGAATATGGATGTTAGTACCGTTACTAAAGGCCTGAATGATCTTTTTCCACACACCATTGCTCAGTTGGGAAGACAGTGGGTCTGACACAAAACAATTTTAACTCCACTCTTTTTAGATGAATAACTAAAAGGGTTTTTCAATGATTCTTACGATAAATAGTGTCAAGATGGCTAAACGTCATATCTGAAAACCTGGGAAAAGGAAACTACTTGGTTTTGTGGTTTCTTTTTAGATATTACACATTTCGTGGGTTAGACAATTATGCTGTAACACGATTTGTACAATTTTGTTGTTACAACCGGTATATATATATATATATATATATATATATATATATTATATATTTTTATTTTAAGATTTAAGTAAATGCTCTGTTTATAATAAACAGTATCAACAACATTTACTGGTCTGAATGTCTTCCGACAGGAATCGAACCTGCACCCTACACGGAGCCGTCATATAGCCAGACGTGCTATACCATTTAGCTGCAGAGGAAGCGTCTAGTTAGCAAGGTGAAATTACTGTTTATAAACTACATATTTTCCATGATTTTTGTCGAACGCTGATATCTACTCGAAGCGCATTTAACGTAAACAAATGACGTCATATATTATGAAAAGGACTAAGTCCAAAAATGATTTTAATATATTTATTGTTTACGCGTCATTTTTATAGATACAAATATTTAAGTAAATGCTCTGTTTATAATAAACAGTATTAACAACATTTACCGACCTAAACGTCCTGGAAATCTCAAAAAAATATATTTACTTAAATATTAGTATCTATAACAATAACGTATAAACAATAAATATATTAAAATAACTGTCGAATTTAGTCCATTTCATAATATATATATATATATATATATATATATATATATATATATATATATATATATGAGACATGTTTCGTTGAATAATTTAGATATGTTCTGTCTATTTATTTTCAATAAGATCCTTACATATTTGCGAATAAGCATTTTGGTGTCATTATTAAAGAACGAGAGAAAATTGCCGTGTTGTTACATATCTCGTCCTTCAATAATGACCCCAATATATATATATATATATATATATATATATATATATATATATATATATATATGTTATAAATTAACTGATTCAAAATATGTTTTTTTTCGCTACACAGTAATAACCATGTTTCAAAAATGGAACCTAATAGCTTCGAATTTAAT
>OZ038508.1:67090686-67130686 GCA_964036315.1 Acanthosepion esculentum | reverse complement strand
AAGAGAGATAGCAATAGAGAGTAAAGGAGTGTGAACCGAAATGCAAAGAGAGAAAGAGAGAGAGAGAGAGAGAAAGAAAGAGAAAGAGAAAGAGAAAGAGAAAGAAAGAGAAAGAGATTGCTTGTATGAGATAATAATAAAGTAGCATAGAGAAAGAGAGATAGCAATAGAGAGTAAAGGAGTGTGAACCGAAATGCAAAGAGAGAAAGAGAGAGAGAGAGAGAGAGAAAGAGAAAGAGAAAGAGAAAGAAAGAGAAAGAGATTGCTTGTATGAGATAATAATAAAGTAGCATAGAGAAAGAGAGATAGCAATAGAGAGTAAAGGAGTGTGAACCGAAATGCAAAGAGAGAAAGAGAGAGAGAGAGAGAGAGAGAGAGCTTGACAAAGAAAATAGCTAAGGAAATGTGGAAGTGAGAAGCATATATATATATATATAGCAAGAGAAAGTAAAAGAGTGTGAACTGAAACGCAAAGAGAGATAGAAAGAAAGAGAGATAGACAAAGAAAAGAGACAGAGAGAAGTGGAAGTGAGAAGCACACACACACAGAATAACGAAATAGTGAGGGAGAGAGAGAGAGGGGGGACTGAAAAATGAAAGAGTGAAACGAAATGCAAAGAGAGAGACAGAATGAGATAGATTGGCAATATAGAAAATAGGTAAATAGAAAAGGAAGTGAGAAGCATACAGTGAGAAAACAGAAAGCAGTTAGAGATAGACAGATAGATAGAGAGAGAGAGAGAAAGAGAGAGAGAGAGAAAGAGAGAGAGAGAGAAAGAGAGAGAGAGAGAAAGAGAGAGATAGAGAAGGAGAGATGTGAAAGTTATGTACACATATTTATGTATTGGTGGGAACGCGTTTATTTCCCTGGTAGAATGCATTCATCTTTGTGTTTATTGAACCTATCTGAACAGTGACAAATTAAAATGTCCCAAGCGTATAAATCATATACAGCGATATCCATATACAAGTGCACTGCCCGCGCAAAGTCGCAGTCATTACTTCTTGGACGGGTCTCTCAATAATTCGATGCGCACGCGCAAATACACACACACGCACACATACACACAGATACACATAACGCACCATCTGACTTTAGTTATAGTTTGTTAAAATATTTTCATTTTCGTTATCCCCACTTCTAGAGTCCGAACATTTTATGTACCATTTCCTGTCATGATCATGACTCTCCACAACTTCCTAATTTAAAAAAAAATATTTACATTGTTCGGACTGCTGTCTTTAATTTTATTGTGACATTCACAACGTTTCAACCGTTCTACACCCCGGCCTTTTTCCGGTGATATTTGAATTTCGAACCGAACTCAGAATAGTCAACCTGTATGTTGGCGTTTCTGAATTTTAGTTGGATGGCGTCTGTGTAGACGACATTTCCATGTTTATTTCATGAAATGCTGCTGACATATAATCTTCAATATTGCTGGGCCGCGAAGAAAAGTAACTGAGAACCTGTTCCATTTTGTCCACCCATCGCTTTCAAATATCGTAACTATTCTGGGTTCGGCTTGAAATTCAAACAAATATCACCTGAAGAAGGTCGAAGCGTACAACGATCGAAAGGTTGTAAATATGAAAATAAAGATGAGAACAACAATTAGAAAAGTGTAAATAGTATATTTACAATACCACATCTGAGATATGTAGTCAGATGATCGTGTATTTTGTTGTTCTAAATTGAATTTGAAACGTTTACTTTCGCTATTTGTCGTTATTCTACCGACAATTTCACAAACTAAGAATGCTGGAAATATGGCGAGTTCCTTGTAGCACGCCAGAAATTGCTTTACCTTTACAAGAATCAGATGAGAACAAAAATAGGCCATGCTGCTATATCCGGGCTAGAGGCACCCAATCCTCTATTTTTAATATTGATGAATTATTTCTGGAACTACAACTTTCCCGCAGATGAAATGTTTACATGCTTTTCTCAACTCATATCGCTATTCCAATGGTAAATGTTCTGATGAGCTACATTCTTTAGGTCCACCAGTTCAGACCTTTACAGCTAAGCCTCTCTCTAGTCTGTCGCTATTTCCATGGCAAATGTTCTGATGAGGTACATTGTTTAGTTCCACATTTCAGACCTTTACAGCTAAGCCTGTCTCTATCTCTATTTCCATGCCAAATGTTCTGATGAACTACGTTCTTTAGTTCCACCAGTTCAGACCTTTACTGCTAAGACTCTCTCTTCTCTATCAGTATTTCCATAGGACATTTTCTGATGAGCTACAGTCTTTATTTCCACCAGTTCAGACCTTTACAGCTAAGACAGGTCATACGACATCCATAAATTTGACCCATCCACGTACCTTTAATTGGTAAGAATTAAGTTTCATTCGGACAGTTTCTTCCCAGGATCCACTGTGTTGTGGATCTTGCTCCCGGAAAGATGCTTCCCCGATCACTACAATCTTAACCTTGTCAAGTCCAGGCGAATCAGTTATCTATCCCTCATATCCTTATAATCTACACTGTTACCCCCTTTTCTTATATCCATAATACAACCTCATTCAGTAACCTGTACCTTGAATGGTTGTAAAATAGTAAAAGAATTAAGTTATTCGCTGTTTCTCTTTTCCCACTTGCCTGACGCATGTCCTCTGAGTGTTAAATTCGCCGAGACTTCTTTGAAAACTTACTATTGTACACATTCACAATAGTATGTCATTTCTATCCCCCAGTACTCTCAACTAGTGTCAGCCCTGAAACTATCCCAACTACATCCCCGTCTATTGTTTTGTTGTCGTCGTTGTATATGTTATATGTAATAGGAGTAGGTAGGCTTTCCTACCGCCCGGTCTACACTCCCCCCTCTATTGGACACGATTAGAGGCTCAAACCTTGTTTCGTGTTTAGGAAGAGGTTCCCGGATCTCCCCCTCTCTCTCTCTCTCTCTCTGGCTTTTGTACTTGTGCTGCTGTGTTTCTCCCGTGATGTGTGCAGTCTGTGGCATTGCCTGTTCATTCTGAGGGTACACGGTTGACAGTTCCCTGGTTGCTGTTTCCGACTGGTAGTTAGGAGCCCTAACTCTTGCGTAGCGTCTTGAGCGGCCGCTCTGATCAACAGTTGCATAATATCGGGGTGTCTGTAGTGACATGTCGCGCATGGATAGGTGTCCCTGCAGTCATCTCCGGTGGGCAACCCTGAGGCCACATTATGATTCCAGGCTGTGCCAAACTCTCTCTGCCCGCGTCATGGGTGATAACCGTCGGCTTCCTTTAACTCAGGCCTTCTCTTCTTCCAACACCAATTTCACATGACTTACAAAAACCATGTCTTTTTCTGTTTGTTTTTTTTTCCTTAAAACTTCGTAGATGTTAATATGTTTTTTTCCCCCATGGTATTCTCAGCATTTGTCAGCAAAACCACGTATCTGTCATTCCAAGTCCTTTCTTCCTTTGTGATGAAATTCTGGTGAGGCATTACACTCCCATTATAGGTGACTAGACAGTAGGTAACGTTGGGTTTTCCAGTCAGAATTAAGGTTTCTTCAATTATCGTGGCTTGTTTAGCTTCGTTATGGAATGCACTCTTAAGAATCGAACTCTTTTCTGTAGTAGTTATTTATTAAGATAGCTTGCTCATGGATACCGGCTCGGATTGTGGAATCGGAGAGCCGGGTTCGAGTACTAGTCGAATCCATTACATTCACTTACGTGCTAATACACTTGGGAAAGGTATGAATCCTCTTCTCCCACCAGCTATGATTAAATAGCAGGACTGACCTGGTTCTATAGCTTTGGATAGCAACTGGTCTACCGCAGAAAGAAATGGCAACCTACTGCGGGAAAAAATCTGCCTCGTCAGTCATGTATCGAAAGATACATAATCGCCTAAGCGTGTATCACGCGTGGCACATAAGTGACTGACTGATGTGCTAATACTCTTGGGAAAGATATGAATCCTCTTCTTCTCCCCCCAACTATGGATAAATAGCAGGACAGACCGGGTTCTATAGCCTTGGATGGCAACTGGTCTACCGCAGAAAGAAATGGCAACCTAGTGCGGGAAAAAATCTGCCTCGTCAGTCATGTATCGAAAGATACATGATCGCCTAAGCGTGTATCACACATGGCCCACAAAATTTAAATTTCTTAATCAATGTTTCACACCGACGCGTACTAATATATTTAATAAAATATCTAGCTGAATATACCGCAAAGATACTAGCGTACAGTAGTAGCTTGCGTGGATAGAATTTACTTCAGAATTTGAATTAAAAGGTCATTTGTACTTACGATCAGAGGACAGAATGTAAGGTTTTCAGCCAGCCAAAGGAATAAGTTTCGAATGGAAGACCTCAGAAATAAGCGACACGGGAATGTAACTATCAAGGTGTAGTTACAGGTGACAAATTATATAACACAAAAATCCGCATTTGAATAGTGAATGTTCCCTTTTCGAACCTAAGCAAATTACCTGCCGAGTGTAACAGCAAAATTGTCCAAATCGTGTTGCAACATAATTGTCCACCCCACAAAATATGTAATACCTAAAAAGCCACTGAGCTCATTGAGTTTCTTTTTTCCAGTTTTTCAGAAAAGACATTTAGCCATCTTGACACCGTTTTTCGTAAGATCCTCTGAAAAACCCTTTGAGTTATTTCGCTAGAAAGGGAACAGGTTAATGTCGTTTTGTATCAACCCTACTGTCTTTTTAACTGAGCAATCGCGAGAGGAAAAAAATCATCCTGGCCTTCAGTAATGATACAAATACATTCTTCTGTAGGACTATATATCAAGTCTCTTCTTCATCTTTGAGGAGATCGTCCAGCGCTCACTGCCATACAGGAGGACAGTTTAGTACTCTTTTCCTTGTTTCGGATGAATTTTTTCTATTTCTTAATACTTTACTTAGCTTTTGGAAGGCATCTTTCGCTATCCCAGTAAGCCTTCGGATTTCAGTGTCACACTTCCGGTCCTCTGTTAAAACACTTCCGAAATCAACAGGCATTAATAGCTTAAAGTATGCATTTTTGCATATGTCAGATATCAAGCAAATTTGTATCGAAATCTCAATTTACTAAGCGTAGCTTAGATGTGTGCACAAGGCCGAAAGTAAGGTGTACCCAGTGAGAATAGAACTCACTAATCAGTCGTAATCGATCACGCAAGACGAGCTTGCTAACCATTAAATCATTTCGAAGTATTCCAAAGTAACGAGGATTACGAAAATTACGTGCAGACATAAGACAGAAAGCCACTGATAGATATTTCTACAACGGATGCATTGTATATCGCTTAAGAATACCTTAATTTTTATTTATAGTTTTAACTATGAATGAACTAGCTGTTTTACAAATTTAAAAACAATAAAAACTTAATTCTTGTAGGAGATCGAGTTGAAAATAATGTTCCCTGGCGTGAAGAAACTGTTAGCTGACACGTTGACGCATGCGTCGACGTTGTCACTTCCATATATGACTTCATCTAATGGCTGTTTCCTGAAAATACATAAAGGTCTTGGTGAACCGTTTGCATTTTATTTCGTAATTCGGGGGCTTGAGGAGTATTCAACTGCACTTGGCATCGTTTTCGGCGACTTCAGTGTGTGATGAAACGGTCCAATAAAAGGCTTACAGTAAGTAGAAAAAGGTTGGGAATGGTAAAGGCCACATCAGGCAATGACTGTGACATTCCTGGCAAGTGGCAAAATCAATTTCTCGTCAAAGAGTGTTACTCAAACAATAGCTGCTTCATTCACATTGCGATGGGTTGGGGATGTTTGGTAACACACCATGCCAACCAGCAGGTATCTATTAGAAGAATGTTACGTTTTATTTCGTATTAACTTAATAAATGTTTACTCGAAATTTATATGCCCGTGAACTGTTAATTACATTGATAGAACAATTTTTCTGAAAATTGTGTTCGAGGAAATATTTTAGAAGAACGTTCACACCAAACACATACAAAGAAAACATATTTAAGGGATAGTTTTGTTTTTAGTTTCGTTTTAATTATATACAAAAACTGTAGGCTTACGGCCATATCATGTTGAAAAACCGGTTCCCGTACGATCACCGAAGTTAAACGTCGAGCCGGGTCAATAACTAGATGGGTGACCACTTGGTACTGTACGCTTGGAGGTTTACTTCAACAATATTTTCCCTCCTTAAAATGGATATTTAAAAATTGGGAAAATATTTATTAATCAATAAACTTGAGATTAATAAATCTATTTTTGTTTTTTTCTGGAGCCGATTTTTAATTATAAAAATGATCAATTTTGGTTTGCTAGTTTAGTTTTTCTATTAACCTTTGACCAGGGGCCGTTCGTTTGTTATACAAAACTGAAATTCTCAAATATTAATTAATTACTCACATTTTTCGCATATTTATTCGAGTATCTAATATTTCAAAAATGCTTAGCGATATTGACACATAAAAACATAGACTAATTTAGTTTACGTTCGTCAACAGTAGTAGTCTAACTACCGCGTTTATTTCATGCGGCCGACTGCTGAAAATCATTACGCATACATAAAACAACGTACATACGTGTCACACACATTCTCACATGTAGACTCATTTCTGTTTCTCCTATACCAATGTAATTCATTCGGTTGTACCGTAAAAAAAGATACAGAAAATATTTTGTGTGAAGTTTTTCCATTAAGAATCTTTGAATTCATTTCTTTCAATTTAAAATAAAAATAAAAATATTGTTTAATTAAATTTATCGAGCCATGTTGAAGATTCGCTTATTTCTCCGATTTACCCACGCATAATCCGATATATATATATATATATATATATATATATATATATATATGTGTGTGTGTGTGTTCGCCATGAAACGACAAAATTTATTTTTTTACTACCACTCATGATGATAATAGATATAAAGTAAAACTGAAAAACAGGCTAGTTAACTGGTTTTGAACCTCGCTCAACAGAGCTAAATCGAGGTTAATAAATTATAACAGAATTATCACTAAAAAGATGGACAATATGTATTGGGGGTATTGCTTAGATGGAAATTAGTTGGAGGCCCAGTACGAAATCTTCCTGCTTACACAGACAATATATATATATATATATATATATATATATATATATATATATATATATATATATATATATATATATATATATATATATTTTAAGCTTTTCACCCCAGGCAAGGCTGAAAGCCACTAACACGCAAGGGGTTACAGATGATTTGGAGCAAGAGCAGATAGGAGTGATAGAGGAAAGGATGTGGAGAAGGATAGTAGATAGATCAATGCAACTGGAGATGTCGATTGACGTTACATTTGAATAGTTGGAGATTATAGTTGTTAGGGAAACAGGAATAGGGAAGGGAGTTCCACAGGCGTGAGGTGTGAGATATGAAGCTATTGGGGTAAAAGAGACGTCTACATTTAACAGTTTCAACAGTGAAAGGGTGGGAATGGGATGCCAGCCTCGTACGACGCTTGAATTCATGGAGCCTGGGAACCAGCGATAGCAGCTCATCGGAGCAATTACCATGGAAGTATTTGTAAAAGAGACAGAGAGAGGCGACGGCGCGTCTATGTGAGAGAGAGAGAGAGAGAGAGACTGCAGATGAGAAGCCAGATCAGGGCAATTACATTGTATACACGTCTCTGGATCTTATCAAGAACCCCGAGGCAAACAGAAGGGGCTCCAGACCATATATGGCAGCAATAATGCCCTCCAACACTTTCACTTTATATATATATATATATATATATATATATATATATATATATATATATATATATATAGGGAGAGAGAGAGAGAGAGGATATATATTCCCGACAAATTTCAAATGGAAAACGTTTAATTAAAACTAGATTTGATTACGCATTTCGCATTTCTTGTGCGAGATCCTTCTTGCACTGTACGACAGGGTGCTCATGGAAAGTAGGAAGAAAGTCTAACCAGTCATTTCTTGTTCTTTTTATTTAGATTAATTATTATGTGGGCATTAGGTTTGATTCATTATTTATTTATTTTTTCATTTGATTTGATTAATTATTTATAATTTATTTAATTCTTATTTAATTTTTGTCTTAACATTAATCAGTAAAATATCTTGCTGAAGTCTTTTCATCATCAATAAAAAGATTGTCCAGGATTCACTATCTTAGGTATTTTACATATTAGTTCACACTCATTTTTGTTTCTAACAATATTTTCCAATTTCGTAATATTTTATTTAGATTCTTGATGACATCTTCCGTTATTTCTTTGGCTTCCAGAGTCACATTTTCCGTCGTTTGTTACTACACTACCAAAATACCTGTACCTGCTTTATTTTGACATCATCAATACGTAGATATACGAGGGTCATTCAATAAATAAGGTGAATTTTTCGGAAAATTCAACTTATTTATTGAATGACCCTTGTAGATAACAGTTTCTATTTTTATATATATAGTTAAATTCTCAGATCAATTCTGTGGACAAGACAAATTGTTATAAGAGGACAATTGGAAAAAAAATCTTTTTTTTCTCCCGACACGTTTCGTATTCCGACTTTTTCAAGCCAAAAATGAAATCGAAATATTTTTGTTGTTATAGTTACATTACAAAAATCGAAATTAAAAAAAAATCATATGGGAATTTAGCTATATTGTCGACGTGGAAAGAAAAAAAAACTTTTAGTATAGAGGAACTTTACATTAACCAGAAAGAGGTTTACGGAGAAGCGTCTCTCTTTTTTAAAAAAAAAATTGGATTTTTTAATGTAACTATAACAAACCTTCTTCAAGCAAAGAGTAGATATTTCCACATATAAAAATGAATTTTTGTGTGGTAGTGATTCAAATGTCTTTCTTGGACTGGTGAAAAGAGTTTATATATATATATATATATATATTGCATCATTGGAACAACTATAATCTCTTACTACACACACACACACACACACACACACACACACATATATATATATATATATATATATATATATATATATATATATATATATATATATATTTCACAGTCCTATGGGTAAAAGAGAAACTCGGATGAGCTCCACCACGGAATATGTGATCGAGCGGCGCTATATCGAGTCTAATTCATCACTTCTTCGTCACCGAGGCTCGTTGGTACAGTTGGTATGGCGTTTGCCGGATAACGTAATTATTCGAGTTTCAATTCTCGGTAGTGGATGCGCACTGCTGAGGAGTCCCATATATAAGACGAAAAGGCCGTCCAGTTTTTTTTGCATTCTGTTGAGGTTTCTTCTAGACTCGATGAATTATTTAATTATAATTATCTCAAATCCTCCTAATTTCTTATATATATTTATATACATACATACATACATAATTATATATATATATATATATATATATATATGTATGTATATATATATATATGTACTTATATATATATATATATATATATATATATATATATATATATATATATATATATATATATATATATATAGTAAAGCTAATAATCCGTTGGTAGATAATCCAAAATTACATCATATGGGGAACAGACATATTTCAACCGAGGAAAACTTCGTGAGTCTTATTCAAACCGGAATCTCTTGTCTGATTTACATATATGCATAAATTTGAACTATACATGCATACATACATATATATATATATATATATATATATATATATATATATATATATATATATATATATATATATATATATATATATTGCTCTGTTCGTATGTCTATGTATGTGTTCAAACATTCATGTAGCATAGTCTAAAGCAAACCTAGATGAATGGGAAACTCTCTAGGGTTCAGATTCATTGCACCAGCGAACAGCCCCCGCGACTAACTTCCGAGTAATTGTTCTGTTTCAAACATACAACCAATATAATCTCTCTCTTTATATGTTTTTATGTCTGCAGAATTATGCCTGGCCCTCTGTTTTTAAATTTAAAGATAATCACTCAAGCGGCCACTAAATGATATATAACTTCTTAGTTGAGATAACGACGTCCTTACAGCTTTTTTTACGACGAATTTATTCCTATTTCTAGGTTTATCAAGATAAAGCATTTGAATTATGCTCATAATTTAGATTGTAAATGCGCACGCACAATACCCATAGCTGAGTATCTCCTCATATGTATGCGCATCAGAGTATACACAAATCGACGATTAGGTTAGGATTTTTGGTGCCAACGACGCGGCCAGTTTAGTACAGAGGAAAGCAAATATCAATATATTAAATAAAAAATTAAATAGATAAGATAATAAAAAACAGTCTTTCCGTTTTGCATCCGGTAAATTTGCACCTTCTTGGCTTTTCCTGTTGTCTGATTGATTGCTGTTTTAAAATAAATGAGAAATAGAATAACAAAAATATAAGAACGTGATAAACATTTAAAAGTGGATGAGAGTAAATAAAAAGCCGTGACGCAGAGAGGCAGACAGACAGAAAGAGAAAGAGATGAGATAAGTAAGGAAGTGAATTGACTAAAGAGAAAAACCGGAAATGACGTCATGATGAAAAAGAGACAGAAAACAAAATCAAACTCATATAAAGATCCCATGATAGATTCTCTATTTGGGTCAGACGTTGCTGACCAAAATGATTCAAATAAATTTGAGATTTAAACGGATCACCCACCGGATTAAGATGATGAAATCTGGTCAGAAGACTGGATGTGGTAGTAATAAAGAAGATAAAATGCTAGACAGTGAATTTAATTGTAGAAACAGAAAATAGAGAATAAGCCTGAAAGAAATTGTGAAAACACTGGTATGTAAGACAGTGCAAGTCGTCAGCATAACACTGGGAACGGTTTCGAAAATCTTAGGAAAAATGGTAGAAGATAGGGAAATTAGCTTAATCTGGAACGCACACCAGGCATTTATATTCTATGTCTGATCATGAGCTGTTGTATTGTCCGAATGTTTGCTTTAATTTCTAATGAAAAGAAACACAAAAATTGCCCAACATTTAGATATTTTTTTATTAATTTGGTCCTAAGCCTTTGGCTCACATAACTTTGAGGATGCTCATGTGACGAGAAATCCAAATGTTGGACAATTTTTGTGTATATATATATATATATATATATATATATATATATATATATATATATATATATATACTCACACACACACACATACACATATACCCGGCCTTTTGAACAGAAGTCGAGAATTATCTCTTGTTTCATGTTTAGGATTGGGTTTCCAGTTCCTTCTAAAGTCTTTTCATTCTATTTAACTCTCAGTAGCGTGTTGCGTTTTAGTGGCATTATCACCTTGCTTGAGTTGAAGTGATATATATATATATATATATATATATATATATATATATATATATATATATATATATATATATATATATATATATATATATAAATTATGTTTCGCTAAACTAATGTATTTTGAGCAAGCTCCTTTTTTGATTGCAGTGGCCGATATCGATCGACAGGCAATTATTATTATTATTATCATTATTATTATTATTATTATTAATAATAATAATAATAATAATAATAATAATAATAATAATAATGGTGATAATAATAATAAAAAACTCCGAGTAGATAAGTAAAGATTTTATATATTTATTATTATTATTTTTATTTTCTTTGATATCTGGCGTTTACACATTTCTTTCCGCCCCCCCCCCGCCCCCAGGAACCTAAGGTTAGAAATGGCATCATGACACTTTCCACTGCAAAAAATAAAAAATAAAAAAAATAAAAAAAAATAAAATAAAAAAATAATTACATAGATAAAGCCCTTCGTAAAGTGTGGGCTGTACTTGTCAGAACAATTTTTTGTATCTCTTTGAGGCATGGACTTCCAGGGATCCCTTCAATTATTATTATTATTTATTTTTTTTGAGTGAAATTTTCTCTATTTATAGAGTTCTCAATATTGTGGATAGATATACGGAAGCAATAAACATACAGATAGTCACACACTCACACACACACAAACGCACACGCACACGCGCATACACACACTCATATATTCAGTTGTTTAATAGTATATATAAATAGATTGAACATATAAATAGATTGATTAATGAACACTGTTCGTTATAATTTTTAACCCTGCTGCATCAATGAGAATGTAACTTTGTTTTCATTTGTAGTGTTTAATCACTGTCTGGTCTATTAGCTTTCATAGGTTTGTTAGTTTGATTAACAAAATGCTTAAGAATAGTGACTTCACAGCCTTCTGCTATTGATATATGTTAATTGATTTGTTTAACGGCATATCAACTCCTTATGGGTCATTTAATGCCCAAATTGAATTATCTTAGGAGCTTTGAAGTAATAAAAACATGTTATTCTGCTTTCACAATTGAATACATGGTAGATGATACTCAGCTTTTGTATGAACATAATTCGATTTAAGAAATTGTAGGATATTATAAGGATTAATGTCATGGAAGTTTAGGTTGGTTGATTTTGTTTAAAGGCATATCAACACCTCTGTGTGTTATTTAATGTCGAAATGTAAATAATTTGAACAATTTTATGGCTTCAGCGAAATATATTTGAACGCAATTATATGCATTCGGCTACAGATAAGACGTATTGCTGGTCATGTATTTTCTGTCTTTTTTTATATAAAAATGTATTGCTGGTATTTTTATATGAAAATGTTTTTTTATATTTTCATAGTGTTTTTGCTTGGGGGACTCATTATTTTCCTATAACTGGGACCCTAACAGATGCTACCACCCCATGATCAGGGTGGACCTGGGAACAACAGCAAATAAGAGGCTTCTCAAAAGATCCAATCTCCCAATCACATGCCTTGATGTTGGATGTAGTTTATCGCCATACCCAGGACTGATTGGTATATGGTGTTCATGCTGTGATACTGACATATGTTCCAATGAATATAATGTCCAATTTTATCATGTAGATCTTCGTATTCATTCCGTGTCAAGATTGGACAAACAAACACCAAGTGCTCTATAGTCTGAACAGATTTATATGTAAGAACAATTCAAGAAACGGATTTCTTTATAGCAGTATCTCTTCGAGAGAAGCTATCTTACGCCAAGGGAGCCAAATTAGGGTGACTTAAAAGAAGTTATCAGTAACGGATGCATTCTCGTATATCGTCAATGCATCTCAAATTAAAGGCGTCAAAAAGTAGGGGAGAGAGAGAGAGAGAGAGAGAGGACGACAACGGGGGGGGGGAATGATGTCAAAGGGTGAAATGTAGAAATGAGAATGAATGTTTGAGGGTAGGTGGGGAATGAATGGGGAACGAGTTGTGTTGGGAGGAAATGGTGGTTTTGGGAAGACAATTACTTTCATTTTCAAGAGGAGAAAAAGAGGAAAGTAGGAAAAGATTGGGGAAAAAGGAAAATAAAAGAAAAAGACAAGGAAAGGTTAAGTAAGAAAGAAAAGGAAAAGAAAGTGAGGAAGAAAAGGAAAAAAAAGAAAAGAAGGTGGGGAAGAAAATGAAGAGTGAAAGGAAAGGAAAGGAAAAAGAAAAGAAAAGGAAAAAAGGTGTGGAAGTAGAGGAAAAGAAAAGGAAAAAGAAAGTAGGAAAGGAAAGAAAAAGAAAAGGAAAAGAAAGTGAGAAAGAAAAGGAAAAGAAAAGAAAAAGTAGACGTAAAAAAGAACAAATTCTGTCTGAATTTCTCGGATAAGGAGTTTTCATCATTTACAAAATTTGCAGTCAAACTAATTCCATCGTTTTTGTTTGTTATCACAACGTTTCAGCCATTACGCCCTTCGGCCATCGCTAAGTAACAATTGTGTGTGAGGGGATGTGATATGTGTGAAGTAGTGAGAGAGAGAGAGAGAGAGGGGTTGAATTGTGAAAGAAAGAGTGTGCGTGAGTGCGTGTGTGTGCGAGAGAGAGGATAAGAAAGTGTTCGTGTGAGATAGATAGATAGGATGATGAACGCGCATGTGTGTGCGAAGATGAGTGAGTGTGTGGGGGAGAGTGAGGTTGATGAGTGTGTGTGTGTGTGTGTGTAAGAGAGAGAGAGAGAATAGCTGATAAGAACGAATGTGTGTGAGACAGAAGATGAGTGCGTCTGTGTGTGTGTGTGAGAGAGAGATTGAGAAAGTGAGAGAGATTGATAAGCGCCAAGTGTGTGTGAAGATGAGTGCGTGTGTTTGTGTGTGTGCGCAAGAGAGGTGGATGAGTGTGTGTGTTTGTGTGTGATGGGAGAGAGCGAGAAAGAGATAGAGATAAAATGGTTGAATATAGTGCATGTGAAAGAAAAAGGTTGATGAGAGTGTGTGTGAGAGAGTGAGTGAGGATGCGTGTGTGCGTGAGAGAGAGTTGTTGATGAGTGTGTGTGTGAAAGAGTGTTGGTGTGGGTCTGAGAGGGACGTAGAATAGTGCGTGTGGGAAAGAGAGAGAGAGAGGCTGATAAATGTGCGTGTGTATTCAAATTAATAGCTAGCTTTGGTTAAGAACACTAGGCCGTTGATTTCATCAGGGGGGACCTTCGGCTTGGTTTTTGACTTCTAGGAAGGGCCTCGGCGCAACGATGCCGTATCGTCATTCCTTTGGCTGCATACGTAGTTACGGAGCCCAGTCTACCAATTATTCTTGATGACCGTTAAAACTACAAGAAGGTTCCCCCGCCTTTGTTGTTTCTTTTAATCAACCAGCTTCTTCACTGATGATCCAGTCGATCATGCGATAAGTAGTGCTGATTTACATAGTACCTGCATCACTCGTAGAACGGGTGTGGGAATTTTATCAACGCCGATACAACACCGCCGATTCATCACCGGCCAAACGGTGTTAGCTGTACTAGCGTGTACATCTTTTAGATCGGCTTTGAGTCGTAGATATTTTGAAAGTTCGTATGCTTGTCTTAGTGATTTATTAATTACTATTGACTAATTAGTTGGCTAACTGGTGTATAATTTTTAAACTTTTTATCACACTGAAAAATGGAAATTATTACAGGAAAAAAAAAATTGAACGCGAAAACCATTTATTTGTATTTGATAATATTAGTAAAAGATTCTTTTTTTAAGTTATGTTTTAAAAACGATCCTTTATAAATTACTTTTATTTGTTTCTAAAAAGTCGACGAAAAGATTTCATAGTTTGCATGTCATTGAGTTGGCGGTGTTGAATTGGCGGCGTTGAGTTGGCGATGTTGCGTCAGCAGTATTGAGTCGGTAGCGTTGAGTTAGCGGTGTTGAGTCGGCTACGTTGAGTTGGCGGTGTTGAGTCGGTGGCGTTGAGTTGGCGTTGTTGAATCGGCAGTGTTGAGTCGTCCTGCATATCCTGTAAGATGACCTGACGTAAAGACACTTCAGACGCTTGGAACTTCTGCATCAATTTAACACATAACCATATTTCTTCGTTTGGAATAGGAATCAATCTTTTTACTGGCAATTTGTTGGTTTCATAACAGGGACACTGCTCGAAGGAACTGCAGAACAAAGTGCTCGCTCCTGGGCCGGCTACAATTGCAGATGGAAGTTTTTATTCCTTGTCATACCTTTGAGTCATTTGTTGCTACATATTTTAATGCCATTGCACGTTACATAAAATATCAGTGTAACGCAAAATATATTCCTCAATTTAAAACATATTTGCAAAAACCTTTATAATAATCAACAAATGAAGGTTGGTAATAACAGATTTTTTTGTTTCCGTTGTTGACTTTTGCGTGATGGATTTGCGGAAATACACTTCCAGACAATTAGGGACGTTTGGTCTAAATACTAACCCGAAGGCAGGAAAATGGATTCATGACCGCAGGATTCTTGTCTACGAAATCGAGCACCGAGGTAATAAAATTGTTTTAAATAATAATCGATATATATTTTTATTAATGTCATTGTCTCTTCTGTCCCTTTGCTGCAAGAATTTTGGGGGCTAAGTTACGATTTGGATTTGAGTCCTCCGATGTTTGGTTGGTTGGTTGGTTAAGATAAGACATGTTAAGTAAAAACATGTGGCGCACACAAAGTTCCATAATTCAAAGTTTTGTAATACAAAAGTAAGCGAGTAATTTTCCAGATTTTGTTTTATCTGTCTATATTTCTGAGATGAGATATTGTTTTTATTTACATTATTTGGAATGTTGTCATCTTTATTGCCATATTCACGATATACATACGCTCCGGACTTCTTCGAGTGATTGGAATTTTGAACTGAAGTCTTTATTTGCTCCACCGGGGTAGATTGTTTATCAAACAAGTTCAACAATTGAAATATATGGGAAGTGTTTTAAGAAAGAGCGTAAATTGCGACACTGAACTCCGAAGGCGCGCATTGGGATAGCGCAAGAAGCCAAACAAAAGCAAATGATTACGAAACAGGAAAATTTCGTTAGAAACGAAGAACAAAGTTTCGTAATATCAGTCCTCGTATGCGGCAGTGAATATCGGACAATCTCCTCACAGGCGAAGACACATATACGAACAGAAATATAGTTCTACCGAAGAAGAGTGAGAATACCATGGACTGAACATTTGAGCAGCGACGAAGTTTTAGAGAAAATTGAAACAAGAAGAAGAAGAAGAAGAAGAAGAAGAAGAAGAAGAAGAAGAAGAAGAAGAAGAAGAAGAAGAAAAAAGAAGAAGGAGGAGGAGGAGGAGGAGGAGAAGAAGAAGAAGAAGGAGGAGGAGGAAGAGAAGAAGAAGAAGAAGAAGAAGAAGAAGAAGAAGAAGAAGAAGAAGAAGAAGAAGAAGAAGAAGAAGAAGGAGGAGGAGAAGAAGAAGGAGGAGGAGGAAGAGAAGAAGAAGAAGAAGAAGAAGAAGAAGAAGAAGAAGAAGAAGAAGAAGAAGAAGAAGAAGAAGAAACATAATTTCTGTTAATACTGTGCTCAATAGCTGTATAGAATAATAATGAATGTTAACGATACTTTTCGAAGGTCGACTCAGAGTTTCGTGATTTATCGCTTCTCAGGACCCAGGCAGAAATGATTGTATGATTACAGAATATATATATTATTTTATGAAGTGAATTTTCAAATTTAAAATTGTCTACACTTACAACTGTCAGTCGGCTGCTTTATGTGTTTGGTTATGTATTTTTAAGTAAATGTGTGTGGAGGGAAAAAAAAGAAGCAATTCCAGCTGAATCCGCTGCCTGCTGCCAATTCTCTTAGAAAAAGTGACAGGAGTGAACAAATATGTCATGAATATAATAAAGCAAATGATATGCACTTTTAACTTTGCGTCATTCATTGCAGTGTTTGCATGCATTTTTTGAAAGCCGCCTGTGAATAGATAATCAAGTTTTAACTTACAACCGGCTTGGATTGTTCTTGACAATTTGTCCCCGACACGAGTATAGAATGACACTTAGGAAATCGGTCAGCTAATGATATCCACAGCAACTGACGACAGAATCTCATTGCAAAACGGCACCTGCAGCCGTTCAACATTTATCTAACCGTTACATTGACGCCATTGACGGTGTTGACCTAAAAACATCGTTCTAAATATGACTTGGGAACATGGCATTATAGATATGTATTAAACATATTCTGTCACAAGACTAATTTTCTTGAGTGACCATGATCGGCCAGCGGAGTCGTTCATAGCGTGTGACGCTGTAGGGAAATACCCAAAACGTTACCAATTAAAATTGAATTGACGAAACTGTTTGGGAGTCATCGATGTTTACCCAAAGTCAGAAATCATAAAATTGTTACAATAGCAAATAGTTTGACTATGGTTTAGTTTCATTTAGACGGGATAGTTGGAATAAAAGGGGTCGCTGGAATTTTAAAATAATCTAAGCACCATTTTCAGTAATGACTATCTAAAAGTAAGGGGTGGTAAGAAACTGGTTCGATGGTTGGAAGATAGATATCCAATAAAGAATAATCGTTCCTACCCTTCTATTTGAGAATGAAAGATAACTTACTTTATATTTGTTATGGTAATTTACCCACGCACCCATGGACTCTACCACCTATAAATAGGAGCAGGTATTGCCTTTTGGTGAGGAAAGTTTCCAGCAGTCAGCTCTGACACTCGGACCGAACATTCTTGCTGTAACACTCTCGTTTGTATATGTTTGTATTACTGTTTCCGTTAATATATTTGTTTAACTCAATTCCTCTCTTTGTGTTTTTATTTCTGGTCCGAACCAGGCCACAAAATTATTGAACGCTATTAATCATCAATGTAAAAATATTGGTTTGTGGTAAATAGCATCACCAAACCACTATTTATTTTAATGATACATTCTCCTGTTGAAGAGATATCAATAAAGTAATAATATTTTAATTTAATATCTGTCTATATTTCTGAGATGAGGTATTATAACATTATTTATATTCTTCGGACTATTGACCTCATCTTTGTTGTCATATTCACGACATTTCGGCCGTTGTACGCTCCAGCCTTCTTCAGGTGATATACATTGGAAAGGGTGATCACCTGAATTACTAAAAGTTACTTGAGTTACTAAAAGGGAGATAATTGAAACTGAGATCTCCGGAAGAGGCATGGCACGTAGAACTAGAACAGTCTATCCCGGAAACGAATAAAAAATTCCAGCGTATATCAACTGTACAAAACCGGAGTGTACAACGGCCTACAATGTACATAATGTAAATGTTTAAATTTAAATTACACCATAAGCCTTCATTTAAAGAAAGATTTTGTTAAATCAATTACTAAGTCATCTTTGTTTTTAAATCTTTTTCCTACAAGCAAAACAATGAAGTCACTAAGATGCAAGGGGTTACTGAGTGTGAAAGAATATGGGGAAAATAAAAACTGTATTAACCTTGGATTTCCGTAAATGGATAGTTCTCTGGTACCTGTTTTCCACAACAACTGAGATACAACTGCGTCACACCGCGTGCTACACACCCTCACTGAGTCAAGAGTGTAGTGGAAAGGAGTAACTGCCATAATTTTACTAATTCCCCATATAAAAAGTCATTTCGTCCCAAATGTTGCCTCCCAAAACTATAAAAGTGAATGTCGTGAAAGATAAAAAATGGCTGTCATAAACAATTTAATCCAAAAAACTAAATTAATGTCATCATGTAAAACAAGAAATTATGTTTTTAAGCATCCCATACCAAGCAAGGCAGTAAAGCCACTAAGATGCAGAAGGGGTGTTACTGAGTGTGAAAGAATATACAGTGTGTCCATTTGCGATTAAAATAATTTGTAAAAAGGATTAGAAAGAAGTAAATCTATATTTGTAAAGGTTTTATTTAAGTTTCCACATGTCCACCATCATTAGCAATACAAAGGGTAATACGATTTTGCAGTTCATGGAAAACATTTGCCAACTGATTTACAGTAATGCCCGAAATCACATTAGTTATTTTAGCTATACTTAAAACTAGGTACATTAAACTTTATAACATTTTTACAGATTATTTCTATCGCAAATACAAATAAAGTTATAAATTTTTTTAAAGTGCACCTGAACTTTATGGACACCGTGTATGAAAAAAAATATTAAGAAGCGAGAACAATAAAAAAAAACAGGACAACTTTCTCGAATTAAAACCAATAACAAATCCTAAACTTCATTCTTTTATTGTCCTTTCACCTCACTAAAGTCTTCTCTTTCTATTCACACTATTGACATTCTTCAGACAGATGTCCTCATCTTTATTGTCATATTCAGTGGATAAAAACGTTAGGATGAGGTAATCCAGTGACTGGACCCAAAGAGTCGTGAGTTCAATAACTGGACACAGTGAACAAAAATTTGAAGAGTTGAATTACTAAATAAAATTAACTGAAATTGAGATATCCAGAAAAGGCATGGCACGTGGAACTAGAAGAAACTACCCCCGTGGACTAAATAAAGATTTTGGTTCGAAATTTCAACGTATATCAGCTGAAGAAGGCCGAAATATCGTGAATATGACCCAAAGATGAGGACAACAGCCCGAACAATGTAAATAGTTACAATAAAATATAGAAATATAGACAGATCTTCTCATTGACTTTTACTTCCAGTAACTTATGTCTTAGTGGCATTATCGCCTTTACTTGGGGTGAAATGATTAAAAAGATGTTTGTCGATAATTTATTCAGATAAAAAGTTATGGAATTATAGCCAAAAGATATCGATGAGCTATTTGACAAGGCACAGCGAATAATAATGAAGATATAATTGAATAAAATCTAATTGTAATTTATGTTTTGAAGAATTAAATTAATGAGCAAAAAGAAATTATTTACATTATTCAGATTATTGTCTTTGTCCAAGTTCACCACCGCCTTAACCAGGTATTGAACTCACACTCTTTGGGCCCTGTCACTGGATCTAACACCCTTATCAACTGTGCTGTGTGGATAAAGACCTTAGTTAGATCCAGTGACAGGACCGAAAGAGTGTGAGTTCAATACCTGGTTAAGGCAGTGAAGAACTTTCAGAGGGGAATTAACAGGAGATAACTGGCATCCATTATACATGGCACGTGGAACTAGAACAGTCTACCCCAGTGAGCAGAGGTTCAGTTCGATATTCCAACCACCTGAAGAAGGCCGGAGCGTACAACGGCCGAAACGTTGTGATAAACATGGCGACAAAGATGAGGACAATAGTCCGAATAATGTAAATAGTGTACATAACACCTCATCTCAGAAATATAAACAGATAAAAAAGAAATTATTGCCGACTCAACCTGATGTATAAATAATAAAATAGCTTTTGGCCTATCAGTCCTTTTCTTGCAAGCGCTAAATAAATGCTTAATTTTCATGCTACTATATATTTGCCTAAAATGCATCAATTGCCAATTGTAATCAGTGTATAATCCAGCAAATGAATTATTCTTCATCGCCATATTCACTAATATAGTTTATGAACGCTTCTTGTAAGCGTTTTCTGGACTTCCCAGTTTTCATATTCATTTCGCTCTCAATGGTAGGCATATTCAAAATGCCTCAAGCTGGCTTCTCCTTGTCGGTGACAAAACATTATTGATCAAATGTTCGTGGAAGAAATAAAAGATTGAATATATTCAAGGATTGGGTGCTGTTTTTACTGTTATTATGCTACGAATGAATTGTGACTGGCTGGGCTTTTTGTCAGTCGCTTCTGAGCTGTTTTTGATTCTAACAAGTAAATGAAATGAATTGTAATAAATGACACCGCGGAGGAAAAAAATTACATGCGTTGTGAACAAGAAGGAAATTAACTATGCCAGCTTTTTTCCTCCTGTAATTGTAAACGCTTCTTGTAAAGATGCTTCGTTTCGTGCTGAACAATCTTTTGTAAAATGCATTTGGTAAAATGGAAGATGCTATTTTAAAAGAAGACTCTTCAAGTGCATCTTGAAGACACTTTTATTTCGCTAGAGTTACAATGCAAAAAGCCTCTGTCAATATATTTTTACGCAAAGTTAAAGTTATATTTGGGAAAAGATTTGCTTTGTGAACGACGCAGCTCCAATTATGTTGCTTTCCGATAACACATACATCTGTCTATGTCAATAGAGAGTTTTAAAACGTCCACATGTGAACAATGGCTGCATTCTATCAATAAAAATCATGATTACCAATCTTTATATGTAGAAATGCTACCTCTTTAACATCTATACCTGCAGTGAAAGGGATCAAATTATTGGTCAATCTTAAGGACGACAGCAATGTGTGGCTCACTTCGCAGTGCCGACATTAAGGAGGCGACAAATAAAATCTGGTCATATATACAGTGTGCACTGGGACACAATGGAAACGGGCTTGCCAGTACTAAAAATAAGAATTAGACATGATATCCTTAGCTAGATCGATTTATCGTGGTATTACACTCAATTTGAAAGTTAGGCTTTGGCATGATAAATAATATTACAAAATATTTTTTCAAAACCATTAAAGTTTTGAGGGGAAATGAGTTTAAATATTAAGTTTAGGTTCAACATATGAGCGTTAGAATTTTATTCCGGCTATAAGTGAACGCCTTATAGTAGAAACTTATAAAATCTATAATTTAAATATATGCATTTGGTTTTAAATTAAATGGGATAATAAATTCCATAATCAAAAACTGTATATATTCAACATGAAGATAGTCGACCGACACAAAGTATATTGCATTAAAATAATTTACAGCACAATTCTTTCACCTTTCTTCCAGAGATTATTCTTTTCTCAGTATTAAAGTCAGATGAATTGGAGGTGTGGGAAGAGGCTATGAAACTTTTTTGTCAAATAGATAAATAAACGTTTATTTACATTTCTTAATCAGGTTCACCTCGAGCAAGGTATTAAAGCTACTGAAACGCAAGGGGTTACTTGGTGTGGAAGATCAGAAAAAAGAGCCACCACCAAGGAGCGAGTACTGAGGAAAACTAAATCAGGAGGACAGTAAATAGCGATTGACATTGCATTTAAATGTTTGAAGATTAAAGTTGGCTGGAAATCATGTGGCCGGAAGGGAATTCCGCCAGCGAGAAGTGCGAGAAAAGAAACTGTTAGCATAGAACTTACGGTTATATCTATACAATTCGACTTAATTAGTTATGTCAGTTTACAAGACGAATTTCAAATTTATTTCCAAACCATCAGTATAACCCGTCTTTCACCGGGTCTTTCATTACTGGGAATTTTTGCCATTCAATTGAAGCAGTTTAAGTTTAAAGTCAGCCCTCCCGAAAATCAGTATTACTAACAACAATTGGGTGTAGATGGGGCACATCCCCAAATGGGGGAATAACAATTTGAAGGGGATGCACTGAAAAGCGCCGTTTTTGCGTTGTCAATCTTGCAAGGAAGGAACCTCTTCCAAGGACTGTCATAATACTAATATACGATGATTTTTATTTATAATATCTATTTGTTTTATAATTCTAATAATTTTTTGCGTTAGATTTCAACTCTTTAAATTGGTTTTACGCTTTTTGCCATTGATTTTTGCGCAAAGTGTAAAAAATCAGTTTTTTTCGATTTTTCACCTTCAAGGTTGTAATTTTTTCCAGACAATTTGGACTCAAAACCGTCACTGAAGAATTATCTATCAAACAAAAAAAATTATCGAAATCGGATGAAAACTATAGAAACGCATAAACAACATCCAATCACACGCGCGCGCACACACACACACACACACACACACACATATACATACATACACACACACACTTTTTGAGAATTATAGATATAAATAATATTATTGTAATAATTTAAACTATTTTTATTAAAGATTTTATGAAAGAACAGATAGTAAATAGTAAAACGTTGCTGAGATTTATAATGACAGGAAGTAGTGGAGAGCCAATGTTGCCAACAATTTGGACTCAAAACCGGTACTGAAGAATTATCTATCGAACAAAAAAAAAATTATCGAAATCGGATGAAAACTATGGAAACGCATAAACAACATCCAATCACACGCACACACACACACACACACACACACACACACACACACACACACACACACACACACACACACACACATACATACATACACACACACACTTTTTGAGAATTATAGATATAAATAATATTATTGTAATAATTTAAACTATTTTTATTAAAGATTTTATGAAAGAACAGATAGTAAATAGTAAAACGTTGCTGAGATTTATAATGACAGGAAGTAGTGGAGAGCCAATGTTGCCAACAATTTGGACTCAAAACCGGTACTGAAGAATTATCTATCAAACAAACAAAAAATTATCGAAATCGGATGAAAACTATGGAAACGCATAAACAACATCTGATCACACACACACACACATACATACATACATACATATATACATAGATACACATTTTGAGAATTATAGATATAGATATATCATAATAATATAAACAACTATAGGTAAATTTTCAAATATAAGTATTTTTTGTTTCAGAAGTAGCGAGCCACCAAAGAAGAGATTTAAAAATTACATTCATCACCTCTGAAACATTTGGTCAAATTTGATCAACCTTTCATAAAATGGAGTTTGTGAACTTGCGCTTGAAGAATGTCTTTTAAATAATGAGATGCAAGATGGTCTGATGAATAAAACGATGTTGGAATTACCAACTGCACATTCGCAAGATGTGGAAAGAGCAGGTCAATTAACAACTGCAGCTTCACAGATTTTACATGGACAAAAAGCAAGGCACGCGCACATTATTAATAAATCCTTGTGCCATCCATTGTTTCTCAACCTACACTTGTAGAATGATTAAATGTCGGGTGACGCCCTTTAAATTTTAATAGAGAAATTAGTCATAAAATTTGAGAATATGAAATTTTGGTTTAGCATTCCCCAAAACGAGTGATGTGGGGATAAAGTTTTCATTTAAAGGGATTTATAAATAAACTGCTATTTTTGAGAGGCCGATAATCACCTATTTAAATTCGTTGAGGAAGTCAAATGGAAAATGATTATCCACTCCTTCTTAAAGATTAAGGAATTTAGTATCCATTTTAAAATATCAAATAACAAAGACTTGAATTAGACGTGAAAGCCATGTACTTGGTGTGTCTAGCTTTTTAAAAAATAAAGATTTGTTTAAATATAAAAATAATTCATGAATTACTTTTCTGTTAACTTGCACCTAGCTACCTTTCAGATTGTATGAGTTCGACAGGGCGGCCCGGTGGAGAAACGCGGGTGCCATCAAATAAGACATTCATCTACTTTTCATCATGGAAATTATACAGAATAATTTAGCTATATTACGATGTAATAAGTTATACTGTGCAGTAGTTAAAGTAATGTTAGTGATTTTCAGTAAACAATGAAAATTTTAAATACTTTGTCTGATAATTTGTGCCCCCGCAATATTGATGTGTTATATACACTTTTATCTACACTATTTACATTATTCTGACTATTGTCCTCATCTTTGTTACCATATTTATCACAACGTTTTCGGCCTTCTTCAGGTGGTTGAAATGAGCCGACCAAGCATAGAAATAAATACAATATAGGAACCAGAATTAAGGAGGAGTGCCAGAGAAAAGCAATAATAACAGCGAAAAAGCAATATGAGCTATGGTAAAAAACATGCAATAATAACAGTAAAAATTGCAATATGAGCACTGGTAAAAGAGGGTTGCTGAAGGATTAGGTTTATAATACCCAGAAATTCAAACACAGATGTCCTCAAGGTCGCATGGCACAGTGGATAAAGGCGTTAGTTAGATCCAGTGACAGGACCAAAAAAGAGTGTGAATTCAATACCTGGAGAAGGCGGTTTAGAACTTGGAGAGGGGAATTAACAGATAACTGAAATCAATTAGACATAGCACATGGAACTAGAGCAGTCTACTCCAGCGAACGAAATAAAGGGTTCAGTTCAACATTCCAACCACCTGAAGAAGGCCGGAGCGTACAACGGTCGAAACGTTGTGATATGACATTAGATGAGGACAGTAGTCCGAATAATGTAAATAGTGTAAATAACATCATCTCAGAAATATAGACAGACACTTTTATCCATTTTTGTTTTTTATTAATTATAATCTAACAAATGATCTAACAAATTTTATTCATTGAGTAGCCATTTTTATAATTTTTTACAACTGATTTACACATTTACTTAACAAATACAGTAAAAAAAATTGCATATTTTGCTTGTGGGGATTCATAATTAGAATTCTAGCTTGAATATATTTTCCATTAAATTAATCTAATACAAAAGATATCAACTTTATTTGGATTTATTCTTAAAATCGAAAATCTTTTTAAAGTCAGTTTGTAAGTAACAACCTGTAGAAATTAGGTACAATTTTTCAGGCGATTTTTAAACTAAATGCTCAAAAATTGGTAAAAGCTATGAATCTAATTTTCGGTACCGATACTTATTACATAAAACCTCAGCTTTCACATTGAGCGCAATGTTGATTTTCTAAAAACGATAAAATATAAACCTGCCCTGATGGCCAGTAGAACGAGAACAGTCTACCCCCCCGTAGATTAAATAAAGCTTCCAGTTTAACAATTCCCTGCAGGTTACCCAGATCGATATCCACCTGATGAAAGCCGGAGGGTACAACGACCGAAACGTTGTGATGGCAACAACAAAGATGAGGACAATAGTCCGAATGTAAATAGTGTAAATAATCAACCATTTGATTTGCTAATATTGTATAAGCATCTTCTTACTTTCGAAGTTAAAGAAAACGCATTCAGGTGGCGAAAAATCAGCGTTTTGTTTTCTTAGATAGCATTTAGTTTTAAGCAAGGATCGCTTTTTTAAAAGATATGTGTTTTTACTAAAGAACACTGAGAATGCCATGTAGAAAGCATCTGTTCATCGAGGCTGTTTTAAGGAGAATAGGGACTACAATGAAGCTGGTGGTAAATATCAAAAAGTGATTTGGTGGTACATAATGAGAAAAGCAGGCTTGGATAATTTAAAACTCACAGGGCATATTGAATAGAAAGGAAACAGAGGTAAACAGCTAATTACCAATGAATTTGCTGATGTGGATAGCAAAGCCGTTATGCGATCCTTTACCTTTACAAGAGCCAGATCAAGCCGAAAATGGTTACTGTTTTCATATTTATGCGAGAGCTTTCCAGAACTCATTTTCCAGTTTCGATAGAGCTCAAAATTGTTTCAGAGCCCTTGTGAGTGACGAATTATTTCCCCTCTCTCTATCTGTCTCTCTCAGGCAGATTTTTTTAAGGCAATTCACCTCAAGCAAGGCGGGAGTGCTGCTAGCACGCAAGGGGTTACAGAGGATTGAGAACAAGAGTAAAGATGCTTGTTTGAGGGAAGGATACAGAGAAGGACGGAGTACAAGCTCAGGGTGCCAGGTGTCGATTGACATTACATTTGAATATTTGAAAATTATAGTCTTTGGGGAAGTTCCACAGACGGGAAGTGCGGACGAAGAAGCTGTTTGGATAGAAGAGACGGTTATATTTAACCGTTTTGACAGTGAAAGAGTGGGACCGAGAGGCCAACCTAGTAGCTCGCTTAAATTCATGTAGTCTGGGAACCAGCGAAAGTAACTCGTCGGAACAGTTGCCGTGAAAAAACTTGTAGAAGAGACAGAAGGAGGCCACAACACGTCTGTGGGATAGCGATTGTAGACTAGATGCCAGATCAGGACCTATCATCTTGCATATTCAGCTCTGGATTTTGTCAAGGACGTCGAGACGTACAGCGGGAGCACCAGACCATATATAACAGCAATATTCCATGCAAGGACGGATGGTTGTGTGGAGAGCCTCTCACTGCTCTATCGCTAATTCCATGGAAAGTACTCGGATGTACTACAGTCCTTGTTTCACGTTAAGAAGCTGTTCGAGTGGAACTTACTTATCACCGATGGAATACGGATAGAATAGGGGTTTTTGTTACAATGTGCGTGTCATGGCGGGTCCTAGCCGTGAGGGTTAGAACTGGTGGTACCAAGGAATGCAGTTCGTCCGAACGTTCGAAACTCTCTCCTTCTGATTGTAAGCCTCCTACTACTTTTTCCTATTCCTATTTGCCGTCTCTGATCTTGATTGGGATTAACCACATCTCGGCCGCTTCTATTTTCTTTTTAGCTGAATATCACTTCTCAGCATTCACTACCAATATGCAATGATAATTATTACATGGCATTTAATCAAGTGTAAAATGTGACACCGAGAGCCGAACACACATTCGACTAGCAACAAAAAAAAAGAATCATTCCAAAAGCTGAGAAACGGAAAAAAAATTGTTTAGTGCTGGATTGCTATGTCTTATCCATCATCATCATTAGTGAATGCTCGACAATCTCCTCACGGATGAGGAGGAAACTGGAGGAAGAGAATATGTGGTTCTATAGAAGGATGCTGAAAAATCTATGGACGAAGCGAATAAGCAACAAGGAAGTCATAAAGAAAATGGCAAGAGAAAGAAAACTTCAACTCAGAATCATGAAAAGACAGCTGAAATTCATTAGGCAAATAACGAGGAAGACAGGCTTGGAAAACTTAACACTTACGGGAAATATTGGGGGCAAGAGAAATTGGGGAAGGTAGTGAGTTGGTTGATTTTGTTTAGCGGCATATCAACCTCCAAGGGATATTTAATGCTGAAATTTAAATATTTGGTATGTTATTTTATACTTTCAGGTAAAAGGTATTTTTTTAAAAATATGCATAGTTTTTAGATCATAAAATGTATTGCATGTACTTTTCCTATAAAATATTCTGTTTATTTTTGTTTAGTGGTTGACTATTAGCCCACAGATGGGACCCTTAAAATGTGCAATCACCACGAAAGCAATGAGTCACGTGACCAGTTTGTGAGAATGGATTGCAAAATGGGGAGTGGGAAACTTAGCAAAGGGAGAAAAAAGACCACAAGGGATAGGAAGTTGTGGAGAGCCGTGATTGCTTATATCTCGAAGTGACACGGCACGGCAGACTAAAGTTCATGAAATGATCAAGCGAGAAGAAATATGTTGAAATGGCATTGCAAAGTGAAATTCTGGTCAAACATTGTCAGATGTTTTACAATAAAGCATTCCGTCTATTTGAATTGATTTAGAATCAGTGGAACGTGTGGAGTATTAGGGTCGACGTCGTTCCTCTGTTCTGATGGCTTTTAATTATCGCTGCATCTTATGCATCATCTATTTGATGTAATTAAAATCAATCCAATTTAATTACAACTTCGATTCTAGATTCGCTTTAATACGACAGATCAGGAATTGAATTTATTACAGATTTGGTTTTGTGTGAAGCAGACTTTTATATGAAAGGACGACAGTTAAATCGCTGATATTGGCGGGATTATCGTTGAAGCAATGCACCTGAGAGGCGCCTTAAATAATATATTCTTTTAATTGTGCAGCGAATATGAACAAATAGAAAATTATATAAGAAAATTCGTATTCATAAAAATATTTTTTATGGATATAGATGCGGTCTAGAGCAGTGATTCTCACCATGGGCCTCAGAAACTTCTAAAATCGGCCTGGATTTGACCCAAGTAAAATTTATTACCAATTGAAAAGAGAGGAGACTTATTTTAACATAACAAGTTGACAGATAGACACCAGGTGTAATGTAGTCATTAGTCATTTTTGTAAATAAAATGTATTTCTTTTTTGTCTGAATTTCTGCGATGATTGGCTGGTTGATTTTGTTTAGCGACATATCAACCTCTCTGGGTTATTTAATGCCGAAATCTAAATATTTTGAACACAATTTTATGGCTTCATCTAAATATATACTATAAATATGCATTGTTGGTTGGTTGATTTTGTTTAGCGGCATATCAACCTCTATGGGTTATTTAATGCCGAAATCTAAATATTTTGAACACAATTTTATGGCTTCATCTAAATATATACTATAAATATGCATTGTTGGTTGGTTGATTTTGTTTAGCGGCATATCAACCTCTATGGGTTATTTAATGCCGAAATCTAAATATTTTGAACACAATTTATGGCTTCAGCGAAATGTATTTTGAACGAAATTGTGTGCCTTTTAAAATGTATTGTTGATAATTCTGTTACAAAATGTATTGCTGGTTATTTTGCTTTAGAATTGTATTGTATTGTTTGTTTGTTTTGTTTTATGGCATATCAGCCTCAATGGGTTATTTAATGCCAACAAGATTTTTATGGCTGGTAATATTTTTTTTTCAAAAATGTATTGCTGGTAATATTTTTCCAAAATACATTGCTGTTAATATTTTTTCAAAAATGTATTATTGGTAATAATGTATTACTGGTAATAATTTTTTCTTCAAAAATGTACTGCTGGTAATTTTTTACAAAAACTTATTGCTGGTATTAAAACCTATTTTTACATTTTCATAGTGTTTTGACTCCAGTTTAAGGGTTAAATATTTGTCCATAGCTGGGGCCCTAACAGGTACTACCACCCGGGTCAGGGTGGACCTAAGAACACCAGCAATTAAGAGGTCGTTCCACGCTCCTCAAAGCCTCCTGACCAGAGGCCTTGCAGTTGGACGTAGCTAATCGTCTTACCCAGGACGCGGAGGTAGTTTATCCTCATACTCAGGTATAGTGTCCGTAATTTTACTATAAATATGTATTGTTGGTAACTTTTTTATATAAAAATATATTACAGTTATTTTTACAATAAAAATGTATTTTTATACTTTCCTAGTATTCTGTCTTTAACATGAGTTTCATTATTTTCCCATAGCTGGGACCCTAACAAGTTATCAGGGTGGAATAACAGCAATTAAGAAGTTATTCCACGCTCCGCAAAACCTTCAATCTACTGTTCAGCGGTATTGCTGCCTGATGTAGTTTATCGTCATACCCAGGGTGGTTTCTGGGATGAAGAGTTATTATTTTTTTACACTATTTATATTCGGACTAATTTCCTCGTCTTTTTTCTTGTTCTCACAATATTTCGATCGTTGTGCCTCCCAGCCTTCCTTACGTATATACTGATCTGGGTAAACAAGATAGAATTCTGAGTTGAACCCTTTATTCCATATACGGGATAGACTGTTCTCGTGCCACTGCTCATATCTAAGAATATTATCCAGTTCTTTTTTTTTTTTAAATATTGTCTATATTTCTGAGGTGAGGTATTATGTACACTATTTACATTATTCGGACTATTGTCCTCATCTTTGTTGCCATATTTATTACAACGTTCCGGCCTTTGTACGCTCCGGCCTTCTTTAAGTGGTTGGAATGTCGAACTGAACCCTTTATTCCGCTCGCTGGGGTAGACTGTTCTAGTTCCACGTGCCATGTCTAATAGATGTCAGTTATAAGTTATCTCCAGTTCTCACCGCCTTAACCATGTATTGAACTCACAACTCTTTTGTCCTGTCACTGGATCTAACCAACGACGTTATCCACTGTGCCATGTGTCCTTAAGGACGCATGACACAGTGGATAATGTACACAGTCCGAATAATGTAAATAGTGTTCTTTTTTTAGTACTGGTCAGTTATTGAACGCTTGGTTCCACTGAGTCCAAGAACACACTGCCTGACACAGGGATTGAAATCACAATTACTATCTCATTAGATTTAGGTGAAATATACATGAATATTGTATATTATATCAGATTAATCCCAGACTTCAATTTAGTATATATAAGTTATAAAGTCTTTCTTGAAAGATTAGTTTTTAGTGCCAAAAGAAATTAACGATTGTTCTTATAAAGGGTGGAATTCATTTTCTTTGTGTTTCTTTGCTCTAGTTAACAACAGATTGTAGGTCATTTTTGAGATCAGCTGACAATTTGACCACAACGAACGTGTCAGGCTTACTATTAAGACAGGAGTAAATAACCGACATATATACTGTATTAAGAACTGATGACACCAGGAAGGTCATTGATGACAATTAGAAATAACGTAGCTGTAAGGTGCATGGGCTACACCTGCATTAATGCAAAAAGATCTAGAAGAGTGGCCATTCAAGCAACTTTCATTTCGCGATTTGATAAGAAAAACTAAATCAGTTGCAAATTTCGTCCCGAAATGCCATAGCCTTTCAAATTGTGATGAACAACAGCCTCTCAAATGCCTTGAAGATGTCCAAAGCCATAGCCCAAGCTTCACCAGCTTGACAGACTCATTCAGTACTAAATGTTAATACATCAGCAGTTGACCGAGAGAAGCGAAAGTAATATTGCATATCGTTTTTTTTAGTAAGGCGGGAGTGTCAATAGCACGGAAGGGGTTACAGAGGATTGAGAACAAGAGTAAAGAGGCGTGTTTGAGGAAAGGATACAGAGAAGGACGGGGAACAGGCTCAGAATGTCAGATGTCGATTGATATTGCACTTGAATGATTATAGTCATCGCGGAAGCAAGTAAGGGGAATGGAGTTTCACAGACGGGAAGTGCGGGCGAAGAAGCTGTTTGAGTAGAAGAGACGGTTACATTTAACCGTTTTGACAGTGAAAGGGTGGGACCGAGATGTCAATCTAGTAGCTCGCTTAAATTCGTGGAGTCTGGGAACCAGCGAAAGCAATTCGTCAGAACAGTTGCCGTGAAAATACTTTTAGAAGAGACAAAAGGAAGATACGGCACATCTATTGAGAAAGCGACTTTAGACTAAATCCCAGATCAGAATATTCGTTTCTGAATTTTGTCGAGGACTTCGAGACGTACAGCTGGGGCACCAAGCCATATATGACAGCAATATTCCATGCAAGGACGGATGGCTGATTTATAGATTTGAAGGATGAACTCAGACGAGAAAAACTTGGCACGACATATAGAACCAACTTTCCTTGCGGTAGATGAAGATATTGATTCAATGCATTTACTCCACTTCATGTCAGCAGACAGCGTGAGACCAAACAGGCGTAACGAGGCGCTCTCGAGGGGTTGGGAATCAGCCATCCTGATGGAAGGCAGGAAGGGTTCTCTGGGTTTTAAATGAGAGCAGTTTCGTTTTGGAGACAAAAAAGTTTACCAGCTTTTTCCCTCCCCAGTCAGCGACAGATTGGAATTCCTATTTGAGATCAGCAGCCAGGTCAGTTTTATCAACGATACCTGATTTACTATTGAGGCAGGAGTAAATAGTAGTGTCGTCCGCGTAGATGCCTACTTGGGAACTGATGACACCGGGAAGGTCGTTAATGAAGAACAGGAACAGTGTAGGGCTCAAGATAGAGCCTCGGGGAAACACCAGTGTTCGTGACAAAGGAGCTGGAGGAGAACCCGTTTAGGTCGACCTTCATTTCACGGTTTCTGAAAGAAGACTCTGTAATGTGGAATGCTTAACAAATTCGGTGCTGAGTAGAGATTTTGGTATTTTGTCAAAAAGAAGTAGACGGTTAATAGGCCGATAGTTAAAAATAACAGACCGTTCACCTGAGTTCTTAAACTCAGAAGAAGATTTCCAACAAGCAGGAAAGCAAAAAGTAGCAAGAACTAAAGAAGCGGAAATTAGGGCTTTTTGTGAAACTATCAGGTCATCCCATAAGTTCTGTCTGAATTTTGAATAAAGAAAACAAGTGACCAAATGTTACATTTAATTACAGATTCAATCAACAATATATTTACCCTGATTATCTATGACTTCCTTCCATCTATTAACAAGCTTACTAATTCCATTACTGTAAAATTCTTTTGGCTTTGATTCGAAGAACTCACAAATGTCAGTTTTAACCTCTTCCTGTGTTACAAAAGCTGTTTCTTCCAAATGATTCTGTAAGCTACGAAACAAATGGTAGTCTGAAGGAGCAAGGTCGGGAGAATAAGGTGGATGAGGAATTTTCTTCCAACCAAGTTCTTCGATCTTTTGTGACGTGATTCTTGCTGTGTGCGGTCGCGCATTGTCCTGATGAAACATCACCCGTTTTCGATTCACTAGAGCAGGTCTTTTTTACCTCAAAGCCTGGTTCAAACGCTCTAATTGCTGACAGTATATTTGAGCATTAATTGTTGCATTAGTTGGGAAGAATTCAAAGTGGATTATTCCTTGGCAATCCCACCAGATTGAAAGAAGAACCTTTTTCCCATGAAGTTCCCTTCTCGGCTGTGGCTGGGGTCCTTCCCCTTTACCAAGCCACTGTCTACGACGCTTAACATTTCGATAAAAGATCCATTTTTCGTCGCCAGTCACAAGTCTATCCAAAAAAGGTGAAAAAAGTTGGCGAGAATGGAGAGAAGAGCAGATGTCAACTCGGGATTTGAGGTTGTTTTGAGACAATTCATGAGGCACCCATTTTCAAAGTTTAGGAACTTTTCCATGTTGTTGAAGATGACGATGAACAGTTGTATGGTTTGAACTGAGAACCACTGCCAATTCTTCAACTGATAAAGCAGGGTTTTCTTCAAGGGCTGCTTCAAGAAGCTTTTCATCAAACTCAATTGGACGTCCGGTTCGATCTTCATCTTCAAGGGTGAAATCTCCACCTCTGAATTTTGAAAACCATATTCTGCAAGTTCTTTCATTCACACATTCCTCTCCATAAACTGAGTGAATGTTTCTAGCCGCTTCGGCTGTTGAGTTTCCTTTCTTGAACTCATAAAGCATTATGTGCCTCAAATGATTCTTGGGTACTTCCATGTTAGCAGAGTTTTAATCAAACAAAATTTAATTTTATTGTTCTCTGAAATAAAATGTGATCAGTTTAAATGCACCTAAACATAAAAATAATGTTCAGCTCCATTAGACTTTATAAAATACTCTTTAAATTTCGTTCATTTTAACAAAAAGTTAAAATTCGGACAGAACTTATGGGATGACCTAATATTATAATAATAGATTTGAACGCAAGTAAAAGGTTTATTCTAATATCAGACATTATTTTCTTTTCACTACCCAGATCGCTAATTAAGTTATGTCCTTTTACTTTGTAAATTGCTAGATGAACCTGACTTTAATGATTGCCCAATGAAACTTTCTTATTACTCACATGTTCTGTCGAACGTAATCGCAGCACTGATCGGAAGGTCTTAATTACTGATGTTCCCGCGTCCACCTTGACCCAGGGTGGTAGTACCTGTTAGGGACCCAGCTATAGGAAAATAGTTAACCCCAAACTAGAGTTAAAATACTATAAAGTTAAAAAATACATTTTTGTAGTAAAAAATACGAGCAATAAATTTTCATAGTTAAAAACTAACAAGCAATACATTTATTGTAAAAGAAATTACTAATGCTTCGAAGAAAATTAAATATCGGCATTAAATGACCCATAAGGAGTTGATATGTCATTAAACAAAGAGGCAGGAAAGACGGATTCATGCCTTTCCTAAGGGTATTTTGTGCAAAGGTAACTAAATGTGGCTAGACTACAACTTGAACTCGGTTCCCACTTTTCCCACCGATATCCGTTATACTAACCGGAAATACCAGACAGTCTCCGATTAAATAACCCATCATCTTCTCAACATGAACGCAAAACCGACTAAGGTGGATGCAGAATGAAAAAACGTGTCCGGAAAATACAAACATAAGTACACATACGGGCATATACATAAAGAAAAGCTAATACGTATATAAAGGATAGTGGATCGGATTGTGGAATCGGAGAACCGAGTTCGAATTCCAGACGAATCCATTGTATTCACTTACGTGCTAACACCCTTGAGAAAGGTATGAATCCTATTCTTCTCCCTCCACCTATGGGTTAATAGTAGAACCGGGTTCTATAACCTTGGACGGCAGAACCGCAGAAAAAACTGACAACCTACTGCGTGAAAAAATCTCCCTCGTCTGTCATGCATCAACAGATACATGATCGCCTCAGCGTTTATCACGCACATAACTGACTGACTGACTGACGTGCTAATACCCTTGGGTTAAAGTATGAATCCTCTTCTTCTAGAACCCCCCCCCCAGCCGCCAGCTATGGGTAAATAGCAGGACATACCGTGTTATATAGCAACTGGTCTACAGCAGAAAGAAATGGCAACCTACTTCGGGAAAAATCTGCCTCGTCTGTCATGAATTGAAAGATATATGATCGCTTGAGCGTGTATCACGCATGGCACATAACTGACTGAATACGTATCGATTAGATATTTTATTACGAGTATGAATATCACCAGCAGGTATAAGCATGCAATATTTAAAAAAAAATATGATTCTGTTTTTCTTTGATTGAATTCCAAGGATTCATTTCACAGTGAAAATTCGTATCAATTTGCTATTAAAAAAATGAAATAAACTCGTAGAGTTGTTCTAATTAAAAAGCCATTTTCAAAATGGTCACCGCCAGTAAAAAGAGATTACTACGAGAACGTTTATTTCTTGATGTAACTTGACGCTATTACCGCAGGCATCGGTTTGTGAACGTTGAATGAGGTCATTAGATGCGTTGAACGTCTTCATCGTTTATTGAGCAACACAGACATGTCGGAATGTTTTATCAAGACAGGACAACTTGGTGTCATGGCCTGAAGTCTTTAGATGTATTTCTTTTATTTGCTTCTTTTGTTTTTTTACTTTAAATTTATTTCTTTAATGTCTTCTGTTAATTTAAATTAGTAACGGAATTTCGAAAGCTCTCAATATTTCTGGCAGGAAAAGAAAGCAAGATCTATGTCTCCATGATTTCTTTCTTTCTTTCTTTTTCAGTATCTATCTATCTATCTATCTATCTATCTATCTATCTATCTATCTATCTATCTATCTATCTAAGTTTTTTCAGGTACCTCGATTTGGGGCAAATGGTTAGCGAAGCAAGTCTGGTTAACCATTACTTCTGAACAGCGTGTTCGATCGTTATCAGACTCATCATACATAATCCGACCTTAAGTAATATACTAATGATTGGCCTGGTATAAAATAAAAATAAAACAACAGTCTGTTAGTATAAATCACTATTTTTTATTTTGATCCTGACTACTGACAATACTTTCTTGATTTTAAAAGCATAACAGACAGACTGAACGCTAAAGCCTGCTACCACAATATTTCGATATAAAATATAAAGTTAATCAAACAAAACATTTTACTACATCCGAAACTATTATTATTAGTTTAGAAAAAAAGATTTTAGTCTAAGAAGTGAGGACTACTGGCACAACTAGTGGAGAACGATATGTAAACTGAATCCACTCTGAAATATAATGACTGCACCGAAATGCAGTTACGTTTTTACTTACCTTTAGCAGCAGTTATTTTTTCTATTACTAAATGCACAAATTATATTAAGTCCTGGTTATGAAGCTAAATCTATCAGCAAACCCTCCGATCGGGAGAGATTAGATGTTTTGAGGAGCGTGGAACCACCTCCTAATTGCTGTTGTTCCTAGGTGCCTTGACCTGGGGTGGTAGCACCTGTTAGGGGGTCATAGCTGTGACAAATAGTGAACCTACAAACAAACAAAAAAAAAATGAAAATACAAAAATATATTTTTACAGTAAAAAAAAAAAAAAATACCAGCAATACATTTTTAAAAAATAAAATTACCGACATTTTTATAAATAAAATTATTAATACTCCAAAGAAAATTAAATTTCGGCATGTGGGTCATGTAAAACCATAAAGAGTTGTTATGCCGCTAAACAAACAAACAAATTATATCGTGTAATATATTAGATATTATATTATATCATTGGATATATATATATATATATATATATATATATATATATATATATATATATATATATATATGATGAAAAATATGGAAAAGACAAAACAAAATCATGTCCTGAAGATGGTCTACTAGACCGAAACGTCTGACATTGACAGTAAAACAACATTAAAACATTAAACTTGCATATTCGGATTTTGTTTGTCTTTTCCATATTTTTCATCATACCGTCGGATCTACATCCACATATTTGCTTACATATATATATATATATATATATATATATATATATATATATATATATATATATATATATATTAAGATAGATAGATAGATAGATAGATAGATAGATAGATAGATAGATAGATAGATACGAGTTCGTTAGATTTACTTACGCACAAATACCTTGTGAAAGATATGAATCCATCTCTTCTCCCCCCAGGTATGTGTTGGATATCAGAACAGACTGGGTTCTTTAGTCTTGGTTGGCAATCAGTCTACCGCAGAAAGAAATGGCAACCTACTGCAGGAAAAATTCTACCTCATCTATCGAAAGATACATGATCGCCCAAGCTTAAATGACTGAATATATTCTATAACGTTCATTGACCACAGAAAGACGTGCGTTCAAATGTTTGTTTTAAATGTCTTATAATGGAGGCAGAATTCTTCATAGAGTGAGTTAAGTAGATATGAGGATTATGTAGCGTTGACGACGAATTTTTATTGTATAAAAAGTTCAACTGTCCACAATTGTAAGTGAAACAACAGTCATTCACACACACACACGCGGACGCAAAGAGAAAGAGAATAAAATGTAATATTCCTAAATTTGCATGTAAATAGGTTCCTTGTTTAAAGATGGTAATTCATCTTTGCTCATTCTTCGCCTCGTCTACATCCGAATGAAGTGAAAACTTAGAAATACAACGACAGAAGATGGGTTTAAGCATCCTTACCACTAAGAAAAAGATAATTGGCTTTTAACTGGTCTTCTTTTTTCTATGTGGCGCATCTCCCCAGGGCTACAACTTCCTATCACGTGTGACTCTTAGCAGTTTTTCTCCCCTTGTTAAAATCTCCCGTTTCAACATCCATTTACACAAGCTCGCCAGCTAAATAGCTCTATGTCTTCACATGTCTTTCATCCTTAACAGGCCCCACGGGCGTTACATTTTTCCAAGCCCTCCTTTCTCATTAGGGAATTTCAGCTGTTTTTTTTTTAGTATAAGTGTTCTCCCTGTTGTTATTTTCTTTAAGACTTACTTGTTGATTACTCGCTCGGTCCATCGGATTTTTAGGATCCTTCTGTAGAAACACATTTCTGATGCCTCTAGTGTTTTTTTCCTCATCCGTGGCAAGATTGCCAAACATCCACTGCCATATAAGTGGATGGATACCACATAGCAATCAAGCACCCTTTTCTTTGTTTCTAACGCATTTTTTCCCGTTTCTCAATACTTTTCTTAGCTTTTCGAATGCTTCTTTCGCTAGTCCAATGCGTGTTCGGATCTCGGTGTCGGATTTTCCATTTGTTGTTAAAAGGTTTATTTCTTGTTAAGAGAATCTATTTTTATGAATGAAACTTCGAGTTCTGAGCCATTTAGATCAAAGACTTGAAAGAAGTCTTTGATGGTCGGATGACATTACAAAGTGGAGGTCTTCCATGCGGGCATCTGCATTCGCTGAGTGACACCAAAATTGAGTTGGCTGGCGAAGTTAGTTGATGTAGAAATCTACTTCCCGACTGAAGTTACTCTTCTAATTATTTTTTAAGTTCTTGCCGGGAAGCCTCCATGTTTTTTAACCTTTTTAGTCACTGACCATAATCACTAAAATTATAAAAAAAACCTTTCTTCCATTTGCTATAAAACATCTCTTTATCTTAGTTCTTTTGTCGCACAGGTGACAATCGACGATTCGTTACACTCATCTTGGACTTTTTCCCTTGCTGATGACCATAATTTCTGTCTTCTTGCAACTGATGTGTAGTCCATTTTCCTATATATATATACAGTGTAACCCGGATATAAGAGAAACCCGGATATAAGAGAGAGTTTCTCTGGTTCCAAATTAGAGCCTGTGTTAATGTATATATAATAGACCAAACTCGGATATAAGAGACATCTTCTCCGGTCCCGACAACTCTCTTATATCCGGGTTACACTGTATATATATATATATATATATATATATATATATATATATATATATATATATATATATATGCGCGTGTGTGTATCTGTATAATTCAATATATTTGTAGTATTGTTACATTATAATAAATTCTATTTGTTATATAAAGGGTGTTCCAATAATTTGGACCGATTTTAAATGTAAATTAAGTTTAAGTTTAAGTCTTTTCTTTCAGATTTAACAATTTAAGTCTTTAGCAATTTCAACCATGGAAAGATTAACAAACAACGTGTTAAAATTTCAAGAGTGCAACTGGAAAAATTCTTCGTAAATTCAAACAAACTGAATCGGCGGCAGATGTGAAAACGCCATTGCGTGCTCGTTTACGCCGTTCAACTGAAAACATTGCTGCAGTGCACAAGAATTTGGCCGAAAATCCAGACACCTCTATTCGTCATCGCGTGCAGGAATTGAACCTCTCCACAACAACGTGACATCATTTCCAATTGCACTTTCGGTCGGTCGATTATGTTGACCAAAAAATCGTGAAGTGCCCGAAATGCATTTCTGTTTGAACGTCCATTTTCGTCATCGGCTTCGATAACTTTAACACGTTGTTTGATTGTTAATCTTTCCATGGTTGAAATTGCCAAAGACTTAAGTTGATAAATCTGAATGAAAAAGAAAAACATCATTAGACACTTAAACTTAATTCACTTTTAAATACAGTCCAAATTATTGAAACGCCCTTTATATGTAGCCCAGTGATACCTGGATCGTGGGCTGGTCTTCGGCGACTAAATCGGTTCACCAACCAGAGATATTTCATGAGAAGTGGGCGGCTAGGCACCCAGTAGAATTAAAAAGAAGGGTGGATGTACTTCTAGGGTCAACGTCCATCTAACAAAATTGAATAACTTGGGCTCAATATCCATCAGTGCGGTGATGAAACAGCATTAGCGGGCGGAGGGCTTTCTAGACTGAATTCAGTGGTCAGTGGGGTGGGTGGAGAAGGAGATATTTCAAGGTACAGGACATCGATGGTAGTTTGACCTGTATAGGGGT
>OZ038508.1:67080686-67085686 GCA_964036315.1 Acanthosepion esculentum | reverse complement strand
TTCTTCAGGATTCTCATTGATTTTTAGACATTGGTGTAATTTGACAAAATAAAAAAAAATCAATGCTGTCAGCTGAAACCCATACAGACCAGGAAATTCCAGTGAAAAGGAAAAAAAAAAAACGAAAAAAAAAAGAGAAGTTTGTTGGAGAGGAAAATTAAACCCCCAAACCCATTCCAATTGTTAAGGCAAAAGAAGGCGTTTCGGAATACCACTTTCTTCCCGGAAGTCTGCTTCTAATACGAAAAGTTCACCAATCAGGATCCATGAAACGTGCTAGACTTTGAATTTCTAACCGCGTCTTCTGATTGGCTGATTATGAATTCGCCTGGAGGCTAATGTTCGTGCGCAATTACATGAAATCTTTCCGTGGAAAGATTTGATTGAAAAAAACAAAAACAAAATGGCTTTAGTAATGACAGAAGAATTGTGTGATTAAATCTACCATTGTAATATAAACTCAGTTCTCATTTACCATCTTTTGTTGCCTCGTAAATTATTTGTCTTTTAGATAAAATATAGTATGTTTCTGTTTAATACTTTGTGAGGTCAGAATGTCGATGCTAGATGAACCCCGCAAACATTACAACAAGAGTTTAGATAATATATGCCCAAATAGGAGTAATGGATAGCGGTTCGGACTGAGGAATCGGAGGGCCGAGTTCGAATACATTTTATCTGTAACTGAAGCCATAAAATTGTGTTCAAAATATTTAGATTTCAGCATTAAATAACACATAGAGGTTGATATGCGGCTAAACAAAATCAAACAACCAAACAACGAACATGAAAGAATTCTTTCATGACATTACTCCATATAATATCCTAGAATTTCTTAAAGAAATCAAAACTGTATCCCAAAATATAACTTCAAAGAAACTACAACAGAAAATACATGTGTCACCGCCTCTAGTAATTATGTCCACACAAACGAAGATACACTAAAACTGAGTATTATCTACCATGTATTCAATTGTGATAGCAGAATAAACATATATCATATTTTTACAACTTCAAAGTACACAAAAAAAAAAAAAAATCGGCATTAGATGACCAATAAGGATTTGATAAAACCTATGTTAAGAATTCTTGGAGTTGGCAAGAAATTTATTGTTTTTGGTGTTCCACCCAGATTCAAACGGCAGTAAAGAATGTCTCGTTCAATAAATACCAAAATAGGGGATTTATTTAGTAAAGTATTGTTTGCCGGTGCAGAAGACGAAATCGGCGAACCGAGTTCGAATTCTGGTCTAGTCTATGGCTTTCGCTAAATTCAATAGCCTTCTAGAATCCATCTCGTTTCACCAACCCCAGCTATGGGTTAAATATAACAGTATTGCTTCTTTAAGCTTTATAAAAATAACTATTCTTCATTTGATTTGGTTTATTTAGTTTTACGGCATAACGACGTCAATGGGTTATTTAATTTCGACAAGATTTTTAGGATAGGTTCGTATGAATAGAATGTATTCTTTGTAAGAAATCAGTTTTTAGATCAGGTTTCATTGACGTAATGATAGTTTTTATCGAGAGTCAAATGTATTGCTGGTAATATTTTAAAATATATATATATATATTGCTGTTTTTTTTTACTATAAAAATATTTTTTATACTTTCATAGTGTTTTGACATAAGTTTGTGGGGTTAACTATTTGCCCATAGCTTGGACCCTAACGAATGCTGCCACCATGGGAAGCTGGGAACAAAAGCAATTAAGAGATGGTTCCACGCACCCCAATACCTCCCGAACAGAGGCCTTGCTGCTGGATGTAGTTTGTCGTCATACCCAGAACGGGCCGTTCTGGAAAGACAACTCTGCATTCCAAACGTTGAAAACAGCGGCAAACCATTCCTTTATCTTTCCTAACGAGGCATAGCAATTCAAAAAAGGAACATGTGGATAGCCATGACCGCATACATCCTGAAAGAACAGAGCATTAAAACGTTACGAGTGGAGAGAAAAAGCTTGCATGTAGGACGGCTGAGAAATAGAATGAGAGAGAGAAAGAGAATGAGAGAGAGAAAGAGAATGAGTGAGAGAAAGAGAATGAGTGAGAGAAAGAGAATGAGAGAGAGAAATAGAATGAGAGAGAGAAATAGAATGAGAGAGAGAAATAGAATGAGTGAGAGAAAGAGAATGAGAGAGAGAAAGAGAATGAGTGAGAGAAAGAGAATGAGAGAGAGAAATAGAATGAGAGAGAGAAAGAGAATGAGAGAGAGAAAGAGAATGAGTGAGAGAAAGAGAATGAGTGAGAGAAAGAGAATGAGAGAGAGAAAGAGAATGAGTGAGAGAAAGAGAATGAGAGAGAGAAAGAGAATGAGAGAGAAAGAGAATGAGAGAGAGAAATAGAATGAGAGAGAGAAAGAGAATGAGAGAGAGAAAGAGAATGAGAGAGAGAAAGAGAATGAGAGAGAGAAATGGAATGAGAGAGAGAAAGAGAATGAGAGAGAGAAAGAGAATGAGTGAGAGAAAGAGAATGAGAGAGAGAAATAGAATGAGAGAGAGAAAGAGAATGAGAGAGAGAAAGATAATGAGTGAGAGAAAGAGAATGAGAGAGAGAAAGAGAATGAGTGAGAGAAAGAGAATGAGAGAGAGAAAGAGAATGAGAGAGAGAAAGAGAATGAGTGAGAGAAAGAGAATGAGAGAGAGAAATAGAATGAGTGAGAGAAAGAGAATGAGAGAGAGAAAGAGAATGAGTGAGAGAAAGAGAATGAGAGAGAGAAAGAGAATGAGAGAGAGAAAGAGAATGAGTGAGAGAAAGAGAATGAGAGAGAGAAAGAGAATGAGAGAGAGAAAGAGAATGAGAGAGAGAAATGGAATGAGTGAGAGAAATAGAATGAGAGAGAGAAAGAGAATGATAGAGAGAAAGAGAATGAGAGAGAGAAAGAGAATGAGTGAGAGAAATAGAATGAGAGAGAGAAAGAGAATGAGAGAGAGAAAGAGAATGAGTGAGAGAAAGAGAATGAGAGAGAGAAATGGAATGAGAGAGAGAAAGAGAATGAGAGAGAGAAAGAGAATGAGTGAGAGAAAGAGAATGAGAGAGAGAAAGAGAATGAGAGAGAGAAAGAGAATGAGAGAGAGAAAGAGAATGAGTGAGAGAAAGAGAATGAGAGAGAGAAAGAGAATGAGAGAGAGAAAGAGGATGAGAGAGAGAAAGAGAATGAGAGAGAAAAAGAGAATGAGAGAGAGAAAGAGAATGAGAATGAGAGAGAGAAAGAGAATGAGTGAGAGAATGAGAATGAGAGAGAGAAAGAGAATGAGTGAGAGAAAGAGAATGAGAGAGAGAAAGAGAATGAGAGAGAGAAAGAGAATGAGAGAGAGAAATGGAATGAGAGAGAGAAAGAGAATGAGAGAGAGAAAGAGGATGAGTGAGAGAAAGAGAATGAGAGAGAGAAAGAGAATGAGAGAGAGAAAGAGGATGAGAGAGAGAAAGAGAATGAGAGAGAGAAAGAGAATGAGTGAGAGAAAGAGAATGAGAGAGAGAAATAGAATGAGAGAGAGAAAGAAAGAAACAGACAGACAGAGAATGATAACACTCAGTACGATTTATCGCACTGGATGAACCCGTTTGAATCAGGAATCGGTAAGTGCTGACTAACTGCAGTTAGTTTTCAATTTCAAAAGAGCCAGCAACTATAAGACATCAGAAGAGCAGTTTCAGCCAGTTAAGGGATTGTAAGGTGCCCCCGGAACTTTGTTCCCTCCCCCTCTCTCTCTCCCTCTTTTTCTCTGTCACGCACGCACGTATGCACAAATGAACACACAAACACTCGTACACATGCACACATATATAAACATGTATCCTCTACATGCAACTATGCTATTGTATATGTTCTTATATATATAGATATATTCTGTATGATATAGGAAGAAAATGAGTAACTACCGACACCGAGATTCGAACGTGACACACTGGATTTATGAATATATGTTTTTTCGCCAGGTGTATAAATAGCGGTGTCAGGCTACTGACTGGAGTGATTACTGAGTGACTATTGAGTGGAACTATCCAGTTGAATTAGTGTGAATTATTATGCGTCGGTGATTTGGGGGTTGATTTAAGATTAACAAGACGTTAAGCCGAGCCGAGCTACTAACAAGGTATTCACTGAAATGGTTAATTATCTTTGATTGACTTTTACTTCTTTGTTCTTGTTAGGTATTTATTTACGGTTGTAATTAAATACTGTTTTATCTTAACAATGAAGTTTTGAGTTATAGTTAATCATTAACGGCCACCATACGTCACAAAAATGATTAAATTCTAAAGCTATCGATTGTCTGCAAAGATGATGTGTCCCAGCACGACGTAGGAAAATATGTCTCTCCACGGATGCATATTTGCATTAATATCTGTGTATTGTCATGATTTCTCATAAATGCTAATGAAGTGTTTTTCTTTTCTTTTCTTTTTTTGGCTATTGAATTCAGAGTAATCTTTCTCATTGATATTACTAAAACTAAGTTTTACTAGTATCGTAATTTCCCACCTGATGAAACGTTAAAAAAATTAACGTTGAAACAAGATGTACACGCTTGTAGTGGGTATGTACATGTTATAATGTAGCACTGCATAATATATATATATATATATTTTTGTCATCCACATTTTACTGTTTCGCTGTTTCACAGCTCATCTGTGTGGCTAGACGTCCGGTTGCCTCTTGCTAGGATCGAGGCCCGACTGAATTTGCGTCAGTCGGAACTTCTACCAGTAAGCCGTCGGCTCACGGCAGGGATGAAGGTGAATTTTTGCATGTTTATTTTTAGATTTAGATAAACACACAGTGACTGACAGTGACTCAATTCTGCCGAGTCGTGCAATATTAGCTTAAATGGTCACTGTTTACAAACTCACACCTCAAACCAAAGAGTTCAACAGAAATTAATTTTTCAGGAGCCAATATTTTGGTCATATATATATATATATATATATATATATATATATATATATATATATATATTACTTCAAATGTTATTGTAAAGGATACTCGTATTT